>VYXB01002022.1:31382-54034 GCA_013397135.1 Pachyramphus minor | reverse complement strand
AATGAGCTGCACCAGCATGGATCCCTCACTGGGACTACAAAGTCCTACCGGAACAACTTGCTCCAGCATAAGTCTCTCTCCATAAGCCACAGGTCTCTAGCAGGACTCGGCCTCATCTCAGGCCTCTCAGGAGGGTCACAACCTCCTCAGGCACTTGTCTGTTTTGGGACAAATTTGCTCATTAACTGCTGGGGGGTCTCTGCACCCCAGTTGTCTTCTTCAGGTGGCAGGGGTTTTGCAACTTTCAGTCTTTCCCCTGCTGGAGGGAGGAGTGGGGGGAAAGCTTCCCCCCTCGCTTCTCTGCTCACTCCTGCTAGAACTGACCTTGGAGGAGTCTCTCCACCAGGCAGGAATTCTTTCTGCAGCAAGTTTAAAGCAGGGCAGCTTCTTCCTAGAGTTTTTGTCCACTCCGTTACACGTCCCGGCCCGGGAAAACTTCAGTGCCATGCCTGCCTCCGGCCCAAGGCTGGGGGAGAGAGGTCTAGCCCCCCCACTTGGGGAGGCCTTCTGTCTCCTCCTACATGGCTCCTTCTAATTTCTTCTGCGCAATCCACCTTCTCTTCCGTTTTCTTAAATATGTCATTAGCAGAGGCGTTACTAAAACTTTTGATTGGCTTTGTGCCAGAAATTCATCTGGGCCTGACCACTTCAGGGGGGGCTGGTAAACCCACAACAACTGTCCAGGGCCTTATATATACCCAAGTGTTTTCAGTGGACTTCTTTCCTATATTGCATATGTAGTTTTTTGTCGTAATAACATTTGGGGTTTAAATAACCTCTGAAATAACACAATATGAGTATTTTTTACTTAGTCTTTTACAGCATGCATAACTATTAACTGCCAAAATCCATTGAAGAAACTGATACTTTGTAGTATTTCTTACTTTTAGTATTAAAGTCCATTTCATGTTTTAGGTGAGATATGTGCTTTTTACTTTCCCTCTGGAAAAGTGGACCTAAAGTGTGAGGTCATGTGCAAGTTCAGACTTAAATTCCATCAGTGGAGCATTATGTGGCTCTTGAACAGTTTAAATGCACTTCCCATGCAGTTTGTTTTTGTATCAGTGGAACAGTATGTAATTCCCATATTGGCTTGTTGTGCCAGTGGGTCAAGAGAAATGCTGGTACGAAACTGTTGGGTAATGCAAACCTGAAGGCAAAAGAATTTTTTGAGACTGACAGTTCTGGCCAGTCCCATTGCAGTTTTTGGCCAGGAGAAGAAGTTTTGAGCATCTTCTATTCTAGTAGCTACAATCCCTGGTTTTAGAATAACAATCTCTTTTGTTTTTAAATGAAGCAAAGCAAAGCACAAGGGGGGTGTTTTATCCAGCAGTTTTGTAGTGAACTGAATAAAAACACACATAACTCTGCTTGAGATACTTTGGAGATCACATTTCAACCTGTTTAACTCCTTGTATGGCTTACTGGTATCCCAATATAGCTCTAGTTTTTAAGATCCATTCAGTCTTTATGCTTTTCTTCCAGGAAGCACATATCAAACGAGTTTGCAGCCAGGTGTTTTCCAGTTTTCCAGATTTTGTGCAGTTAAGCAAAGATGCAGCCTTTGAAACCATTTCGGATCCAAAATACAGTGGAAAAATGAAGGTAAACCCATTCCTTAGAAGAAAAATAAATGTTAATATATTAAAATGTTAATAATAATGGATCTGTGCTATAGTGTATGGGTGTAAGAAAATGTACACTTAATAGTTGTGGCATTTTCAATCATTGTATTTATGGTTGGTCATACCACAACAGATACCTCCTGTCATGGATCAGGATACATTTGGGCAAAGATAGGAGTGATCTGTGATACTAAGATATTTGGAGATGTTAGCTTCATGTGTAATGGTGGGCACGGAAATTACCCTTACAGTCAACAGAGTGGTTGTTTCATGAAACCATGGATTCCAGTGGCAGTTGGGAATACTTGGGAAAGAAAAGAGAGCAAACCAAAATCATTATGGGCTTAATAATTTGTGCATACTTTCAATATTGTGTATACTTCCAGTCCCTCCTCTCAAAAAGCAAGTGTTAGACCTTGACAAGGTTCAGAGGAAGGTTCAGAGAAGAGCCACAACTTAGTAACTGTGGGTCAGAAGCAGCCAAGTAGGCTGAGACTCTCCAGCCTGAACATTATGTCTTAAGGATGGGTAGTATGAATGTGGTGAAGATCTACTGAGTGCTAACTGGCTTTTTGAACCCTTGGACATCATGAACATTAAATGAAAATAATAGAAGTCATGCTAAAGATGGCCAAAATAAACATGTCAAGTATAAATCTGTAAAACTCATCTCAGAAACTGTCTTTCCCTGGTTTCAGAAGAACTAAAGATGTTTAGTGATGCCTAATGCAGCTGAAAAAGAAGTCTGAGGCATGTCACTAAAAAGAAAACCATACTAGTTTTAGGAGTGTTCCTGGGCTGAGAGTAACTGAGAGATTAGAAACTATGCAGTACTTTTGCTCTCTATAAGCCTGGTTATTCACAGTTTCTGTTTGGGACTGGTTTTGGTGTCGTAGGTAGATCCACGCAGGGTAGGGTTCGACGCAGGATTGTAGGCTGACAATGGTAAATTGAAACAAGTGCCTTTATTAAGGTAATCCCAGCACATGTGAACCTGAGGGTGTGACAAGGGGCAAGTGTAACTGACAATGGCTCCTCCCATAAATAGGGGGGGAGCAGGGAAGGGTCTGGAAGGTAGGTGGGATTTTACAAATAAGGAGAGCATGGGAGGAGAGTGAGACAAACTTGGAGAGCTTGGGACGGCTTGTAACCATAAAGGGAAAGGAGGGGCAGAGTATAACCAAACAAGGGAGTGCTGCGCTGCAGCAAACTTGGACCAATAGGAATGGAGGGAAGAACTGGGGTACAGAACATGGGAAAATACCTATGACAAGATTTGTAAAATGCAGCATTTGACACCAATGAAGCAATTCTTGGTCTAAAGCTGTTCTTGGTCAGCCTGCTCACAACACCTGTCCCATCTTCACATACACCTCCTCCTCTTCTCTTTTCCTTTTCTCCTCTTTCAGTACATTGAGCCATCTCTCAAATAGCTGCTTCTCCACTTCTTCATCTCCCACAACTGGTGGCAGTGGGAAGACCACATTGTTGTAACAGTAATGGCTATTACCACTTCACTGATTTATTATTATGCAAGCAACATCTTGCTTTACTTGTTACATATGTGTGAGATACCTGCATATTAGCTTTGTTGTATACATTTAATTATCTCATGAAAATGAAGTTAATTATTACATTCTTAACAATGCAAATATTTAATACACAGGCCTAAAAACAAAGTCCATGATCTTCAGTAGTGCTTATGAAGCAATTCAGTTACTGGTTATTCTCCCATGGCATTATTCATGTTATTTTTTATACTTTTTTTTTCATGGTTTTCTCCTGGAAAAGCTGGCAGCCTATGACTTGGATAAGCACATTCTTTGCTGGGTTAAAACCTGGCTGAATGTCTGGCTCAGATACTGTTGATAAATGGAGTTACATCCAGTTGGTGTTTGGTCACTGCTTATCCCCCAGGAATCAGTATTGGGCCCAGTCCTGTTTAATATTCTTACTGATGATCTGGATGAGGGAATTGACTGCACCCTCCACAAGTTTTTAGACTTTCATTGGGTGGGAATGTTGATGTGCTGGGGAGCAGAAAGGCTCTGCAGAGGGATCTGGGCAGGCTGGATCAGTGGGCCTAGACCAACACTATGACCAACAGTATGAGGTTCAGCAAGGCCAAGTGCTGGGCCCTTCGCTTTGGCCACAACATTCCTATGCCACACTGCAGGGTGGGTCCATCATGACAGGAGAGACATGGAGGTGCTGGAGCATGCCCAGAGGCACCTGAGCAAACTTGAGAAATGGGCCAGTGAAATCTCATGTCGTTTAACAGAGCCAAATGCAAGGTGCTGCATGCTGCTGAGAAGGCCCTGGGGGTGCTGATGTGCTGCATCAAAAGAGATGTGTGCAGCAGGTCAGTGGAGGTGATTCTCCCCCTCTGCTCCATTCTTGTGCTCTACTGACTGGGTCCAGCTTCACAGCACAACAGTTGTTGGAGCAAATCCAGAGGAGGGCCTTGAAGATAATTAGGGGGATGAAGCAGCATTCCTATGAGGAAAGGCTGAGAGAATTGAGTGTGCTCAGTCTGGAAAAGAGAAGGGTGTAGGGTGACCTTACTGCCGCCTTTCAGTACCTGAAGGGAGTCTAAAGAAAGCTGGAGAGAGACCTTCTACAGTAATAGGAAAGAGAATAATGTCTTCAAACTGGAAGAGAGTAAGTTTACATTAGATAATAGAAGAACATTCTTTGTTATTAGAGTGTTGAGTCACTGGAACAGGTTTCCCAGAGAAATTGTAGATGCCTCATCCCTGGAAGTGTGCAAGGCCAGGCTGGATGGGACCCTGAGTCTAGTAGGTGGCTCATCCATGGTGATGTGATTTGAAACTAGGTGATCTTTAAGGTCCTTTCCAACCCACACCATTCTATGACTCTCTGATCTCTCTGCCTGGAAGGAGTAGTTTTATGTAGTGGGCTATGTAACATATTGAAAAATTAGCTAAGTCTTAGTCCATTAATATTGACTTCAAAATAATGATGATGCCAAAAGCTAGATCATAAATGTCTGATGTGGTGACTTGCTTTTTTGTTTTCTATACTAAATTTGGGGGTTTATGCTGTGGAAGCAAGGTCATTCAGGAAGTATTTAATTTAGAAAGTCCCCTCACTATGAAAAAGTAATCACAGGAGAGTCAATAGCCACTAGAGCTTGAAAACTACTTTGTCAATTTTTAACGTGTTTATTTGGAAATAACTGAGACAAATGTCACACTGTGGTACTTTACAGTTTATATTTCATAAATAAATTCTAGAAACTACTTGAAATTGTTTTGTAACTTTCATCCAGTAGTGTAGACTGAATAGGTATTACTTAATCTTTTAAATTAAAATTTAGTACACGCTACACAGACATTTTGGTACAGGTGGTTATTCTTTTGTAAATGACCATATTTACAAAGTTTTTGGCTTTTTAAAAATTTATTCAGGGAAAGGTTGGGATTTTTAATGAAGTTCATTGGCTAAGCTGCTGTAACTGTTTTGCAGAGTTGGACAGGTTAATCTGTCTGCTTAAAGTATCTGTTATTCTCTAAGCAAGCAGAGATAGAACACGTAGGAAATATAGCTTTTTCTTCAATGGGGTATGAATTGTTTCCACCAGTAAAGCTAGAATGGCTTGTATGCAAGGGTGGGATAGTGGCCTGTGTGTGGTGTTTGTGTCCTACCGTGTGCTGTGGCTGCAGTCATCTCTGTGTTACAGTGGGAAGTGGCTAATGCACAGTAACATGATCTGAGTGAGCTTCTGCTTTTATTTGTGAAACTATCCCCTCATTTTCAGTCATACTGCAGAACTTACAGTTTTTGGACTTTGCTTACTCCTCGTATTTCAAGGTGAATTTCATGTCTAGATTTTGAAGTAGAAATAACCGAATATATAAGAATTGAACGAAAGGAGTGTCCTGCCTTGTTTGGAAACCGGCAGTTTTCTATCATGATGTGGGAACCTGCAAAGTGTAAGGGCAAGTTCTTTTGAAACATGTTTGCAGATTGTCCACACAAAAGTATTGGGGACTGCTTGGAAAAGATGAGGGAGCATAGCTTTAGAAGCCTGCAGTATTACTTATACAGTTTTGTTAAAATTCTGACTTGGACAGACTCTATAAGCATTTTAAGTGTAAAATGTCTGGGCACTTAAAATAACTTTTTTTTTCTTTAAACTGCACGTATAATGTTTCCACACACATCATTTTTGGGGTTATGGACTACTGTTCTTAATTAATACAAATCTCTTAGGAATAAGTGCTGGGTTGATTTAATCATTTTTACTTGGCATATTATCTTATTTCAGTAGGAAAATGAAAGTCTATTGGAGTACTTTGCAAATAATGATAATTTCCTCCATTAAACATAATTCTCACCCAGGCAGGCATGGCTTTGAAGTCTTAAAAATACTGTAGGCTAACTTGAACATCTGTGTACAAAAAAGATATTCTTAAAAGCAAGAGGTTTCATCACACACAGACAACTCACAATGTGTATCAATGGGGAGACGTGTTTAAATCCATGTGAACTCTTACAAAGAATTCTTACTTTTGCTTGTGCATGACCAAATATTTCTGGTTTAGACTAACACCATACAGGATAATACTCTGGTGCTCAAGTGTAGAATTTATTTCTCTTTGGTGCAAAAACATTCATTGCTTTTCCCTGTTAAGAGTTGTTCTTTACCCCAGAATACCTAAATTCCCAATGGGGATGAAATTGATCCATTTTATTTAAGCAAACTGTGTGGATTTATTTTTGTGTTCTGGTATAGGAAATTCATTATTTGACCTGTACTTTAATAATAACAACAACACGATAGCTAATTCCTTCTCCTTTAAAAGAATGTCTCTCTTTTTGTTCTGTTTTCTTAATGTGGCTAAATAAAATGCAAATTTTAGTAGTATAGCTCTTGTTAAATTGCCCATTGTGATTTTTTTTTTCTCAAGTAAAAGAAGTCTTAGTTTATATGTTCATGTACAATGAAACCACATAAAAAAAAAAATCTCTCATTTTTACCTTGTTTTCACTTGTAACGGGCTGGCTAACATATACTAAGTGATGTATAATTTCTGGGTTTTGTTCTAGATATTATCCAGAATTGTAAAGTTAATATAAACATTCATCACTGTTTGGTTGTCAGAGATTTGTTAGGCTTTTAGTGAAATCAGTGTTGATTAACAATTTATGTATTTGTCAATGAATAAATACAATTTTTAAAATATTTATTGCCTAATGGGAGAAAGCTAGAGTCATAGTAGAGAAAATTCCTCTTTTCCCTATTGTGTATGACTTCTGCACAGTACTCTGGAGCTGCCATTGCCAGATGTGGACATACTTCTTTTGAAAATAACAGTATCACTATTATACACAAGGCTCTGGATTTTTTGCTTCCCCACTAGAAGAACATCGTGTGTGGGCGGATTATTGGCATTTCAAGGTCTGTGCAGAGTCTGGGAAGCTGGATCCTACTGTAAACAGAGCAACAGATGAGAGTGGGAGTGGGGAGGGGCACACATTTCACTGATTATTTTAAGAAGACAAGTTCTAAGAAGTTCTAAACTCAGATGTAGGACAGAAAATTTAAACAAACTGTCGATTTTTCAGGGTAAACGTATGCATTTTTTAAATACAAAAACTCACAGTCTGAGCTAGCGTGTGACATAAGTAACTTTTTGTTGCAGTCTGTGCACTGACACAAATAGGTTCTGAATTTACCTCTTAGTGGTCTGATGACTTTTTCACAGCAGGATCACTGAAAAATGGAAAGATCACTGTAGATCACTGAAAAATCCAACATCTCCATTACCCTGGCACATTTATTATGTTAGTAATGATTTTTGTTATGCCTCTGTTTGACTTTGCAAATAATTGCAGTGTACCCTGTTTAAAGGTTGAAAACATGAATAAGTGTTCATGATATGACTTGTAGATAAAAAAATGTTTTCATTTGTGTGCTCTGGGTCATTAACAGGTCCTGCAGCAGCTTTTAAATCACTTCCGAAAAAATAAGGATAAAGTTCTTCTTTTCTCCTTTTCCACAAAGGTGAGCTCCATGTGATTTGCACCAATTAACTGCAACAGTAAGTTCTGAAGTGTGAAGCACTGAAGTGACACATGTCAGCCATATTTCCTTCCTGCCTGTACTGTGGGCAGTAGTTACGGGGACAGTGTACTGTGCTCCAGAAGTGTATTGAAACTTTATGTCATCTCATGATAAAAATGATGATGGCAAAGCAAATATAATACCCTTCTGTCTTCCTTAGAGCTCTGTAAGATGTTCATGTTACTTCAGCTGTACAAAGCTGGGTTCTGGTTTGTGTGTCTTGAGTTAGAGCAGTGTCACAGCTCAGGATGACTGCAATAGCATAACACGTTTACATTGAAAGCATTGAAAGTTGTTACATTTCCCCCGTTCTGCTGACTTTTGACCATCAACAGCAATGAACTTCAGTCCTGAGACTTCCTGCACCAGTTGATTGGAACTTAGAACAGTTTTTAATTGGAGCAAGAGGTACATTTCTCTTTTAAGGGCCTTGCTTATTGATTCTCTTGTTAGGGAGTAATATGTTTCTTGAAATCCTGCACTCTGTAGTATAATTTTCTTTATTTAAATATTTGTAATGATAGCACTAAAAAGTATTTTTAAGAAATAGTAGTTTGAATGGTAGTTCAAAGTCTTAAATATTTAATTTTTTTGGCTGTAAGTCAGAATGCGAGTTTGATGTTTAGATGCAGTAGTAAAGAACTCGTATGTCTTAGACTGTGCTTTATCATGTTCACTTCCAGACTGACTCCTGGTTGCTGCAACCTCTTTCATTCCATGCCCCTGAACCCTGACTGTGTACTCCATACTGGCTTCAGTGCTTGTTTACTGTATTTCATGTAATTTCAACTTGCTAAGATGGGAGGAAGCTGTTCTCTGCCTGCTTATTGTGTTGAACTAATTGAGTGACAGAGGTGAAACAGGCAGCCAGGGCTGGAGGATGGAGTGAGGCTGCAGCAGACCAGCATTAATCACCTTGAGTGCTGTAGAATTGTGACTAAAGAGAGTCATGAATGTTGATACCAAAATGATGAAGATTTAGTCTCACTTGCAGTGCTTGGTCTAATGAAAATATATTTGATAAACATGGCCTCTGTGATCATGTTTAATTAAAAAGGTAGCATTAAATAAATAATTTTTTCCCCTTCGTTTTTCCACTCAGTTGCTAGATGTGCTGGAACAGTACTGCATGGCATCTGGGCTAGATTACCGAAGACTTGATGGAAATACAAAATCGGAAGATAGGATCAGAATTGTAAGAGAGTTCAACAGCATTCAAGCGATTAACATATGTCTTGTATCTACAATGTAAGAAAATTTAAGTTGTAGTTTGTTTTAATCTGTCTTTCTAGTGTTTAATAAATTGATTACTCTGCATTTTTCTTGATGACCTTGTGAGGGATTACTTTTTTGAGCAAGAGAGTTGTTCTCTTGTCTCTTAGTGAGTACAGACTTACTGCTCTGGTCTGAAGCCTCTTAAAATATATGGAGACTTCCTCCCTCTCCTCTGCTTTATGAGGATTTCTAAGATCTGAAAGATCTGAATCCTAGTTTTAAATTTCCAGTTGTTATAGGTTTTAAATACTATTACTACAACATTATTAATATTACGTCATTATCCACAAAAGACTTTTAATTTTATTGTAGACAGACTCAATTTCTTGTGTTATCCTGGTAGAACTAGCAAGTGAATATGAAATGCTATATTGAATTGAAAAATTATCTCTCAGTATTACTGTAATTTATTAACCATACTAATTAGCATGTCTGTTTAAAATACTTCAGCAAATCCTTGATTGTGTTCTAAAAATGTTTCTACCTGTCAAGATTTGCTTGTCAATTTATGATAGATAGTGAATTCTTTTGAAAGAGATTGACAAACAGTGACTATTTTTTTGTTTTATTCTGGTTATTTCCACACTTCGTCTTGGGTTAAGTTTTTTACTGGACGAGGACAGAAAGGGAACAAAGAGAAGCTTTCATTGTCCTGCTCAGAAGTGAAAACTTAGTGAAACTTGATGAATCATTCTTGACTATACAGTCAAGTCAGTTCTTCTTTACTGAAAGTCTGCGTGTTGTTGGGGTTGGATAGGAGGATCCACACTACCTCTATTAGGTTGGAAGTCAGACATTGTCAGACACTATTGCAAGTGCATGTCAGAGCAGCCTTCATGTACTCTGTTGCATATGGATAGAGTTGTGAAGAGATTTGTGGTGTTGGTTATGCACACTGGTTTGTAATCTCTGTCAGCTGTGGAATCTGGCCATCAAATTCTCTAAGACCTTCATGAGCCCCGAGTCCTCGTCTCTGAAGATAGAGGGGAATTACTCCATCTGTAGCATTAGGAAACACTAATTTTTGCTTCCAGCAGGCTCGCTTAGCTCTGTAATCATAGCCTTTTCAGTTCTCTTCCATTACCTTACATACAAGTGAAAATGAAGGCCAATTAAACAGAGAGGGACTTTCTCCTCTCTGTTATGAGAGCTTGTGAGTACAGAGACTGGTGAGCCCTCCCTACCTGCTGATGGGGCTGGAGACAGGAGTCTGGATTCTGTTGGTTTTGGTGTTACTCATCTTACAAAGTAAATGAAAGGAACAAACCTGTGATGAAATTGCAGTCAGTATAACTGGTGTGTACTAAGCAAAACAGAAGGTGCAATTCTCTTCTAGTTTGTCACAGATAACAGGAAGTGATCTTTTTGTGTGTTTGATACACAGGAATGGAAGCAGCATTTTTAATCCTTTGGAAATAAGGAAGTGATTTATCCTAGCTCTACTCCACAAGAGATTAATCTTTATGCTTACTCAGATTTCAGGTATATATACAATAATAATAATAATAATATACTTTACAGTATGTTATGTATTTTTCTATACATAGTATGTTGACAGAACTGGGTCATACCCTTCTGTCTATATTCTCTTGCAAAGTTTTTGGCTCACCGTTCTGGGTAGTCAACTTGTGTGTTTTCTGTAAGCCCCATTCCTCAGAAAGCCAAATGCTGATTTTTACAGAAAATACTTGCACAGTCTTTTGCATGTAGAATTGCATTCTGCGAAGGATGAATTCTTAGTAATTGAATAATAAATAATAATAATGAATAATGAATTCATAGTAATTTTGAGTCTGCCATTATGTTCACTGGCACAATTAACATGCAACTTTTAAAAGAAACAGAAAGCACCAGTCTTTTAAATCAACTTGACCTCAAGTCTTGCAGGTAATATTGGTACCTGCATTGGTACCATATGGCTATCCCTAATGTTTTTATTGATAGCTATGGCTAATATAGCTTTATGGATAAATATATTTTATCGGTGTTCAGAGAAAATGTAATTGATTTCTTCAGAGCATGTAAATTCCATCAAACCCTTAGGTACAGATCATGGATCTCAGACTTGAGCACTAGGAAAAACAGGTATACATCTGTTGGAACTTCTAAGTCTCAAGAAGTAATACATGTTTGTGAATGCTTCAGTCCTGTGCTAGTGCTGCTGGGAAAAATGTGGGATTATTTTGAAGAAGAGAACGGGATTTTGGCACATGCTTGGAAGCATTAAAATAGTCCTGGAGTTGCTCTAACTTATGGGAGAATGTCAGAGGCTGCAACTCCACTGGTGCTGCTTAGCCTGGAGAAGGGAAACTGCGTACAGTACCCAAGTGAACACAACTCTGTTCCGTCGCAGTGTTGTGGAAGAAATAAAAGCAGCAAGTATTCCTGTTTTCAAATCACCGTTCCTGAAGTTTCTATGCCAGTATTTCTCTAGATTAATTCCTTCAAAATTATTGTTAATGAAAATCCACTTCTGCTTCTTAGTTATCTTTGTTATGTAAAGAGAAGTGCTTAGAGAAATTTGTAGGTAATTTTTTTGTGAAAGATTACATATGCACTTCCCTTCTACCTGCAGCATTCTCAATTACCGTCTGTTGCTGGACTCCTGATCATTACTTTTTACATTTACAGGGCTTCATTTAACTTGAATTCTTCTCACCTATGTTGCAAATAACTTTTAATATGTGATAACATTCAAAGAACTTTAAAACACAAGATCTCACTGAAAAAGAGAATATAGGAACTATGTAAAACTTACTTCTGTAAACAGAACTACATCATCAAAGCTTTCATAGAAACATTCCTAATGCAGTGTTGTTCTGTAACTTCTGAATGTTGAGGTAATAAGTTGTGCAGTTTTAAATAAGATGATCTTTTCAGAACTGTTCTTTGTAACAAAACTCTTTATTTGAGCCATACTGTAATAGTTTGCATGGATGAAATTGCAGTAATGACTAACAGCTAATTAAAATGATAGTTAAAATGGAAGATATGCTTTACAGTGCACAAATGACTGCTTTTGTTCTGTCCGTGAAGGACATAGGAGCCATTCTTTTTCTGTTTTAGAGTACCTGAGTTTTTGTGTCATACTTAAAAATATTGGAAGGTAAAATTATTATAAAGCTAAGTATCCTGTTTAGTTTTTATAGATAGTCTGTTTTACATGTTGACTTATGTTTCAGTCCAACTGCAGGATTAGTTTGGGAAGACAAGAGGCTGAATTCTGTTTTCACTGAAAAGAAGTAGACTAAATTTCCAAAATACCACAGTGTATCCTGAAAAAAATGCAAATATTTTTATTCAGCATTTCAAACTTTGAGAACGTGCATCCTCCGGAAACATCTGTTAATATTGGCAGGTTCCCATATCCTCTCCCTTTCCGTATTTAACCAACCCAACACCACATCACACCTGAAAGGATAAGACCACAACTGCATTTACATTGAGGTGGATTCCATGAAAACCAAGAAGTGGTGGGGCTCCCTAAGTTTTTGGTTCAGTCTCCATTCAGTTCTTTACCAGAAACTTTACCATTCCTGTCTGCTTTAAACAGGCAAAATCCAAAGTAATCTGTTAAACCAGGTGCTTGGTGAATTAAATGGGATAGACTTTTTCAGTTTTGCAGTAGTGCTGTCAGGAAAATAACACTTGAAATTAGCGATGCCTATGTCTATGTGAATGTTTGTTTTAATAGGTTAACTAATAATAGTATTTAGCATGTGCTTGTATAGGAACTAGTCTCTTTTGTACGATGGTTGGTTGAGCCAGTTGAAAAGAATATTCAGTATTTGGTTGTTTTGCAGCTGGATGAGACATGGTATTTTCCTCACTTTTGTTCCTATGAGATCATTCAGCTGTGCACATGCCAAGCTCCCAGTAACTGAGCACTTTAGCTGGATTCAGCAGTCAGCTGCCTCAGGTTAGGCATATGCTCGAATTCTTTACTGGCTTGCAGGCTTTACCTGAAAGAACAGTCCAGCTCCTAAGTGTCTTAAGATGATGTAACTGTAACTCCCAACCCCCAGAGCAGACAATTTTCTGACAGGGACTTTTTTGCTTGTAGTGACTGGTATGAATGTTGCTCATATGCAGCTGTGTGGGCAACTGTGTTTTTAACAGCCAAGTGACTTACTGTACAAATACATTTGTAACAGCTGTTAATTCTTACAGGTGTGACTTACCTGAGATTGTGACCATTTTAGTGGAAGCTGCATAGCATTATTGTTGAAACTCGCTGCTGGGATTAGAGGAAGTAAAATTTCACCCTTAGTTTTTCTGTTTCTGTGAAGTTAACTGGCATAAAACTGGTTATGAATTTCAGTATAATCACTGGAGGAGTTGGCCTGTGCAGGCCTTCATGGGAATGAAGTAGCAACAAGGACTTTCACTAAGTAAGCTGATAGTAATTGGTTATGACTCAGCTATTCATACAGTTTGTAACAATCATGGCACTTAGGTGAGAAGACTGCATTTTATAGCAATGGTTATTTGAGTACTTGATGGTTGTTGATATGACAGTAACACAAAGCTGTACTGCACTGTTTTCAGTATCTTTGTTGTGTTCTTTTTATGTTGGGTAGGGTATGCCAGTATGGACCTAATACAGAACATTTTTTTCAGTGTTGTTTTTATGGTCATACAGTTCTATTTTTCTCATTTTTATGTTTTTAGGGCTGGTGGACTGGGTCTTAATTTTGTTGGTGCCAATGTTGTTATACTGTTTGATCCTACATGGAATCCAGCAAATGATCTTCAAGCAATTGACAGGTACACTCTCAAAATACAGGATTTGATCCATGTTGTACTCTTCTTTTTTTTCATTCCATAATCTAACAGTCCAACTAAAACTTTCCTCAAGGAAAAAAATTTTTAATATAACTTTTTGTGATCTCTATAGAATGTGTGTATGTGTAGCTGTCATTTCTTGGGTTTTTCATGACGGAATACATTGTAGATGACCCTAGTTAAAGTGATGTTTTGAATTCCAGAACCCCTAAAGACAACCTTTCTGCTTCACCCTTGTGGAGATTAGTATATTTTCAGCACTCAGTTCTAGCTCTTACATTATGCTGTTGGAGTATTTCTAGTAATACAGATATTTCTTTCAAGGCTGAAAGACTTTTGGCCGGCTGAAGTAAAGAACATTGATAGCTTTCAAAATTCAGTAGATCTCTGTATTTTTATGAGCAGAAATAAAATTGTTATCTCCTGCAATTATACAATTCCATTTTAAGGGTCTTTCTGACTTCTAATATGTGTATGTTCATCTGTTTGAGAGAAATATGTGTGTCAGAAACATGTATTGGGGACTGTCTTTAAAGAATCTTTGTAAGATCACATTTCTATGAATTGTTTCAGCCTCCTGTAAATTTTGTGGAATATAGTTTATTAGATGTCTCAGAATTTACCATTTGTATACAACACTGCCAGTTCATTAGCTGTTTTTATGGTGTTGTAACTTGCAAAGTGCTTTAGAGAAAGTTAAGAAAGAACAGACTGCTCCAAGTAAGCCATTTCTATATATAATACAAATCGGAGAAAACCTTGAGCAAGAGCAGGTGTAGACAGAGAGGAGAAAAGGAAAACAAAACAAACCTGAGATAAACAGAGCTGAAGACATGTTTTTAGAAGAGATGGGAGACAGTTCTTTTGATACAAAATGAGGAGAAAGCTTCTTAAACTGGATAGGCCTTTGGAGAAACATGGAATACTGTGGGTAAAGGAAAAGGAAATGAATTACTGAGGAAAATGTGGAAAAGAAAAACAACTCAACCAACACATGCATGATTTAGAGCAGTCCTGTTTTATTAGAATGCTTTTACTTATTTTTTTGTTTATTTACTACCCCAAGAGTTCTCTTATCTCTTAAAATGTTTTTGTTATGCTGCTGTCCTTGCAGAGCTTATAGAATTGGCCAGTGCAGACCTGTTAAAGTGTTTAGATTAATATCCTTGGGAACTGTGGAAGAGATGATGTACTTGCGACAAGTTTATAAACAGGTAAAGTTCACCAACTGTTTAAATTTGGAGCTCTTTTTAGCAGTCTTGGTGGCTGAAAGCTAATCTAGCCTATAGCAAAATTGTAGTTTACTTTGGGTTGATGATATATGCTATTAACTTAACTTAGAAAGCAAAGATACATCATTTAGTAATTGTCAGAAGAACAGAACAGAATTATATTTGTATTCAATTTTTTCTGTAACTACCAATAGTTAAATTATGCAGTACACATTATTATTATTTGAAGACCTGTAAAGGACATCTGTGATAGTTGTGTAGTTAGTATCTGCAGTGGTCTGGTTTGGGCTGCTTCATTTTAGGAGAGTCTGGAGAAAGAAAAGCAAAGAAAGCAAGAGGCATCGCGAGTCTCCTGACTGAGAAAATTTGCTTATAAAAGGAGATGGAAACGGCTTGTGGTTGCTGCTGTTATGAGGATAAGAAGTGCATAAGAAGCATGCCAGAATACTCAGCCTGCATCATTTGCACTCTCTTGCATTGATAGGCTTTGCTCTGATTCTGTCCAGAATGTGTTTTTCTCAACAGAATTTGCAAATTAAGAAATAAGATGATTGAATTTAAGGTTCTGATGTTATAGGCATGTAAACTGGGAGAAGGGTAGAAAACCAGTGGGGTACAGTTGTCCTGAAGAATACATTGCATAGAAAAGATAAAAGTAGATCATCTCAGTGGGAAAGTGATACTATATATTGAAGAAAAGTTTACTAGATTTGAGGAATTAACCTAGTAATTTGAATTTTTGGCTATAAATAATAAGAAGTTGGTAATGAATTCTTAGTGACAAGCAGTTGTAGTTAGGTTATTTACAAGGAGGAAGTTGTAGGCTGAATGAGTGGGAAATGCAGTAGTAAACAGATTGTCAGTATTCTCCCTGGATTTAAGTAAGTGACAAGTAAGAATAAGGTTCTAAGACATGCTGATTTCACAGAGCAGATAGTCAAAAATTCCATAGATCCAATCTTGAACTGCTCCCAGTAATGTGTACGGCTTGCTTTAAAATCCTACTTTCAAAATGTAATGGTGACTTTTATCTCACTTAAATTCAATGTTTTATAGTAGCCATCAAGCCATTAGAGTTCTGTTTAATTTTGACAAAATTATATAAATAAAAAGGATGAAACTTGTTAAGGAGAAGTCAAAAGAAGCAGGTGATGGGCTGAGGTGCTAACAGGTAATTGGGCAATTTGCTGAGATTCTGCATCAGAAGCTCAGAATTAAGAAGATGCATTAATGGTTGAAATCATGTACTAACAAGGCAAGTTAAATATAGTGCATGGTAAGTCCAAAATCTGTTTTTGAGAGACAGTGGTCTTAAAAATATAAAAGCTAATAATTTACGTTTTTAATGTATTACGAGTATGAATTGTACTGCTCTATGACTATTACTTTAACAGTGTTTGAAAAAGTGTTCATTGCAAAAAAAACAAACTTATTTATTCCTCACATCCACATTCATGGGAAAACATGGAGAGGATTCTCTTTCAAACTTTCAGTGTGCAACGTACTTTTGAGGAGTCGTTTCAACAGCAAGCATCAGTAGGAGAAGTCTCAGAAAGAATAATAAAATGAACAGTAGCAGGTTACAGCCACCTCCGTTCACTAAAGTCCTGAAGGAGGGGAACCTGCTTCACAGAGCTCTTGGGAGTTGGTGATCTTGTAGGGAAGGAAGACCTGGATATTGTCTGTTTGGGTTTCCAAAAACCATGTATAAAACTTCTTGAAAGGCTCCTGTGCTTTTTTTTTTTCCTTTCAAGTTGACTTGTGTTTTTCAAGTTTAATGAGAAGCAATAAATGGAGTAATAGTAAATCTGAGATTCTTTTTTTTTTTGGCTATACTTGGATTGCATTCCCTGACTAAGTAAGCATACAGTGCAAAGGACATTAAAAAAATAGTAATAATTAGTACTGAGGAAAGCCAAGCAGTCAAGATGTAGGGGAGTGCCTCTAGTGTGTATAGTTGGTGTCTGATATTAGGCAACAATACAACAAAAGACTTCAAATATTTAAATTTTTAAAAATTCAGTAAAACTGAGCAGGTGTATATTATACCACAATCTATTACACCAGCATCTGCCAGAGAAATTAAAACATCCTCTCTTAGGAATTTCCCCTTGATCCAGCTAAAGCTGTGTATATAATGTGGATGCCAGGAAATTCTGACGTGTTGTTGCAGCAAACACTTCTCAAATCTCTTGTGTTATTCTGTTTTAGCAACTTCAGTGTGCGGTGGTTGGAAGTGAAAATGCCAAGAGGTATTTCGAGGCAGTGCAAGGATCAAAGGAACATCAGGGAGAACTTTTTGGGATACATAACCTTTTCAAACTTAGGATTCACGGGTCCTGTCTTACTAAAGACATCCTGGAGGTGTGAAGTGCTATCCTTTTACTTTTGGATATTAATTTTGCCTTTTTGCTTTCCTCATGAGATTTTTTTTGTCATCATTTTGAATGGAAACACTATAAAACAGAATGGTGAAAATTAAACAGTACTTGTCTATGCAGTGACTTAAATGAAATCGGCATACTAATTTCTCGCTCTGATGTAGACCAGATAAATTTTTTTTAATCAAAGAATGGAAAAAGCTTGGATTATAATTTTAATATATTTGCTAATATGTTTCTTAGTAAAAATTATTTAACTTATGTTTTGATACTTTCACATGTTGTCAGCTTTGTGCACAGGTATCTTTTATTCATCAGTAGCTTAGGCTGACCATTTAAGCCGGAATTCTGACCATAAAAATATTTCTTAGAATCATAGTACCCTTTTTCTAGTACATTTTGAGGTGTCAGAAACTGTTTAATAGAATGTATTTTATAATGCTGTATTTTAGAATTTTATAGGGTGGAAGTAAGTAAATAATAAGGCTTCATGTTTTAAAATTAATTTCTTAATTATTCTGAAAAGCCTGTTGGCCCAATTCCATCGTGTAAAGTGATTTTAAGTATATGCAGTATTACACCTTTTTGTATAAAGCATGTTTGCTCCAGCTAACTTGGATCTTGAAATTTATTTTGTCTTTATTCCAGGTTTCTTTTCATCCTTCCCTTTATTTTGTTATTTTGCATGTGGTAGGAATTTAGTCTGGACTTTGTGGATTGTAGTCCTGGTGCTTACACCACTGTAGAAGGAAAGAAAAAACGCTTGGTTTTTTTTTTCTCGGGCTTGCCTTTTATATGTAGTAAAAACTGTATGTGTTTATGTTAACGTGTTTGCTTGTTTTAGAGGGAAGGGCGAGTAGAAGCAGGAGTCATGACAGCAAATACATGGCTAAAGGAAGAGAGTGCTCCATGGATCTCCAAGAAGGTAAGATGTCTTTGTGGACTGTGGAGCAGAGCCTGACAGTCCCTCTAGGTTCTGATACTGTGGTGGGCAATACGTCGTTAGGCTGATAATACTTTTACCCTGTTGTTAAGAAGATGTGGTTTAGGGAATCGTGGAAAGGAGTACAATTGGTTTAGACTATTGTAAGCTTCAGGATTTGTGGAAATCTGAAGGCACAGGCTGTTTTAGTTGTTGTCAGACACTGAGACAGTGATTCACATCAAATCAGTGGTCTGTTCGATACTGTCTTTTTTTTAGTGTATTTAATTATGTAATGGTTTTCTTCTGGAACAAGATTTTTTTTCCTGAGAAGGTTGATTTTAGTAGGAGTATTGCATTTATAGGAATGTTTTTGACTGAACATGGTGTTCAAGTACTTAGTGGAAGCAAGCAATTAGGTCTATAGAATCACAGAATCATAGAATCAGCTGGGTTGGAAAGGACCTCTGAGATCATCAAGTCCAACCCTTGATCCACTACCACTGCAGTCACTAGACCATGGCACTAAGTGCTGCATCCAGTCTCTTCTTGAACACCTCCAGGGACGGAGAATCCACCACCCCCCTGGGCAGCCCATTCCTGTGCCTGCAAGAGTAAAGATAGTATTAGATTAGATCACAGTGAATGTTTTTAAAAATTAGCTGCTATCTCCTATGCCTGTTGGAGATTTCTGTGAGTAATTTAACATGTGCCCTCACATTGATCATAACTCATATTGATAATACATCACTATCTGGTCATGATCTCACATTGGACTTGGTGATAAACAGTAGCTTTTTAAGCTTATGTAGAATACTTTTTGATAAGCAGAATGATATCAGGATATTCAAAATGTTTAAAAGTTGCCTGGGTATAATTTGTTTGATTACAGTAGGCCTCAACTAATTTCAGAGTGGATTGTTGTGTACTTACGACCATTTTAATGTTAGCCCCCATATACAAGGTGGTTAACCATTGCCGTGAGATTTTTTTTTTTTTAATGAATGTTATTACACAATATTAAGGTTTGAATCATGCTTGAGTTCGTAATGAAATTAGGTGTGTTCCATATACTATTAATGTTAAATAGCTCTGCTGTAATTTGGGGGGGGTTTTTTCAGTATGAACAAGCAGACTATAAAGAAGATGGAGATCCCCTAAGCAATCAGGCACAGTTAAACAGAGAAGAAACAGATTTTTGGGATGACTTCAGTGATGATGATATTCTGGAAACTTCTGTGAAAAAATGTGACAGAAGGAAGCCTAGCAATGCAAACAATTTAATGGTAGCAAAGGGTCAGCTTTCTTTAATGCAGTGTGGATTCTCTAAGTTGTTGCAGCAAGAAATTGAAACTACCAAAAAAGGGGATGATAACTATGACTCTCATCAATTGCCTTCTGATGATCAGACTATGAGAAAAAACGTAAATAGGAAGCACAGTGATTTTCAGAAATGTCAAAGCAGTGTGCCTGTTTTGGAGCATGGGAAAGCTGTTCTGTCAGCAGATGGAACTCATAAACAAGATATGCATGGTATAGACTGGCTCGATTTATCAGGCTCTGAGGAGGAAGGGGACAAAGAAAATGAGGATCAAGGCATTTCAAAGCAACCTGATACAGTCATGGAAACTGAAAGTAGTTC
Source organism: Pachyramphus minor (assembly GCA_013397135.1). Lineage (NCBI taxonomy): Eukaryota > Metazoa > Chordata > Aves > Passeriformes > Tyrannidae > Pachyramphus > Pachyramphus minor. The sequence goes on along the minus strand of VYXB01002022.1, from coordinate 34,081 downwards.
TGAGGAGAGTGATGATGTCATCTTTCCTACTCAAGTTCAAGCATGCCAGCAATCAGTGCTTACTAAAAAAGTTGAAATGCACAGATCAACATCTGAAAATAGTAAAGAGTTAGCAAAAGAAAAAGATGGGTTTGTATTTAAGGGAGACAGTAGGCAAATTGGATTCCACAGTATTGAGTCGTCTTTTGAAGACATCAAGGATGACACAGATTTGAAAAGAGCAAGTGACATAAGTGATGAGTCTGATGATATTGAACTTCCCCATAATTCTAAATCAAGAAAGCTAGGATCTTTCCGCTTTCCAAAAGGCAAGGAAGGATGTACCCTTAACAGTGAACTAGATAATGTCTCCAAATCTCTGCTACAAGCGAAGAAGCCCAGGAGAAAAGAAAAGGAAAGTGATTCACAGAATATAGATGAATTTTCATCCTCTGAAGATGATAACTCTACCGTTGAGAAAATAGAGGCCAGAAAGCAAAGCTCTAAGTGTAAAAGACAGAGAGGCAGAGTTCAGTTTGATTCTAAGACACTGCATCCTGTTCAAGATACCTGTGTTGTGCAAAGGGAGTCTAGCAATTATGCTGTGCATAGAATTTGTGCAAGAAAAACTGAATTTGAGCATCAAGAGCAAAAAATGGAATCAATGGACAGATATTTAGGTAACTAGTAATTTAATTTCTTTGATTTTATTTCAACATTAAGTAATATCATAGGTTTAATTTACCACTGTCTGCAGGGCTCTAAGTTCTTCTTGCTATACATGCTGTTTGTTACAGGATACTAGTAAATGCTCTGCTAAATTAGTTAGTAATATCTTTTTGTATCTTTGTTTTTACCTATTAGTCTTACTTTCCTGTCCTCTAGGGTGACACTGTAATACTGTGTCCAAGACTGACTGTCTCTTGAATGATGCTAAGATTGAAGATGTATTGGGAATTCACAGACTAAATATTTGAACTTCAAAACCGTGAAAGTCTTTACAGAGCTGTTAAATAAAAACTTAACTTACATGAAAAAGAAAAGGGTTCTGGGAGTTTGAAAAACCATGTAGAAGTATTAATTCTGTAAAAGACTTAATTTTAAACATTAATATTGCAGCCACTAAACCACAGATGCTTTGAAACTTCCTTGTCCATCTGAAAAAAGCCCACATTGAAATTGAAGTAGTTTTAAACTGTCTAGATAAATCCAAGTAAGTCTAATGATTGTTTTTAATTTCATAGAGCTGAGGAACATGATGCTGAGTAAAATCATAACAAATTTTACAACTTAAATGTAATTTTTTTTTCTTAATTACAATATCCTTTAGTCAAACTGTGTACCTTCAGAGTTTTGGAATAACCAACATTTTTGATTGCATCTTTCTCCTAATGTATCAGATGGTGTTCAGGAAGTGGCATATATTCATTCAAATCAGAACGTGGTTGGATCTAGCAAGGCTGAAAATCACCTGAGCCGGTGGGCAGTGCGAGACGTATTCGAGTTGAAGCAGTTTTCCCAACTTCCTGCTAATGTTGCTGTCTGTAGGGCCAAGGTAAAGAGAAATGTTTGGAAATGTTGTCTTAACTCTTTTATCCTCATTTTTCATCTTAAAAAGCTCTAAATACTTGTGTTTCTGTTAATGGCCACCATGAATGATCAAAGCCATTGAGGATGGGAGGAGGAGAAGGCTCAGTTGGAAGTCTAATAAATTACTTTTGTTTTCTGGGGTGGCTTTTAAGCAGCACAGTACCGTCTGTGGGATTTTTTTGTGAGAGAAATGGTAAGATTAAAGATTGGGTGTTTGACATCAAATTCTGTGCCATGTTTTTCTCATTTGAGCCTTGAAAATTCTTCAGTTTGTCCTGTATCCAGTTAAAAAAAAATCCAGTTGCCGCAGTACATTCTGGAAAACTCTGTAGCATGGAAAATCAAACATAAATCAGTTTGCAGACTTTTTTGGGGAGGTGAATATATGCAGTTGCTGTAATGAGTCAAATTGTCCAATGTCTGAGACATACAACTAGAGTTTACTGGGAGTGCTGATTTGCATTGACAGATACATTTTATGGTTTTTGTTGGTCATGCATCATGTTTAATTGCATTGGGAATACATACAAATCTGAATAAATTCAGGTAGAACTTCCAGATTTTTGTTCTCACTACTTAGTGGTTTTAATCTACTCTGATTATCCGGATACTTTGTTGTTTCTCTTGTAATAAACATTTGCAGTTTCCTCGACTGATGCTTAAGATAAACCACAAGCAAACAGTAAGTAATTGGTGAATGTGCAGCTTAGTCTTCACAGACATGTTAGCAATCATTATAGAAATTGTAGACATACATCTATATTGTTCTGGGGTGGTGAGCATCCGCAGTGGCTGGAAGAGTTTCTTCCAGTGTTGTTGTTGTTGTTCTGTATTTGATTAAGCCATTAGCACAGTTGCCAAAGAATTTTCATGCTGGGAAGATCAAACCAGGAGAACTAGTAAAAGTGAGGCCCTTTTAATTCTAACACATTTGCATTAGAATGTCCCTCGTTAACAGAAAAGTTGGTCAAAAATACTCAGGAGTACTGTAGAAAGGTACTTATTAATTGGCACTGGCTGACAACGTTATTAAACTCAAATATAAATGAAAGAAAACTTTTAAAGAGAGTATTTTGTCTAAAAGTCTGTTGATCCACCTGTATTCAAAAATAGTTTTGTTTTGTTCCTGT
>VYXB01002022.1:0-31352 GCA_013397135.1 Pachyramphus minor | reverse complement strand
CTGTAACTTAGAGCTTGTTTTGTGTGACTGCAAGTATTACAAATCAAATTCTTTTGATGGACTTGTCAGTTTTTAAAAGATAGGCATTTTTTGCTCAGAAGCAACAGTAGTATCACTTCTCTTGGAGAACTACGTAGGAAGAAAAATATCAAAAGTTATAGAGAAGTCTGCCTCTTCCTTCACTTCCTGTTATTTCTTTTACTCTAAAGGCAACAATCCAGAAATAATCCCTAGATGATGGCCTATTCTTAGATGTGGCACTCTGAAATTTTTCTGCTCTGCTTAAAAAAAAGAGCTGCCAGAGCTTCACACACAATTGTAGAAGATTCTTCATTACTTTGTTTTACTTTAGAAGGCATTTTGTGAAAAACATGGCTATTGTTGTGCTTCTGGCCATCTGGTCATTTTTTACTTAATTCCCATCAATTTAAGTTACGACATTCACTGTCAGAGCAACTACTTGCATTATAAAAAGAATGCTGCTTTTTATATAAAGTTGAATAAAAAGCTTTTCAGACAAATTAAAGTGGCATCCTGTGTAATACTAAAAATACAGGTGAGTCATTTAAATTTCCATAAGTTTTTAAAGTAAATAAAATTACAGTTTTGAATGCTGGAATGTTAATTGGAAACTGATAGTTATTGAAAGGAAAGCAAAGTTTTGTCAGATGAAATTCCTCACTTATGTAATTTTCCAGCATCCTTGGTCTAACATAGGTTGTGTAGAAAACTGTTGTGTAGCTGTTTGTTTGCTCTGGGTAGCAATGGTCATATTCTTCATTAGAAGCTTTTTTTATGGTGTATCTATATTGAAGCTTTATTTGATAGTATCTAGAAGGCTTCTGAGTAGTATTTTTTGCCTGATAATACTTATATCCCTTCTTAAGCACACTTAATCAAACTCTCTTATTTCTAAGTGGAAGTGATCAGGAAAGGTTATTTTCCTTTCTTTTCATAGATAAGTCTGCTGAGGACCAAAAAGTAAAATGTACTTTGTGCTGTTCATTTTACGTATGCCAACTGTATCTTCCTGCTTTACAGTTTCATTCAGCAAGCTGTCTGTATTAATGCATTTCTGATTTAATGTATTTTAAATACACTTTTCAAGTAATTGCTAATATCTCTATGTTCAAGAATTCTAAAAAACTAGAATTATTCTACCAAAATGGATGAATTGCAAGTTGGGAAATAGAAATTGCTCCACATCTTGGTTGAAGACTTGAGTGAAACATTTCTGTTTCATGTTTATGGATGAATTTGGAATGACAGCGATAATAAACGGTTTTAATAAGCGAAAGTAATCAATAAAGAAAATCCCTTATAAGAACATTGACATGTTGATTTCTTGCCATTAACTAGTCATCTAATCACATTTTTGCTTGACTAAGTCTGCATAAAGTTTTATATCCTATGTTAAGTTCTTTGATTTCAATAGCTAATTTATGGAAACTTGGTGAGTGAGTAAAGAAAAAAGAAGTTGCTGGAAAGCAGTAGCAAACAATGTATTCTTCCTGTTTTTCTACCTGTAGTAGCTAAAACGTATAAATGTATAAATTAGGTTTAGTTAGTGCTTTCTTCACTGCTGAAGCATGGAGACTAATGTAGTTGCTTGAGCTGTAGATACTGCTTAAAGCTGGACCAGACTACAAAACCTGTGAGGACTCTTTGAAAGTGAGAGAGGTTGCATGGGAAGAAGATCCTTGAGAGCCAAGGTAGAAGGGGTGGTAGGGCAGCAAGTCTTATTCTTCAGTAAAGAAATTTGAAGGTAGGTAGAACACCTTGTTTAAGAACATGAGAATTTGGATGTAAATCAGTTGTATAAAAATGTAAGACTTAAACTTTGGGGTAAGAAAAAGTGTTCATCTTAGGGATAGTTTCTTTCCCTAATTAGCATTTAGAAGGTCTGGGTTAGATCTACACTGTTGCACTAGTGTAATTCACAGTCAAATCTCTCTTAATCTTTTGAACTGTAGACCTCAATCCAGTTTTTCTTTAATTCAGTAGTAAGTACCCAATCTACCCTTAATTTTACCTGTGCCTATTCGTATATCCCAGCTATCTTTTCTCTGAATAAAAGATATTTTGTTGCTATTGCTCTATACCTTTAAAGGCTTAAGGGAGCAAAATCTCGGTTCTTTTTATGAGAAATAGATCTTGCTATGTTTCTCCTTTCTTACTTGCTTTGTTCTCCAGGTTCCATAAGAGTTTTGGATTCAAGACTGCAGAGCCTTTGACTCTTCTTTCCCCAGAGGTGATAGGGAGTGCAGTCGTACTGTCTGTTTATGCCGCTTTTTAAAGGAATTGTGCCAGCTGATGAGTTTAGCTGGATTGTTCACATTTATAGTTCTAATAGTTATTGTTTAGTGTGCATTTCTGTAAGTATTGTATGACTGTGGAAAATATAGTTTGGTAACAGTAACCAGAATATAAAGTCTGCCATCATGAAGCAAAAACAGGACATCATGAGAGCCCTCTCACAACTTAGCAGCTGTGAAAGGTGAGATAAAATCCAAAAGTAGTAAAGGTAGCAATATAAAACATGCAAGCAAGGGAATAAACCTTATTTTGGTTGAATATCATTAGTCAAAATAAATCCTGTCCAGCATCTGAATTAAAAAAAGATAACTGTTTGAAGATAGTTTGTATATGACAATAGTGGAAGCAAAAAAATGTAAAAAGGCTTTTGTGTCACATGATACTGAAGAAAGGAAAATAAACTGTGGAATATATTCCTTTTATCACAGAAGTCCATGGGATTGCATAAAAGTATAAGATGATGCTCTAGCTATAGATGAGTTGGAGTAGCGTTCTCAATGAAGCAAGACATTGTTATCTTGTTATAGAACAGGCTTTCATAGTCATCTACAACAGTGGAGATTTGTTTATAGTTTATTTTGCAAGTGTGATCAAGGAGGTACTTAAAAGTTTAAGATTAAATAGGTCCTTTTGAGTGGCATGGCATAATATCACTAAATGTAGAATGCTTACAATTATAGTAAAAATATTTTAATACCAACAGTTCCTGCATTGTACATGTTGTCCTTTCTCTGAAGATTGTCTGTATGCTGACCATTGCCCACAGTGTTGGATTGCTGTAGATTGTGGACACCCAGAACAGTATGATAATCTTTCCACGAAGAGTTGATGTTCCTGATAGTTCTGCTTATGTGAGAGGCACTGATGTATCAATAATTAGAGATGTTTAGAGCCTCAGAAATCAAATCAAAGCCAGGGATTTCTGTTCCATTCAGAAGTATGGCAGACAGCTGCTTCCGAAGAAATTTCGGGGATACAGATTACACTATGTAGTAAGTTAATAGTGACTTGCACTATTAACTCTCTATATTATTATGTATATAAATATAACTTCCTTTATATTTCTAAAAATTTATTGCACATCCCAGAACCTGAGTGTCTCAGGAAGTGGGCTGATGTATCTCTGTGAAACCAAGATCTTGTGCTACTTGTAATCTTTCATAACAAATCCTAAGTGTGAAAGCATGAGGTACAGTTAGATTTGTGATGCCATGATGCAGGGAGAACACACCAGGCTTCAGTATTGTAAACACCTTGAGGCTAGAAAATGCCCATCATTTAGTGTGGCACGTAGCCACTCCAGTAAAAACTGAGAGTTGTTCCTTATTGCTTCCTTATGCATATGACAACAAAATACACTTGATGTGCAGTTTCTCAGAAGATTCTTCATAAGAAGGATCTGCTTTCTGGTCTGTTGTGGAGAAGTGTGAAGGAAGAGGGTGTATGGAAAGTTAATCTATTGGAATAAATAACTTGTTTTTTTCCTGCATTATTTTACTGGGTTTAGCCTGATTTGATGACATTGAGAAATCTGTATTCTGCATTCGAATTTAAGTTTAAGTCTTGTGCAAATAGACTTAATTAAATGTTCATTGTGATTTCATTAAAAAAATAGAAGATTGCTGTCTCTATTACCACATCACTATCTGCTGAGAACATAGCTGAAAACAAAAAAAGAACTATCTTGTTTAACCACAGAAAGAAGCATATGGAAGACAAAAGCTTCTAAAAGCAAACATGTAAAATGAACCTGCAGACTGGACATGGTGGACTTACAAAGCCAAACTATAATTTTCAGAGCAGACCTACGGTTATTTCAGCCTTCCAGAGGGAAAAAATAGTTTCGAGAATTCATGTGATATTTTGCTCAAAATTATTGTGACTAATGGGGGGAGGGGGAGGAATTGACAGTGTTAACAACTCCTCTAAGATCCTAGTCATCTAGTAAGTATTTTTAGTGGGTTTGNGATTTTTTTCTGGGCTGATTTTCAGTGCAGAAGGTTTTTACTTACTTAGGTTTTTTGATAACTTGCACTGTTATTTGTGAAACTTTTTCTTACTTACTGTAAGGAGACACCTCCTGGAGGCAAGATTAAATATCTTCTTTCAAGTGTTTCTAGTCTATTCTGAATTAAATGACTGCATTCCTTAATGAATTTCCTAATTAATTTCCGTGTTAATTGGCAAAAACAGCCTATATGAAATGTTTGACATCAATATGGGAGTCTGGGATAGGCTTTCTCTAATTCCTATAAAGCCGAATTTGTGTAGTATTTCTTCAGTAGGAATCCGGGGTGGTGGGAGAGTTAAGTGAGCGTGGGGAAATCTTTGAAGAAGGCTTGGATCTTTCACAAAAAAGACAGCAAATGGGAACAGGACACATTAAACAATTTAAAAAACTGATGATGTCCCACATTAGAGCTAATTTTCACTTTTTAGTACGTGGAAAAGTGTTAGTTGCAAAAACTTGTACTGTACCTGTTGAATATGTGGAGTCTCTTTTTTAGTCAACTGCATGTTTTCAACTTAAGTTTACTTTAAGTTCTACTGAAAAGAAATGTACAAAGACAGCCATTCAATTGAGGATTAATCACTATGGTAACAGAAATGTGGTGACTGAAAAGGGGGAGGATATATTCTTCCTTCAGCTTCCTGCCAGCTGTCATATTCAACCTTTGCGGCATGAATTCAGGCCAAAATATAGACTGTGACCAGCTCTAAGAAACTTTATCTGTATTTTTATAAATTCGTACAAGAATTGCACTATAAAGGAAGACTTAATCCTCTAAATTGGATGACAGACATTTGGCACTATTGCCAGTGTTTGACAGAGAAATAACGAGATGCTTTGTAGTAAAACCTGGATTAATGGTAAACCCCTCTTTATGTTATTGCAATGTGGTGTAAATGGAAAAACTAAGCATGCTGTCAGCCTAGGAAAAAACGTGCCCTTTGCAGCTCCAATGCAGATATAAGTACTGTTGAGAATAGTGTAAATACAAAAGTTGTTTCATTAAGAACTCCTCTTTATCTTATTTGTATTACTTTGACATTTTGTAGATTATTTAAACAAAGACTTTCTATCAGTTGTAGGAACTCTGATTGCAGTCTGTTTGCGCAGCTATCAGATTCAGCAAGTTTAGATAGTTTACAAAGAGTAGGCTTTTGGGAGATAACATGCCTTTATCTTTGCTCTTCTAGGATGGTGAACTATTCAGCTTTAAAAGAATTGTTCCCACATGATTGACCTGTAGTGCTGCTTTACTGAGTTTATTTTTTCAGTTTAACCATTCCAGTATGGCTTTTGGTTGTGTTTTTTAAATGTAGTCAGTTCATATGTGGCGTTCTGTGAGTGGCATTTTCCTTGTGATATGTGTGCATGGCCTTTGGTTTTGCTCCTGTTTGATGAAAGGCTGAGAAGGTGAAACAAGATAGGTCTAAGTCCACAGACTTCTGCTGGAGTAAGCAATTACTTAAAGCTTTGAATTCTGAGACAGGCTGACTATCTCCTCTCATTCTCAACAATAGTAATAACTATGTTGATTTAAGGTCATGTTTTTTGTGCAAGATGGTGATCTGTCATATAGGAATTACTTTTGCTAAAGGCTCAACAACTGAAATAAAACTGCTCCTGCTAAAAAATTCTTGCTCTGTTACCTGATTGTAGAAGAAACAGATTAGGAAATAAATGTGAAGTAGAGAGGGCACAGTCTGTTCTCAGTTGACTTTAGTAGTCAATTCTCAACTACCATGCAAAAGAGCAGTTTGTGGAATGTACTTGGGCTCAGTTTATTTATGCCTAAAAGCCATTTGGAACAAACAGCAGAAAATTACTATATATTAATCTGAAATTTCTTTAGTTTTATCAACTTTAATTTTACTCGTCTCTTGGTGTGGCAAAATGTTTTGGTGGAGTAATTTAGACCCATAATAAATCTTAACTGTTATTGTAACTTGAAGAATAATTCAGTATATGTTCAAGGAAAGCATATGAAAAGGTCATAATTATTCACACAGAATACCAGAATAACTCCCAGGGCGGGGGGGGGGGGGGGGGGGGGGGAGGAAGAAAAGAAAGAAAAAAAAAAGAAAAACTATTTAGAATTGTAATTTGGGTACATAAAGAGACTGGAATGCAGTATCAAATTATCAACAATCATCCAAAACCAACTGCAAGTCACAAATGTATATGCAAAGTCATGTTTTCTCTCAGGTTTTGAGGAGAGTGGGAAAATACAAAGTAGGATATGGCATGAGGGTTTATTTGCTTGTAAGATGTGTTTTAAGAGGTCAGTCATACTGAATTCATTGTGTTTCATGCTTTTGTGTTATTTTGGATGACTGCAAGGCAACTAGCCATTTCAGAAGGCCATTCTTGTTTGTTTTAGAAATGAAAACAAACAGTGAAACTGTGCAATGGTAAGTCAGTATCCTGGGTATCTGACAGCAGTGGTCTCGCACATACATGAAGAGAAAAGCCTCATAACGTTGTTTCAGCTGTGGGTCGGGAAATCAGGGGATTATTGCTGACTTGAAGTCAGTATCTGGCAAGATACTTACTGTAGGGATACTTTGGTAGTTAGGCAGTAAAAGAGAGGAAGATGGTCAGACATGGTGCAACTATGGCTGAAGAACAATTATGCAAACATATTTTCAACTTCAGGTTCAGACTGTGGAAGGATGTTCATTATCCTCCAAGTCTGGTGACTCAACAAATTGCCACAGATATGAGACAGCTTGAAAAACAAGTATCCCTGAGCCTCTGGTTCTCTTTTTTCTCTACTCATCTCAGCCTCTGCTCACTTACTCTCCCACACTTTTTCATCTTGTAGCATTTAAAAGGGTGAAATGCTGTCTTGCTTTGCTAGAAGGGAGTAAAGAAAAGGAGTGAATTCGCTGGCTTAAGTCATGTCTAAAGACACTTATACATGAATTAGCATTCTTTGCTCCATAGTATAGAGCTACTTTTTTATGCCTATTATAGGAACAAATACTGAGGTTTTGTATTGTCAAAGATAGACAAAAATTGGTGTTGGTAGGTGCACAGTTTTAAAACTTTTGGACTTAGGCAGCAGGAGACAGATTTTTATCTTTGGTGTCACTGTAATTATTTCACTGCACCTTCCCCCACTGCCCCCAAAGATTTCTGCTGAAAGGAGAAAATGTGGATACAGAAATGTGTGATGGTTTTACAAATAATTTGGTATAGGCACACTTAATTTATCAGATGACTAGTAAGTATATTTTCAAGTTAAAGTGAAGTTTTTCCACTTTGAACAGCTGAAATTTCTTAAAATGCACTGCAAAGGCTTACTGTCTTTAATGTATTTAAGTATTTAGTAAAGACTAACTGCTTTCATGATTCCTGTCATTCTTCTTGTCAAAGTTCTTTTAAAATACATATAGCAGACACTGTATGATATATGTATGGTATAGCATATAGTGACGGGAGTTTGTCTCATTTATTATTTCATTCTTTTGGTCATGGCATTTATTGATTTATAAAGGGTCTGATATTAATAATGTAAATACTTTAAATGTGCTAGTATCAGTAGTGTCAGAACAAGAGTCTGATACTCCTAGCTGAGTAAAATTCTCTTAATGTCAGTCTTACTTTAGGAGACTGTCTTACACATGTGATGTGCATGATGACTCAGGTGAACATGAGCAGTGCTGCACAGTCAACGCGGGATTTCACGTAGAAGCGAATATCGGGGTTACAGTAGTTTGTTAGAGAAAGTGCTCAAGGAACAGAAAAAACAGAAAGCTCTTGAAAGGAAATTTTCATCGTGAAATCAGTGAGTTAGAGGGCAAACATTGAAAGATAATTGGAAAGATATTGGCCGTGAGAACAATGAATTGAGGAGGGTAATGCATCAAGTCAAATTCAAAAGAAAGCGAAATAGTGTGAAATGTTGACAATGCTGGAACATGACTGAAGTTTTCGCTTTTTTGATGGTGATTCTAAGAGAAGGGTAGAGGGAATATTTCCGTCCCAGTGTGCAAAGCTTACCTGTGCATAAAACCAGTTGTCCATATATCGCTCACGGTAACAAACTTCAGATTTGACCTGTAACAAACATGGAAACATCTTAAGGAAAATAAGTGGTTTAGATTTACTGAGGAAGTGTTTATTGTTTTTCAAAAAGAGGTTATTGGATTTGGGAGTTGGGGGCTGGAATTTCTAAAACATTCAACAGTTCAGCAGAGCCAATTGTTGTGTTTCATCCTAACTGAGTACCATTTAACCAACTGCCTTTGCTCCAGAAAACTGAGATAAGCTTTTCAGGAGTATCTCACAGTGACCACAGGCTTATTAGCTCTTGCAGCTCTTGTGGTAACTTCTTTAAAGTCACTTTTTCTACCTTAAGGGGAAAAAAAAATCTTTAAGCAGCTTATTTAGGTAGAAGAGGAGCTCTTTGTGTGTATATGGTGGTATTTTGGTGATGTTTTCTTGGGTGTGGCAGTGTGGATCACTGTACTTAAACTTTTGTGCTTCCTGAACTAAATATGCCATTTGTGCATTTATTTGTAATTAGCAATAGTTCTAACATTAATTCTGTTCCTCTGCAAAGACAAGCAATTTTATGACTTTCAGTGTGTTTACAACATTTGGCTTTTTTCCCAAAGATACTAAAAATCCTCTGTGTTTGAACAGATGTGTAAACCAAAGTATTACTGCCTCATATACTTTGGTCTTGTTTAAAAAGAGGTAGATGGATGCACATTTATGGGGGTTTAAAATACTTTTAAGACAGGCATTGACGTGGCTATTCTTGTATTCTATGGGAGTTATGCTTTCTTGAATTAAGTTATACAGCCCTGATTTAGTGACAAAGTGAAAATATGCCAAGTTTTAGCATAGTGAGGTCTGAATACTATAAATATTTTTCATGCAAAATTTTCATAAAAAAATGTATTTTAAAACTATGATTTGCTTTCTTCTTTTAAAGAAGTACATTTTCTAAGTGAAGTTCTGTATTATCCATGCATTCATTTAAAAAAGAAATTAAAATGTTAACAAATGTATACAGAACCAGCAAGAGAATTGTAGAATATTTATGCTGTGGGTAATGTCTACTAATTCAATCTTAATTTTGTCACTAGCATTATACTGTTATTGGGAGGATAGAAGTTTTATCTCTGTGGGGGACTTGGCTGTAGTTTTGTATAGTGTAACTTAAAATAGCCCAGCAGAATTTTAAACTTTGGAGTTGTGCATTTGTCTTGAAGTGAAAACTTATGCCTGTAGGTTCCAAATATTAACATCTCTCTCTGTGTGCTAGCTCGAGGTTACTTTACCAAGGTAAAGTTGAGAACAGATGTGAGATCCTAAAGCTCAGAAACATTGTGAATGGCCCATGGAAATAAGGGAAATGGATCAAATAGAAACACATTGAGAAGAAACATTGTAAATCTGAAACCAGATTTTGAACTGCAGATGACAAGGTGTGAACACAGTTTGTGTTTTCATCTCTAAAGTAGTGTTAGTAGAGAGACTGAGGACATCACTAAGCAGCTATTCTTTACCGTGATTTTATTTGAAAAAACGAAAAGCCACTGTTGATTTTTAATGTGGGTTTTTCTTCTGTTTTTCTATGCTCTTCATACACATTTTTTAAATGTTCTTACTTCTTTTGACTTACCTTTTGGCAAAGGGGAAATTTTGATGAAAATTTGTGAGAATTTTTGAAAAATAACTTAGGTGTAAATAGGATTGTATTGCAAGATATCAGAGAACCAAGACTTCCCATCCATGTCACTGGAAGTTTGTAACTAAGTAGGGATTCTGATTTGCAGCTGTGAATCCCAGTCTGAGTGCTTGCTAGGAGTAAGAGAACTGGCTGCTGTAGAACTCATCATTATGTCAGAGACACAGCTGTCTTAACGATTTCAATGTCTCATTTTACTAGAAAAATGATGAACGCCCAGAAGACAACACTGCAGAGAAGAGCGTTATTAAGGGAGGGCAAGAAATGCTAGTGAACAGTAAGCAACATCATCTGTATGTTATGCATCCTGTGACCCAGAGAAAGAAAAAAGTATGCAGAGTTGGTTCATCCACCTTCTTGATTGGAAAGACACCCAAAGGAATACGCAGGTGAGACTGTTTTGGTGAGTTGGAAATAAAATTCTAAGGTTGAAACAAACTTCCCTTTGGGTAGTTCTTGCTTCTGTCTTTATTTCAGCCTTACTCAGGGAATACTGACTGTTTTCTCTGGCAGGAGTGGAACTAGTGGGAAACTTCCACTCCCACTACATTAAGAGTAGTGCAGTTGATAAATTAAATGAACACACAAATTGCTTGAATGTGTTGGTTCAATGGTCATATAATACATAACTGTGCAGATGTCATCATGACGAGTGTTTCGTGGTATGTTCATCATGCACAACTACAGAACAGTGATTAAACTGTATGAAACAAGACATTTTGTAGTGTGAGCTTCTGACTGCCTACTGGTTTTGCCCAGATCTCATCACTTTCTTTGAAAGACTAATAAGAAAAAATTTGGCTTCGTGTTTCTTTTTTAACATGGGGCTCAGTATTTGTTAGGTTTTTTTTAATGTTTTGTTTCCCCCTTCATTTTTGGAGTGATAATAATTTTTCTGGTTCCTTGCTTTCCCTTTTGCCCCAAGCAATTGTTATCATTAATATGAATATTAAATTCCCTTGTTACATAGATAGAAGTTCAATAAAAAGAGCCAGGTGGTGTGTGGAAATAGAAAGTGGAAATCTGTTGCTAACTAAGCAAATATTTATATAAAAATGTAAGTAAATACCTAGAGAACAGATATTTGGTATGTATTTTCAGTTTTGTCTTGAGACAATTAAATTGCTGTATGAGAGCTGACAGCTAGGTAATGCCTGTAAGTGTTCAGGATCTGTCATATCAGCTCTCTGGCCTCAGCTGTCCAAACTGTTACTGTCAAGCTGCCAGATTTGTTTACTGTTATAGACACTGACAATTCTAAATATTTATGAGGCAGGTAAAGAAGAATCCTTGGTTCTAAAAACATTCAGAACTGTAGTCATAGTTCTCAATAATTTGTTGAGGTAAAATTTTCAAAGGTAATGAAGTGACTAAGGCTGTTAATTCCAAGATCCTAAAGCCATATCTAGCAAAGAGCTTAAACCATTCACTCTGAAACATTAAGCAGGTCTTTTGTTAGCACCTGGCATGCAGTTAGACTTGATATGCATGTGGATATGCCATGCAGTGAATGAGGATTATTGTGTCTCAGCCTCTTTTAGTTGTAGGGTAGAGTGGGAAGCTGTCTGCAGTCACCACACTCACAGGGTATAGTTGGGGCTAGCCAGTCGAGTGGTATTTGAGGCAAATAGGGTTAAATTTTACTCCCTTTTGGAGCCCCCATACAGGAAAGGCAACATGTTTGATATCCTTTCTCTGACATGGGAGCATAAACCCACCTCTCCAGCCTTCCAGTAAGGTTACCTGACCCCAGACTAGGGCTAACTCAATTAGGGTGATCTCTTTTAATTAGATCTTGGCCTTTTAGCAGAAGTATATTCCATAACTCACTGGGTAGGATGATGTGGACACTCCTTGTCTCCCGTGAAAGCTTATATCCGACTCTTGTTTAGCAAGCCTTCTTCAAAAGGAATTGGAGCAACTATTTCTTCCCCCTGCCTTCTCTTCCTAAAAAAACCCTTAACCAACCAACAAAAAAAACCCTGAACAAAATCCCCAACATTCAACCATCTGTCCATCTACACTTTTTTGGTAGCTGAATGAATGCCTTCTGAAATCTGGCCCTTTCTTATGGTATCTTACCTTTAGTGACAGTCAGTAAGTCTTTGAATTGTAAGCTGAGGAAATCACAATGTAGTTTGGGATTCAAAAGTAATTTCAGTTCTTTTAAAGTTATTATTCTTTCTTCTCTTTGCTAATAAAAACAAACAATGCTTATAACAAGGAAGTTACTTTTGATGATTACTTTCTGGATTATGTGAAGTAGGTGAATTGAATTAATCACTTGAAAGTTGCTTTTGTTTCTAGTTAAAGGTGTCACAATAACATAGTTTTTCTTCTTGATAATTACAGAACACAATTTGAGGAAATGGTATCCCACTTTAATATGGGATCAGTGAGAGACCTTGCAGAACATATTGCAAAAGCTTCGTCAGAGACAAGGCAGAACATGTTGAAGGAGTTCTATGTTTCCAGGCATCCAGAGATGGAGCCTTTCTTCTCAGTTGAAATACCAGCACAAGACTTATGTGACTCTGAGGAAGGAGAATTGGGTACAGCACACTCTAGAAAAAGAAAATCCATTGTTAATTTCGGAAGATCTAAGTCTAGACCTTCATCAGCTAAAGGACTACTTCTGAGCAGAACTACAGAAACACAGACACAGCAGAGCTGTAAAGGAGGAGCAGAGAAGCTTCACAACGACTCCTGCTTGCAAGAAGTGTTTGTTGACACAAAATGTAAACAGTCATCCACTGTTGCTACTCAACATATCGAAAGGAGAAACAGCCAGGCATTCAAGAGTTTTATGGCATCTGGCTCATTAAACAGTAAATCAGAGGTGCTGCCTGTAAAGAGTTGTGAAGGAGAGCAGGACTCAGAAGGAACACAACAGCCAAAAAAAAGATCCCTGTCTCAGTCAGAAAATGGAGAGACAAAAGCTCAGATTTATAAAAAGTCGTTTATGGACTTGCTTGGAGATACCTCTATTCTCAATGACCTCTTCAGAAGTGATGGAAATGAGCCTGCAGGATCGCCAAGGAGATTGTCTTCAGGGCAAGTAGAAAAATCAAAAGGGAAACCAAAAGATTTCTGGGATATGCTGAATGAGCAGAATGAGGAGAACCTCAGAAAGCTCACAGACATAGCAGTCATAGAGAAGCTGTGTGAAAGAGCACCTCGGTCCACAGTGACAGAAGAGACAGAAGTGTGTGAAGGTTCTCTTTGGAAAAAAAATGAAAATTTTTTATGGAAAAAATATGATGCAGGTGATTCAGATGAACCATCCACTGCTAAATCTTGTAATGTAGTACAATGAAAATTTTCTACGTGAATTGCACTTTTAATTGTTTTAGTTGAACATTGAAGAACTTCAGCACTATGGAACAAAACATTGTAACTCCATGAAATTAAAGGCTAAACTATGAATTTATATCATAGAATCAGATGGGTTGGCTACTCTGAGATCATCAAGTCCAACCGTTGATCCACTACCACTGTGGTTACTAAAGTATGTCACTAAGTCCCACATCCAGTCTTTTCTTGAATACCTCCAGGGATGGAGAATCCACCATCTCCCTGGGCAGCCCATTCCAATGCCTGACCACCTTCTCTGTAAATAATTCCTTCCTAATATCTAATCTAAACCTCCCCTGGCAGAGCTTGAGACTGTGCCCTCTTGTCTTACTGCTGGTTCCTGGGAGAAGAGACCAACACCCACCTGGCTACAACCTTCTGTCAGGGAGTTGTAGAGAGGGATGAGGTATCCCCTGAGTCACCTCTCCTNCCCTCTTGGCCACCTGGGCACACTCTGGCTCATGTTCAGCCTCCTGTCACTCCAGACTCCCAGCTCCCTTCCTGCCTGGCTGCTCTCCAGCCACTCTGTCCCCAGCCCATGGGGCTGCCGGAGGTTGTTGTGGCCAAAGTGCAGGACCCGGCACTTGGCCTGGTTGAACCTCATCCTGTTGGATCAACCCATCTCTCCAGCCTGTCCAGGTCCCTCTGCAGAGCTCTCCTGCCTTCCAGCTGGTTGACACTCCCCCCCAGCTTGGTGTGAGAGAGTATATATCTATAGTGAGAGAGAATTACATTTTACAGGTGTGAATATGTATGTAACAACATATGCAAATCTGTATGTAATTACATATGCAGTGTATAGTACATATGTTGAATCCAAAAAATCCAGTACGCAGAACTGGTCAGAGACTTTGGATCTTTTGAGCAGCAAAGGTATTTATTCCAATGGTGGGAACAAGCCAGCTCGTGCTGGACAAACTTGCTCAAAGGCATCGATGCAAACCAAGGTAATTTATACAGTCTATATTCATGATTACAACATCTGAACATACATATTCATATGATTACAACATCTAATCAGGCATATTGATAAGAGGTGGAGTCTGGGTGGAGTCCAGGCGGAGCTTTTCAGATTCTTCTCTTGGTAGTGTTCATTCCAGTCTTCCTCCTCAAACTAGGGGTCTATTTCTCTTCTTCCTCACTTTGACCTCTTCAGTTAGGTGACCTGAATTCTTCAAGCTTGCAAAACCCTGGCTTTGGACCTTCTATATCTTATTCAAATGTCTAGTTTACCTACTTTATTACCTTGTGAATACTACTCCTATTCTTTCTATAATAAGGACTTGGTCTGGTGAGCAGAACAGAACATGATATTAACCAGTGCTTCTAAAATGTTCTTCTGGCAAAACAGGGAGAGCAAACAGGAGAAGGTATACCAGCTGAACCGTTGTGAACTCTTTTTTTGTGCCTTTTTGCCATCAATGTGCATAGTAATGCATACAGACTATACATTGTAAGCTGTGATATATTAATTTTAAATTAAACTGTTTTAGAATTTTCTGAGTGCACTTTGCTTTCTTTATTTCTGGGCTTAATAGCTGTACTTTGTAATTATTTTCCCTTTACTTATGTTTGGACACCCTCAGTCATCTCAACAATATAAAGATAACAGGATGTGAGAATGATATTTCATATATTTTCTGAGGTACTAGAGACTGGGGCACTTCCTGAGACAGGGATGATGTCTTTGTGTCCAACAGGTTTTGATGGGTTCCCTCCATGATTTTGCTCTGTCTCTGAAGCTGTGGAACTTCTAGATCTGCAGTGTCCTATGACAGCTTGTTTCTCAGCTTGGCTGATGTGAAGAATCACCAGTTTTTGTTTGTTTGGTCTTTTTCATTAAGTGATGGTAGGTGTCAGATTTCATCTCCCTTTTTATTTTTATAAACATTAACATCTTCATCAGTTATTGGAAATACACAGTACAGTATATATGGATTAAGGTATTATCTGCTGTAATGATGGATGTAATAAAGCTTCTAAATGAGAAATGTTCTTCACAGGTTGGAGGAGTGGTTATATGATGTTATATCTGATTTGCCAAATAATAGTCGCATTTTTCAATGCTGTGGGGTCATGTGGAGAGTACCTGTAACATATGATGAAAAGAGGCCAGGGCTTCATCTTGCTCTGGAAATCTTAACCCTAATGTTTGATTTTTGTAAATTTCAGAGGTAAATGCTGTATTAGTATAGGGGTTTACCTTGCGTATACTGTATATATTGTTTTATGTGAAGGGTAAATGATATGCAGTTTTAAAACCTTGGACACTGAACTTGAACAGCAACACTCTGTGAATGGTTGTAGTTTTTGTGGTCTGGATGACTGTCCGCTGGAACAGTCATCAGTGTCCAGTTTGATCCAGTTTGATCTGGAGCAGCTTCTACTTTAGGTCCTGGGAAGTTGTTGTAGGCTACACTCTGTCTCTGTGTTAAACATTGGGCACATTTTTTAGGTGGAAGCCATCTAAAATCCTAATTAGGAAATCTGACTTAACTACCTGGAACAAGGAGGTGAGTATTGTACCTAAATGTTAAAGTAATAAAAGCCTTGCTCTGTATAGATAACCAGCGCAAGCAGGATTAACGTGTTCCCTAACTTTTTCTCACCCTGAATCTATGCTGTTACCACTTTATTTAAGATAAATCTAAAGTTTAGGATAGTTGGAGTAGCTTTTAAAAAAAGTTTGAACTAAGAACATAAAAGCAGCCGCAAGCTGTTAGGCATTGGTGCATTTGAATTGTGTACAGCTAAAGAAAGTCATCCTAAGTCAGGGAGTAGGTATACCGTTCTTGTTGATGTTAATAAATAGGACATAAATTAAGGCCTTTTGTTGGTAGCATCAACATTGATTTTTGTTACAGGTTATTGTTCCTATTCTTAGAGAGGCAAACTCTGCTTAGGTAAGGAAGAGGAGATTTGGTGGAATTAAGATGCTCATGAAATACATAAGAAAACTGCTGCATAAAGGAAGGGAATAGTCTGTTTGTATCTACAGCAAATAGAGGATTTAAGTGGCTTAAACTGCACCAAAAATGATTGAGGTTGGATAGTTGACTGTCTAAGAAAAACTCTGTCAAAGAAACTCCGTACGGGTAAAATTTAGTCAGTTGTGTAGTGCCAGTATCAGTTAAAATCAAAATAGGAGAGAATGCGCTTAAAAGTTGCGTAGATAAAACTATCCCTTTTTTAGACCAGAAGAAGGGACTGATAACTTCTCAATCTGAGGGCCAGAAGGCGCTAAATAACCTTGTTGATTTCAGCTGATATCAGTGCACTCAAGAGAGTCTCTACCTGAGCACTGTGATAGTCAGTCATGATCTGAATCAGTAGATACTAGGGAGGGCAAAATCTGATTGAATTCTTTTTACCCCTTTTACAAGAACCTTAGAGCAGTGGAACTGTATGGGTAGAAGGCTGATCTGCAGATTCAGGTTACAATATGCATAAATCAGAACTTCCATAGATGTCCACATTTTAGTCATGTGTATGCCAAAAACTGACAAAATATTTGTGAAAATCTATTTGGTATGTGCAGTTGAACTGAGCTATGGAAAGATGTCTTGGAGTAAGATACATGGTGCTCCATAGCTTCCTGTACAATGTAATATATTTTACAAGGGGATATCACCTAAGCTATAAATACTGCAATTTAGTGCCCTAGGGATCTGTCTGTAAAATATTTTTGACATGGAGATGTCTGTATAATTTAAAAAAAAGGAGCTGAACAAATTTAAAAAAGAATTTTACCTACATTTGAAGACAGATCCTTCAAATAGTAAAAAGAGATCCATTCTGTCTTCTTAGAAATCTGTGATTATCATTTTGTTTGGCTTTAAAAACAAAGTAGGCTTTGGGGGATGTTGTCTTTAGGGTTATGATGGTGTGGCGTTCATGCAGCTTCCATGTGCAGGTTCCTACAGGAAAACTCTTAACGGCCTCATAGCACAAGGAAATAGCTTTGTGGTAGTTGTAACCTGATCTGAATATAAGTCATTCAAGAGGAGAAGAGTGTCATCGCTCTTGGGTGGAAATGGCATGCAGGGTTTCTGCTGTTCCCTGTTGCAGTGCCCTGCTTGTTTTACTCAGTGGAATGTGTATGGGTCTGGGACTGGGCCCCTGACATAGCAGGTGGTACCAATAGTTCCTGTTGCCTTCAATAAAAATTCTTTGACTGGAAAGAAAATAGGTTGCCAGTGAAATAGCAAGAAATCTTGCCCTGCCTGTGCTAGCAAATGCACCTATCTCAACAACCAGTTTACAGAACTGTCACCAGACCTAGTTAAGAACACTAGTGTTCTGAGTCTGATTTACAGTGTAGTTTGGATCTTAAGTGTGATTTGCAAACTGGGGCTATGCTTAGAACTGCATTTGAGGGTAGCTCTGTGGTACACAGATTTCGTATTTGATCTGGGGGCGGGAGATTGAATAATTTCAGGTAATGATTAGGTTTCAGAAAGTCAGGGTGCAAACATTTTGTGTACAAATTAAGGCAGTTTGAAAGGATGTATTTGCTCAGCTTCAGCAGGTTGTGAGTTCAGGCACTGGAAGGCAGGCTGGTGCCAGTGCCATGGCTACAGCAGTGAGTGAAAACAGCATTAATAGGAGAAAAGGGTAATTGGTCATAGCATTATGAAAGCATCACAGAGTGCTTAGAAGGGGATAGTTACTGTTACTACATAAGAAAAAGATGATTTAAGTTAACTTCCTTAGGAGTTTCAACTGCAGAAGGAGAGGATTCTGTTCTTCCAAGAAACCATTTCACTGCCTTTGCTGCTACGTATTTTTCTGTTCATGCAGTGCCCTGCGTATCTTATTCACTGCATACATTCCAGTTTATGCAATAAGTGAGGTAATACTACAAAAACTCTCTCTATTTGCATGTTCCCTGATTCAGCTCATCTTCACTTGGTGCATTCCATGGAAAAAAAGTGATGACCACCTAAGTAGACTTCATGCCAGAGTCTGCCTTCCTGATACAGACACCTGAAAAGTAGGGAACTGGCTTAAGGTAATGATGGAAATGCAAATTCTGCTTTTGAAACTGGATGTCTAGTTCACAAGTGAGAGAGGTGGGCAGTGGTTCAGGGCACTTAAGAGGTATATGCCTCTCGCCCTATAGAGCATGTGTGTGTCATAGCAGTGTCCTAAATGACTAAATGAGTCTATATCTTACACGTGATTCTGCCAGCTGATTCTGAAAGAGGAAGAAAGTACATACAAACAAGATGATTGGAGGGCTTCAGAGTTATTTTTGGTTTGATCAGCATCCAGAAAGCTGAATTTCCTTTTTCAAAGACAGGTGAAGATTGTGCTCTAAAATAAAAGACGTAATCGAATGCAAGCATGAGGTGTATGCATGATACTTGAGGACATATTGTCTCAGTTCTCTGAGTTTGCTTGAGCTGAGAGGATGGAACTGAGTGGTCAGAACCTGACCTTGTGTCTGTGTCAACATGTAATATGTCTGAATTGAGATTGCACACATCACTTAAACTAACTGGAGCATAAACAGGCCTGCTGCACTAAAGCACTGTTTTCTGAAAATGCTTAGAGGCACCATGTGTACATTGTGGTTTGTATTGGTCTGTTGTGGCATGTTACAGTGGCCGAACAGTGGCTGTGTGTTTGATAGCAACATTCTCGATCGCTAATGCTGCACCCGTTAAAGACAGTGGGAAGACAGTGGGGCTGAATGAATACCCACTCCACTCAGAATGAATCCGTATTTTCCTTCAGCAGAGCTGTTTATACTAGAAGGATTTTATTCCACTTTGGTTTGAGAATAAGTTGTTTCCATCAAGTGAATGCTTATGTAAACATGATATCCCATATCACCCTAAAAATCGTCCTATGCCAGTTACTTCCAAAACAAAATCCAGATGTGTGTTTATATTTGAGGCAACTGCTCGCAGCTATCGCCAGCACTTGCCTTTCCATGATTGAGACTGTGGTGGAAGTCCCATTGCAGTTTCTGGTTGTTCTGGTTTATAACAATAAGTGACAAAGAAATTCTATGACAAATTCTATGACAAAGAAAACAAATTCATATTGGAGTATAATTTGGAATGTAATTTAAGTGCCCCTTAAGCTGTTATCTTAAAACTTCAGTTTGGTGCTTTGGTCTCATCACAGTGACCTCAGAGATTAACTTGTCTTGGTCCTTCTAAATGCAGATACTGTAATAGCACAGCTAGAGGATTTTGTGCTGCTTTTGCTTCTCTCTCAGCCCTCCACTGTTTTGTAGTTGTGGTTATGTATATTGCTGTAATTACAATATGCTAATTCTAATATAAGAGTCTTATACTTGGGGGCAGTATCGAGGAGTATCTTCTCATTAGTCAAATGTTGAGGTTCTGTTCTGCTTCTGACGCGTCACTGCAGTATTTAGGAAAAAGAGAATCTAAATTCCTTGTAAGGGACATTATTACTTTTCCTTACTGAATGCTCTAATCATTACAGGTAGATAATATATATTTTATATATATACTTGTATATATACCGTGTGGCATATATTATACATATATATGTATGTATAAATTGGAATTATAAATTAGATTATATAATATAATCAACTTCTAACATACAGTAAGGAAAATTATGATTGCATGAAAAAAAAATGTATTTTAGGCCTGTGGCAATTACCTTCATACTTGATATCCTGTTGTTTGAATCTTGGGAACATAGAATGATTTTGTGGTTTAGAATTTTGTGGTTCTGTTAAATTGTTGTAATTGGATAATTTGCCATCTGATGGTCCTTAGTTTCAAACTCAGAAACCTTAGGCAGCTGAGAAACCACTAAAAGATTGTAACTTGCATCCATCACAAATACCTACATTCAGTGGCATTCATCTCTCTTATTCTTTGTAAACTGTTCTTAGACTGTGGAGTCTTCTATTTAGTTTGAGAAGAAACCCAATAGGAAAATGTGCTTGGAATAAACTGTGGTATTTCTCTTGAAACATTTCTGGATATATAAAAGGGATTCTTTTTATAAATTCTACTTCATCGAAAGAAATAGAAGCAGTAGGAAGATACTTAAAGATGAAAGTTGGACTTGCTATTGCTTATGTAATGGAAAAGTTAAAGTAATAGTAATTTAATCTTAAATAATAATAATCCTCTTCAATAATGAGGAAAGCTGCTTAGAATAGTGGGAGTTTTTTTAATGTTTTCATTTACGTTTTTGTTCAGGCATTCACGGTAAGAAAATAACTTTAGAAATTTTAAGAGAGGTTAAAAAATATAACAAGACACTTTTCTTTTACTTTCCTCCATGGAAATCCCAAGAGTCATCTTAGAAGACTTTGTGTTAACGATTCAGAGCAAGCAATAAAACCCTCTGTAATTGAGTTACTATACTTTAAGCATGTCACTGGTTTATCTTTTGTTGTTTCATTCCTTCAGAGATGAGAGGTGGGTGTTCAGAACCTCCAGGACGCTGCAGTGAGTCTGTTCTTCCTGGTAGCTGAGAACTCCCATTCTTAGCCTTGCAAGATAAGAGATAGCAGCAGCATAACACATATGTAGTCTGTGATATGTGTCTGGTGGTGCTTTTTGTTTCTATTCAGGAAGGGAACTGGGAATTAACGAGAGAAGATTACAGCTGCCCAGTAGCTTGGTTTGGATGCGTGGAAATGGGAGCCCACTGTGCAGTTGTGATTCATAGCAGCAGAGTCTGCAGCTGGTCTGTGGTGCAGCCTGGGCTTCTTCACTCTTGGTGTTGTGCTGAGACAGTCACAGGGAAAAACTGCAACTGTGAAAGGGAAAAAAATAAAGGGATCTCTGAAGAGGACACCACATTTTGAAAGAGAAAGGAGGTGATGTCTTTGGGAGAAGTCAGTGTTGGTAAGCATAGAGTGGAAGACTCTGCCGGAATGCATGAGCATTTGTAATGCTGTCACTTTCTAAACTCTGAGTATTTTTATAACTTTACTATTTCTAGCACAGTTTTGACAAAGTGCTTTTAGAAAACTTTCATATTAAACCATAAATAAAAAGGAATTCCTTTGCTTAGAAGTGATTGATTCCCACATGGATCATTATGAACATTTAGAATCAAAATTTCAATTACTTGACTAGTTGGAGTGGCTAATAGCAGTAGGTTACAGTCTCTTTCGGGAGCCCCTGGTGGTCTAGTGGTTAAGGACACGGCACTGTAACTGCCGAGGCCCGGGTTCGATTCCCGGTCGGGGAAACTCCCCGGGCAGGTGGAGCCCGTTAGCCCTGTAAGGCGATCCACCTACATCCTGAGGACCTCGCTGCCACTGTCCAAGCTCGCTTGGCCCCGGCAGATGAACCTTAGGATTAAAGGGTGGGCTCAGTTCTGCGCACACTGTGTCCCACCTAAAATAAATCCAATGCGCAGGCTGGAAGGCGTACAAAGACCTTCCACAGATCTTCGTTCGCGAAGTCTGGCCATTATATATTATTATAACAGTCTCTTTTGTGGACCAGCCAGTCAGGGGAAGAAAGAATGTGGTTATTAGTAGACGTCACAGAAACTGGTTGAAAACAAGAGTGCAGGCAATTGTGAAATCTTGGTTCTCTTCTGCAGTCTGGAGACCATGTTTGTGTATTTAACACAATGGATCATTATGCCCTGGCTATGTTGCATCTGTCTCTTGGAGCCTGCTCTGCTTTTGTGTTTCTTTCTTGTTATCCCAAGCTCTTGGGCTCTTTTCCAAGATAACCAGCTTCAAGGGTACTGCATGGGCACCATTAATAGTGTTGATGGAGTAATGGGTAGAACTTCGCTCTCAGCAGCTTCTGGGGACCAGGACCATGAACTGCATGCAAAGACCCAGACTGCTCTATAAACCTTTTGTAATTGTCAGGACACTCAGTTCATCTGTGGGAAGGATGCACACATAGTCTGGTGCTGGAGGAGGTGTGTGAGGTTGAGGTAGTCTTTTGTTTTTGTAGAGTGTTCAGAAAATAATGGTGCTTCTCTCTAGGAGATTTGTGTGGAACATGGGTAAACCACAGTGTTTAGAACTTAACATGGCCAAAATTTGGCAGGTTTTCAGAAGGCTACCGGGCATGACCCTGACAGTCTGATTCCTTACAGTAAGGTAACCCCTCTTCCCACCGAGTATTTCTCCCAAAACATGCAGACAAAACAGATTCTCACTGAAATGAGAAAAAACACGGGGGAATGGAATATTTCTCCCCTTTAGCTGTTTTCATAACAGCTGTTCCATTTCAGTTGAAACTTACCAGAAAAATTCAGCCTGACACGACACTCAGCATGGATAATTTCAGCTTGAGCACTTAGAGTTTGACAGACCTATAAACAACTGAATGCAGGGTCCTATAACAGAAAGTGTTAAGCAAACTTAACTATTGGTGGAAGTACCTGCAGTGCATAAGTGCATATAATATGAGTATAGGTGTGCATTTGTGTGCATGAGCAGATAGTATCAATGGCACAGTTGTGTAATGGAATTACTGACCAGGTACAAAGCAAAGCAAGAGGTGCTCACAGGGAGTCAGCCTGTAATTATCTTTGCTTATTCCTTATAAGCTCTTCAGGGGCAGTTTAGCAGTGGTGCTACAACTATAGAGCAGGAGAGCTCCTTACCTGTTGAATGCAATAAAGCTGCTTTTTTTTTAGTCCAGCATAAGGGAAATATTTAAGGAGAGCTGAGCAGGGGTTCAGCCGCTGTCTCATTGTTGCAGTGCCCTCACTTGGTGTAAGGCTGTGCAGAATTAAGCTTAGGAGGGTGTATTGAAGCAATGGAGTAACAGCTGTGGAAAAGTTCACCCTTTGCATCTTCTGTGTGCAGTTTGTTCTCAGCAGCCATGCAGTATAGTTCCTATGCTTAGGAGAGAAAAGGATGTGATTTTTTTTAAGCTGCAGTAAACTTATCTGCTCGTTTTACTTCTCTAGATTATAATGGAAAATAGTATTTGAAACACTCAGTGATTTTAGCTTAACTAAACAAGGAGTGACAGAACCAACATTAGTCTTTAGGAAAATTGTGGGGAGGACTTTTCCTCATCTCCCTGTGCAGTAAAAATAGCTTTAATATGTTTGCGTCAGCAGTTTCTCCTCTTGAAAGCTGTGTTTAGATGGCATAGGCTTTTTCTATTTCTCTTTGGCATGGTATGCACATACTGTACTAATCCATTTTTTCATCAGCTTGTTGCTAATAATGAGCCACCTAAGCTCTGAAAACCTCCCTCTGCTCTAGCTGTAAAAGAATGCTTAAAGGATTTAGGGATGTCAGTCATCATCTGGTTTTTTTAGCAGGGGTGTGTGTATGTGTGTGTGGGGACGAGGGAAAGAGAGCGTCCAAGCCGGAGTTCAGAAATTACACTCTGTGTGTGGTCTGAGGTTATTTCTCATTTCATGAAATGCACGCTTCATTCCTGGCTCAGACAAACTTGCACGTCACTGAATAAGTCCCTTATCCAGTTTCCAAAACACTGAAGAGATTTGAAAGGGCTCTGTGGGTGGACTGCTACTATCAGCAAAAGCAAATAAGCTAACCTATTTAGCTAAGCATTTTTTAATACTTCAGCAGAATAACCTTCAGCAACACTTGAACAGTTGTGGCCAGCCAAGGGAAGAGAAGGGGGGGAAAAAACGCAGAGGTTTAAGCAGTCATACTTTAATGAATATTAAAGGCTGTGTTACAGCTCTTGGTGTGTGATGGTGATGTCTGATCAGCCCAGGGGTAACACTGGGGAATGATTAAATGAACTGACTGTGCTACCAGGAGCTTCCTCTGGTGTGCTGGTCACAGTTTATTCAGCATTTCACCTTTCCTTTATCAAAACTGGTGCAAGATTATTACAGTAAACCTCAAAAAGATTAATCCAAAGACTCCTTGTGTCAAGCTGTTTTGGTGTCCAGAATAAGTAAAGGACTCTACCCTGGAACACCATGAACGTCATCAGCAAACAATTATTGTAGCGAATTATAGCTCTGTGATAAATCTCAGCATTCAAAATAAATAATGGTTTATTTCGTGGCAGAAAGAAAACAAAACAAACAAAATGTTACTATTCATTTAACTGGAAATTATTTGGCTTGAACAGGGTTGAGTGCTCCAAATACTGTTTTCAATCCAGTTTTCAGTGATCAGAATATCTCTGATCTTGATGGATTTACTCCAAATTAGCAGTGTAGCCAGCTCTGCAACTGCCCTGCAGCAGTGTGGGCTCACCTTGAATGTTGTGTGTAGTTTGGTCACCAAGTATAAGAAAAATATTAGGCTTAAGAGCATCCGAAAGAGGCAACGAGGATGGGAAGGGCCTTGATTTGAAGCCATGTGAGGACACTGAGGGCACCTGGTGTGTTCAGCTGGAGGAGGCTGAAGGGAGACCTCACTGCAGTTCCACTGCACCCCTGGGCAGGGGTGGAGGAGGGGCAGGACTGGACAGGACCCAGGGAATGGCTGGAGCTGTGTCAGGGCAGGGTCAGGTTGGATCTCAGCAAAAGGTTCTTCCCCCAGAGGGTGGTTGGGCACTGAACAGGCTCCCCAGGGCAGTGGGCACAGCCCCAGGGCTGCCGGAGCTCCAGGAGGGTTTGGCTGATCCTCTGGGGCACAGGGGGTGACTCTTGGGGATGGGCCTGTGCAGAGCTGAGGGTTGGACTGATGATCCTTGTGGATCCCTTCCAACTCAGCATGTTCTGGGATTGTGTGCACAGCTGATACAATTACAGGATTAACTTAGTTACAGCTCTGAACTAAATCAAGATGAAAGACTCTCTTCCAAACTGAATCTCAGACAGAGATGTTGGATCTTGAGAGATCAGGATCTGCGTAAGCCCAGGCAGTACTGCACTTTGGGCAAAGTGCAGTAACACAGTTTGGTGAAGGCATTCTGTGACAGATATGAACAATGTCTCCATGCCGTGGGTAGCACGGGCCCACACCTCTCAGAGGTCTAGCAGAGTGCAGGCTAAAGGCCTTTGCCCAAGGTGTGAGATTCCTGCTTCACGTGGCATGAGAGAAATCGTCATCATATTGCAGACAGGGGGTTTTACTGAGGCCTTTGCAACCCAGAATGCAGCTTCAAATACTTCTCACCTCCCAGTGCCAGTATTAAATTAGCTCCCAGGGGTCTGACACTTTGAATAAGTAGTGGAGAAATGAACGTTGCCAAGAGGCTGTTGAATCACAAGGGAGAGAGAAGAGGCATTTCATTGTTTTCTTTCCTTCACGACATTAGCAGTTCTTACTTGCCTAGTGCAGGCCAAAGACTGGTGAACTGCCAAGCCACGTTGCATTTTGTCTTTTCAGGATGCACGGAGCTGGAAAGAACAGGTGACTGTGCAGTTTTTGTCTGTGCACACAGGCCACTGCCACAGGTCTTCTGTGTGCCATCACATCTTCTGTGTGGGAAGGAGGGGGCAGACTTAGCCTCCCCTTTGACAGCAAATCTGCATCTGTCACTGCTCACCCTCTCCCCACAGGAAAAGCATGGCACAAGGCAGGTAAGCTGCACATGCAAGTGTGATGGACCTGGCCTGACACAGACCTGAGCTGTGAAACTGTTCTACGTTTCTTAGTCTGTGTAGTGTGTGATCTGCCTTCAGCATATCTCCCAGTGTTTTGCCTGACAGACCTGCACTGGAGGGGGTTGTGATACGAAGCAGTTAGTGCAGTCAAGGGTGAATGGTTTGGAAATCCCTAAAGTGTGTGCAGTTACTGCCTGGACAGGTTAGACCACATAGACACAGAAAAGATAAATTTGTTGGGCATCCATAACTAAAAGGTAAGGGTAGACAAATCTGGACAGTGAAACAACTTAGCTGAAAAGTTGGGAAAGGTGGGATGTGAAGAAATTTTCAGGATTTACTAGGGATCTATTACAAAGGGTCCAGAGAGTTCAGAATACCAATGCACTACAAGTCATGATATGTTTTCCCTGCCCTTGGATGACAGCAGTTGATGCTGAAGATCTCAGAATTTCCCCCAGCTCCAAAGCTGAAATTTTTCTTGTGTTGTTGTTTCTTTAGTCTGACTAGTTCTGGACAAGGTGTTAGCCTCTCATTCCTTTGTGCTTAAAGCACATCTGCATGTCCAGCCGCTGAATATGGGGCTTTTCTCAGCAGTTGTCTGCATTTGCATCTCGTTACTAAGGCCAAGCTGTTCTGCCAGACCTCCACAACACTGTCCAGACAAGGCTTTCCCAGAGCTGGATGAGCCTAGGAAAAAGCCCCTCACCAAAACCAGCTCAGAGAAATCAATGCCAGTTTCAAATACCACACTTTAAAGTGCATCTACTTGCAGCTAGCAATCAGAAAACCTCTGCCTGGAAGAGGGCTCAGAACCAACTCCTGTTATAGGAGTTCTTGGTGGTAAATGACCACATTTCTCTTTGGGGCCTGTGGGTGTCAGAGAAAAGATGCATGTGAGAAAAGTCACTGGCTGAAAGCATGGACATGTTTTGAACACTAGAGGTAGTTTAGTAGCCCAAGCCTGTTTCTGATTAAAATAAGAGTCCTTCAGATGAATGGAATGTAAACCACATACCAATTATTGGAACCCCATAAAGGAAACTCCCTTTTCCGTCTGTCTATTCATCCATCTGCCCACCCACAAAAGTACAGTGTCTCAGAAATATCCCTCTGCAGAAATGATGGAAAAATTCAGTGCTTGCTTCCTTTTTCCTTACCTCCCAGGTGCTGGAAGACAACTAAAGACATGAAATTGCAGTGAAGCCACTTAAGCAGTTATCAAAGAAATGGACCTGCTAATTAAAAGGATAATATTTCCTGGCACCAAGAAAAAACACACAAAAGTGAATCTCAGTTTTTTTCCTCAAGCAAACCTCTGTGGGAATGTGACTGTGTGAGGGCTGCAGGAACAAGCTTTAAGAGGAAGACCCACTCAAAGGGAAAGCATTAAATCAGTGCACTCATTAGAAAAAAATGCTAAGGCATGCATATACCTGTTTCATTTGGCAAATCTCTCACTCTTTTGTGTTCTCATTGCACTTTAAATTGAAACTTTTCCACATAATTGATTGCAGTAATTAATGTTCCAATGGCTTACTTCTACGAGGCGGGAGGTGTTTCTCCCAGGTCAACTGTGCAGTGTAAGTATTACAATATCTGTTTTACAGATGGTAAAACGAAGACACAAAGTTCAGAAACAGAAAATCAGTGCTGGAGTGTGTTAGAGTCCCATTCCCATCTCTGACCACAACAAACACTGCTTCTCCTAAGTATGCACTAACCTCAGACACACTGTAAATGAGCAGATCTTATGAATGAAGGCAATAGGGGTGTTTTGGTGAGCACTCTCTAACATTCCTGACCCCATGTGAGAATCTGGATCTATGAGGAAGGCAGTGCTGGGCATGCTTTTGACATTCCTGCTGGAATTACAGGACAGTTCAGTCTGGATGCAAAAGGCAGCCTTTGAACAGCTGGAAGAAGTTTTAAATGTTAATAATTTGGGCAAGAGTTCAGTCTACAGCAGTATTATGGTCTAGTTCATGGTAATTGTTTTTTTGATACTCTGCTGGCCTCTAGAGGGATAATTTATACTCAGGTGAAGCAGTAACCAAAGGATTTTAAGCAATACCACCTGCTCTTCAATCTTCTTGCCAGGTAGTTCTTTTCTCTTTTGCAAGGCTTTTAAATAATGAAGCTTTGTGACTCTTTGGAAACAAGTTTGTTTTGTTTTGTTTTTTTTAGCTTCTATGGTTTTCTTTCTCTCAGGTCAATAGATGTATATTTCTTCTGCTTGAGTATATTTCCTCTGTTTGAGTAAGTGATGGTAGAAGATCCTGGCAATAAACACCTCTCAACAGAGTCAGAAACCCTGAGGAAATGCACCAAAGGGGTGAGTGACAGAGAGAAATGCAGAAGAGGAAAACCAGCATTTGGTGTATAACATTTATCCACAATTTAAAAGCTTGTAAATGCTGAGCATTCTTCTCATGAATCCTGTCATGGTCACTGAAAATAATAACTGCATTGTGAAAAAGAGAATTAAAATCATGGCTTTGAAATTTGCAGTAGGCAGCATATCTTCCCTGGGTTTTCTTGTTTTCTTCTTCTCTACCTACTGCAAGGATTTGCTGTATTCTCCACTTCATTCCCAGACTCCATCTTTATTTTTTGAGGATATGTGTATTAAATCTGAGAGAGACATTGAGCAGAAAGGGTGAAAATTTTCTACAGAGATAATGGTCTATAAGCAATATACTTCAGAGCATAGCAGGTGTCTTGGTACATATATGTGAAGACCTGAGTTGTTATTCCAAAGTCATCTCCACCTTTTATCCAGCAGCATACATTCTTCAGGTCCTCAGCTCTGCCTGGGCTGTTGTCTCCCTTCACTATGGCCAGTCTCTCCCAGTTGAAATGTCTCCTGTCTCTTCAGGATATTCCCATTACCAGTTTATTGACAGTTGTCCCCTTGGAGTGAGGTTGGCTTGACAGACCCCAACCCAAAGTAGTTTTTAACTCCTCTGTGCAGAACAGATATGATAATTGTAGAATTTGTTTATATTCACTTCTCCTTTTCTCTTTGAGGTGACTATCAGGAAGTTTCAGTGTAGAGGAGCCTTGTCTAGAGATCACCCAGTTGTCAAATGCTGTTTTAATGTTTAGGTTGATATACCTGTTGACCAGTTTCTCCCACAGAGTCCTTTGTGCCATTTAAACATGTGTGGGAAATATTATTGGGTGCCACAAAATGTCAAGTAAGGCCTTTGTGATAGGATGCTTATGTGTCGTGGGATTTGCTTCTGTTGAACCTTATTCTAGTAAAGCATTGAAGGAAGCAAAATAAAAACACTGAAGGAAGCAAAATGGTGTAATAATCAAGATCTATGTCCGTAATCTACAGCAAAACTAGTTTTTGCTTCAAGAGGGCTAGGATTCCAGTCTTGTTTGGAAAAAACAAAAGATTCTACACCAGTGTTCCTGTCTTCTGTGGAAAGATTTCCTCTCGTTCCTTCTCTGTGCTGTTGTTTTGCAGATATGTTGTCAAAGTGCAACCAACTAAGTTATTTATCAAAATTTGCATATTCTCTTCAGCACAGGAAGCTATCAGGTCAAAAAAATGTGGTGTGCTGGAGTGAGATGTAAACATCTGGTGAGAACTTTCAAAATTATCGGAATGAATAGCAATGTTTGCTCTGTGCCACTCGAGAAGCCAGACAGGTTAGTCCATGTAAAACTGATCTTCACAAGGCTATGTTTTCCCTAAGTACAGGTGCCAAAGATGGTGGTGAATCTATGTGGTTCATAGGTACTGTTGGTAAAAAATACGTCTGCAAATGGAGAGCAAATGAAACACGGGAAATTTGACCCCTTGATCCCTTGGACCTGTGTAGAGCTGCAGAGTTTCAATGTTGTTTTGCAGCCTTGGTTAGCGTGAGGTATGCAAAAGGAGGCAATCAAAAAGCATGATTGGCTGGCATGGCCCTAAAATGTAGGCTAGAAATTACTGGATTAGTGGCAATGGTAACTACAACTGGCAGGGAACTGCAACAGTGACATGTCACCTGTGCAGCAAATAATGGGCGTCAAAGAGACAGCACAGCGACCACATTCAGAAACTGTGTCCTTTTGTTGTGGGAAACAGCCTCACAAGCAAATTCTTATTTGTTTGAACAAACCTTAAAGTTCAACTGCTGGAAGTTGAAACAAGAAATACACAGGTCAGTGCAAGCCTTTCAGGAAGAAAATGCCAAGGTGTTTTGGGTTCATCTGGTTGCAAGTGACAGCACAGAACTGTCTGAAAAGGTTGCAGTTCTGCAGCTGCTGTGTGACACAACAATAATCAACATGTTGTTAAATGAGAAGTAAAACAGAACTTGATATAACCTTCATGCTTCCTCTGGCTTCACAGCTAGGCCACCACAGATGATGTAGAGGGACAAATGTGCAAAAACTCTATATGATATGAGCAACTTAAACAGAGGAAATCCGCCTCTTTCTCTTGGGTGTTATAACAGTAAAATTCTGATGTAGTTGTAAAAAGCTGACACTAAAACTCTGTGTTGTGAAGTACAGGAGTACTGCGTTCTTTGGCAGAGAGAGGAAGAAGGGTATTCATCTGATCTGCAGAAACACAGAATATCCAGGAGGCTTAGTACAGAACCTGTATTATGTGCTGAGTTTCACCACCTTCCCTCACTCAAGCTTTGGTCTGAATCACTCCTTATGCTTTTGAATTTGGAGGCTGTAACCGGCATGCAGTGTCAGTGAATATGGCCAAAGAACCTGAGGACTTAGGAAGAAACAGGGGAAAAAAGAATTCCTGCCTAAATAAAAATGGAGCTTCAGTTTCAGGTATTGTCAGTGTTGGATCAAAACTTCTGGGAAGTCCAAGAAGCCCATGGTAGGTTTTTGTACATGGAGTAAATTCATACCATGTGCAGGAAGTTCTTTCCTGTTCTTGCGTTTCAGTCTTCCACATCAGCAGAATGTCACAGTGCTTGGCAGAGGAGCTTAGCAGCTACTAAGGGCTGCTGGCTAGGAAATTATTTTCTCATATTGCAAAAAACCAATTTCTGAATCTTGCCCTGAGTACATGGGAAGGTCTTATGAGAAAGACAGAGAAATTTGGCCACTTATTGCACCAGTTGTTACCATACTGCTTTCAGGCTATCAGTCACGTTGCAAGTGTTGGTTGCTTGCCAGTGGAAGAAGGAAGTAGCAGTAGTGACAAGGACCTGGAGATGGTCATTTTGTATCACACTCTGATATGATGGGGTGAGATCTGATGTGATCTCACATTGACTAAACAGTGGTGCATTACAGTAGAAGGATTTGGCAGAACAACTCTTTGTAGCCTTTAGGTGAAAACAAGCTAGAGTAGCTGGCTAATTTGTTTTTTCAAGTGTTTGTTCCCATGAGTTATGGGTCTTCTGTGCCTCAAGGAACTTCAGGTTCTTGGGAAGATGCTGAATCAGCAGACTCAGAAAGATGTAATCAGCTATGCATATACACAAAGACATAGTGCCCCTGTTAGCCCTGTAAGGCCATCCA
>VYXB01002021.1:1223059-1357738 GCA_013397135.1 Pachyramphus minor | reverse complement strand
AGATTCGGGCTCCTACAGAGAATTTACTCTTCTGAGAAAGAAATCTGACCTAGATTTATTTCCACATAAGTAAAGTTGCATAAAATAGCATTACGCCTGTTGAGAAACACAGCAGAAGTGTAATTTTTCCTAACCTGGAAGCCTTTGTGTGCAGCATTACGACTAAATCCTCTGAAAGGCAGATGGTGGAATGGACGGCGTTTTTTTTCTGTGACATGACACCTTTTCTCATAAGTCCTTCTCTAAACCTCTTGGATGATCTGATAGGAAAAAGTAATGTATACGAAAGCAACGCAGTAAGGAAAGCTCCTCACCTGCATGAGGAATCAGCAAACAGACTAGGAAGGATCTTGATTAAGTTCAGAGGGCAGCTTTCAAAGGAATGACACTGTACATTACTGGAAAGATAAGTTTAAAAGTGTTTTTGGTCCTATTTGTTTGAGTGAAGTCCCTCTTTGGGAACAGAAAAGTTTGAAGATCTCTCTATCTCTGTGGAAACCACCTTCACTCTCCTTCCAAAATGCAGTATCAAAAGCTGTCACACAGTGGGAAAAAAAAATGCTTTACAAAGTAAGAAACTGTTTCTCCCTCATCTGGCCTGAGGCAAAAAGAAATGTCAATATACATGTAACTGCTAGCTGAACCTTGAAAGGCTGGGAGCTCTGGTTTGGCAGCAGAATTACTCTAGTTCAAAGAGGCAAATATGTTGTGGTCTTATTGCTTTAGGCAGACCTATTTATCAGTGTTAGTGATAGGATCACACAGAGAAACTGGGCAGGCATTCAAGAATCAGAAAGGCATTAACCCTATCATCTTGTGTGAAATAGTGGCTTCCGAGGAGCAGTAGATAGGAATCAGTTGTCCTGCCCAAAATCTTCTGAGACTCTCCTTGTTCCCAAATGACCACTAAATATACCTCTTTGCCAGCTCTGGTCATGAAGAGTATTAATTACTCTTTCTGAATCATCAAAGGAAACAATAGATGTTACTGTTGGAGCTTTGGTTTTATTTTACTGATGTTAGAGCAAAGTTAGGAAGTAAAACACTTGACATTTCTGACTAGTCTGGGAACAAAACCAGAGAGCAATGCAAAATCCGTGATCTGAGCCAACCTTGGGCATGAGACTTCATCTACACTGAGGATGGAACAGGGTCATCACATGCATTCTAGGATGGGGCATGAAGCTAAACCTTGAATTTGCATTTTGGATGCCAAAGTTCAAAAATGTTCCCATAAGAGCTTTCAGTTCTCTTCTTAAAAAGAAAAAGGGTTAAGGGTGTAAACATCCAGAAATTTCAGGCAAGTCTAAAACTGGGAATACCTTTGAAAATTTGAAATTTACACCTCTGGCATCAGAGTGCCACCAGAAAGCCAAGCCAGTTGCCAGTTCCTCTATTCCTTCCAGGGGCTCAAACTTGTGCCATCTCTTTTCCTTTGCCATGGGTAGCCCACCCAGGCCAGCAGATTTGTCCTATGCACCACAAAGCCATACTGACAGTTCAGATGTGTGGTTTGTGGTTGTTCTTCCTTCCAGTCAAAATATACAAACCCAGCAGCAGTGGATTTCAGTCCTAGATCAAGAGCCAACAAGCAGTCTGAAATTTTGTTTTACACCAAATGTTACAGCAGAGATTTTAAGTCTTTCTGTCACTGCTCTAGCTATGTCACCATTGTTGATGCCTATTACAATGCTATTTTAGTAAGATTGTAGGCAAGGCATGTATTTTAACTAGATGAATCCTGTTGGCACTCTAAAGTTTTATACTCTCTTCCTTCACCCATCATTCAGTACACATCAAAAATCAGCATCCCAGGTAATTGCAGCCAAACTTGATTTCTTACACTAAGTAAGAGCCAAAAAGAACAACATTTCCATTTATTTGATAATCACTCACTGCTTTGTTATTGACAATTTACCCTACAGATTATGTGGGCCTGTAGCAAATTATACCAACATCCTCTTCTGTGTTTATGTAAGTGAAATTGCTTAGCAAGTGAGATGAAGATTTACAATAGCAGAAATGCTTAAGGAATTGAAAATTATAGAGGAGCTATAAAAATATATTGTTTGTCCTTGAGATGGAGACAAGATGTCCAAGTGACTGACTCAATGTGTGTCTTTTCTATCTCTCACCTTCCTAAAGTAAGATACAAGTGGGATTGACATCAATAAAAATCTGACTCTGTTTCTCAAGCCTTATGGGATTTAGAGGATGTGTTTAGAGTGTGAACAGTGATACTCCAGTGATTTTGTCTATGACTCTGCCTAGAAGATGTCCTATTTTCAGCTAAGAAGCTGTAGATGTGGAATTATCCTCCAGAGACAAAGATGGGAATGGAGCAAACATGCCAGACCAAGAGACCTGAGCAAGGGCTTCCTCCTGTCCTGCTTTATATAAACAGCTGATATCCAGATATTTTCTGAGGATAGTCCAAGGTACTGGAGTGCCTTCTTCCTGGATCTTTAGGGGGCTTGTGCACGAACTGAGCCCCTCATCACATTGCACTGCTAGCTGCAAGTGTAGAAATATCTTGAAGAAGGCTTTGAGGGTCAGAAGAGAATTACCAATGACACATCAGAGCCCTCATGGTATGTGGTTGCATTTTGGCAGCAGTCAGGTGGGAATTTTGTGTCTGGTTGTTTTGCAGCTGAAATGTCTGTTGTAGTTGCCTGATAACGAATCTTCTTCCACATCAACAGTTTCTCCTTTTTCATGGGAAGGACTCATGAAATGGTTGTACCCATAATTCTCCACCTTTTATTATTTCCCAGGGTGCCACCCAAACTATTGATGGAAAAGGCAGCTACAATTTATGGTATGACGAAGGCCCATCTGTGGGAAGCTAATTGTTTTTTCTCAGCCACTTCCATATTTATTTTCTTTTTCATCATCTCTTTAACTGCATTTGAACCAGAGGCCATGGCAATCATGGCAACCACCCACACTGACAGCACATGCTTTTATTTTTCTTGGCAACAATTATTTACCCAGCTTGTCAAGTTGCTGATGACATTGAAAGAGCATCTGTTTCACACTGTCTGCATCACTTAATGCAGAAAGACACAGTTCTCTGGCCCATTTTATTGTTCCATTTGATGTTTCCCGCTATTAAAGTTTTCTGTTCTTGGCATCTTTTATTTTTCTTGGCCTTGGCTTGTTAGCTGTATCCTTGCTCACTTTGTTAGCTTACTTGCTGCTGCTAAGTAACAATTTCATACCAGTCTCCAAATCCTTCTATTGTTCCTTGTGCTGCCTTGGAGCTCTGCAATCTACACATACTCCCCAGAGCAAGAGTTTACTTGATCTGCAATAAGTCTGTGATAAAACATAGAAACATTTGGAAAAGAGTTTAAGACTACTGTGCAATAGGTAAAAGAGTATCAAAAGGAGATAGCAAGCCAGCTGTCACCTGGTGTTGTTCTGCTTAAAGGTGTGACACTCAGGAACATGACAGTAATGACCACCTCGTGTTCCAGAGATCCCCAAAGTCCTCTTCTCCCAGAGGCTGTTCAGTTGATAGTGCTGCATGACTTGATGCCCACCTCACTTCCAAACCCTTTGAGATCCACGTTTTAGTCCCCTTTCTATCTTACCTGAAGGACAGTTTCAGAGAGGTGTAGGCAATTGGGCTCCATGGTAGGCCACATCAGTGGTGGCCCCTCTTGTGATGCCTTGAAGTTTAGATTTTTTTAGCTTTATAGATTTTAAAAGTAGTTATATAACAAATGTAGAGCTTTCTGTAGTAGAACACAGGCTTTTGCCCTTTGGCACAGAACTTACACACACTAAACCCTGTTGCCCATTTCCACTATCAATTCCCCTGAATTCCAGTAATGTGTTTAGTCTTATTTTCAAGGTAGAATTATAGAAAACACCCCAAAATCTGTGTAAGAAGATATGGACATAGACACAGAGCTTTGAAGAACCTCCAAGAACAACATATGCTCTGAGGAAGATGAAGATGAGGAAGAGGGGGGTCCAAAAAGACCCCAGCCCCAAATCCCAGAGAAAACGTGCCGGGGGGCAGAACTTTATTGTGGACTAATGGGATTGGATAGAAATCATTATAAAAACTGTAACACTCGTGTTTGGAGAGCGCGTGGAACTTAGTATTTCCTGGAAACTTAGAAGCTCATTAAAACCTTTCATTCCTTATCTTACCTCTACCTAATTTGGCCGAGTTTTTTTCTCGCAAACCATTTTGGGCAACACTTGGTTCTGGTTTTTTCCCAAGTGAGTTTACCTTCTTGAAGGAGAGACACTGTTTCAAATCCTTCCCCAGGCAAAGGGGGACAAGAAACATTTTCCTTTTTAAACTCAGCACTGCCATTGCAGAAGGGCATTGTTCCTTCACCTGGTGAAATTGTTTCCTGCTGGACTAAGTACATTTATGCAGAAAATATGAGTGAATGAATCCATTGATCAAGATACTCACTGTGAAGATGGTGAGGAAGTATTCTAGGACTTGGTGTGTAACATAAGAAAAACAGCAAGCAGACTTCAATGCATTTCCTAGAGCATTTCACAGAAAAGAATGGTCACCTTACTAAATTTGGTGTATTTCACCTTCTGGACCAGAAGTCTTAAATTTTGGCCACCTCGGCACCCTTTGCAGTACTTGTAGTTCCTGGATTTGGAATCCTTAATCATGCTGTCTGATGTAACCTCTCAGACAAAAGCACATTTCCTGAATTCCTGCCGGACCCATTGCACGACTGGACAGTTCCACCAGGCTAACAACTTTGCTGGTACTAGCACACAGAGTTGTTTGAAGATATATATGTATAAAGATACTGCAGATGAAATTCTGTCTTTAGACACAGAGTCACCTCAGACACGTAGATGTCAAGTATGACTCTAGTACACTGGTTTTAGCTCTACCTTTTTAACTGTGATCTTATTGTTTAATTGCCCTATTGTACACATTTGCCCCCTTACGTTTCCTCCCCGTCAATTTGTTTTTTAAACTATAATTTGCCTTTGGTGTTTTAAACTAATCCATTTCCCTCCCAATGGGACCATATGCCTTAGATTGCCTTAAGATAAATGCATTTTTATTCTTTGGAGAACTGTTAGCAGGTTGACAATTTTTTTTTCAGAATATTAAAGAATGGATGACTGAAGATTATAAATAAATAGAATTCTTGGTGAACTGCAATGTTCTTAGGGAACTGTGTTGTATGACTACTTGACCTCGTACTGGTTTATGTCAATCCCTTGTAAGGTTCAGTGTGGCAGTCAGTACGTGCCTGGGGCATTTGATATTCAAGCTTAATCTACCACACTGCAAATCACACACATGTGTGATTCTTGGCAAATTAAGGAAATTTTTGATTGATTGAAAATAATTGAAATGTCCTTGGACTTGCTAAAAAGACACTAGCCCTATTAAATATCAGTCAGAAGTGAACTATGCCACATATTAGTCCATATAATTTGGTAGATTTTTGTGATTAAAACTTAAAAATCTTTTGAGAAAATTCCACCATGAGGAGTGACTCTATTCCAACCCCTTTAGGACATGTCTACACAGGAAGGAGAAAACTGAACCATACTCCCTCTGCTAACAGTCTGAAATGGCCAGATATAATCTAGCATGGGTCCAAAAGCAGCATTACTGTGGCACTGTGCCCAAGCTAATAAGTCCTGCTGACAAGACTAGGACCAGATACAGAAGTAGGCTGATGCTGTGCCAGCGCATTCCTCTCATGTCACCACTCACTGCTATATTCCTTCCAGGGTATTTCCTCTTCAGTCCCATATTCTGGTAATCATGGGTGCCTTGGGCTACCCATGGCTCAAACACTTTAGCAAGGAGGGTGGTCTAATTCCCTGGACTCTTTGGTTCATACTGCATTGAGGCTGCTCTCCAGCCATATCCACAACATCAAATTTCCTGCATGTTCACACTGTCACATCACACATCACCACACAACTATGTGTGGATGCTCCCTGTAAAGCCACATGGTCCACGCAGGGTACTCAGTCATCTCTTGTACTGGCCTGGCTGCACCATCACACAAGCAGCCCTCCCTCCCAAATGGCATGGAGGTCCTTCACTGCATGGAAGAATCCCACACTGGGCTGCCTCTGCCGAAGGGTAATGTACACAGTCCATCCACAAGACCAAACCTCCTGTCTGCCCAAACTACTAACCTCGGTCCTCTGCCAACAGAGAGGAGAAACCAGGTCGGCAGACACTACACTGCCTTTTTGGCCCTATATAGCACAAAGACAACACTTAGAACTCATGAATTCATATATTTCAAACAGAATTTGTCTTTGGCACGACAGAAAACATTTTCCTTTCAGAGCCTAACATCCGTGATGCCTCAAGCTTTCTATTTCTGTTGCTGCCAATAGCTTGACCTTTCATTCCCGCATGCTATAGTGCCAGGCTAAAAGGAAAACAGCCAGGACCCTGATGGAGCTGCCCCATTCCTGAGCCAGCTCATTGTCTGGTGGAGGCTGCTCACGCCACCCGCTTTGCAATGCCTTCCCCTCTGCTACATCCCCGGAGCCAGCCTTCCTTCCCATCCTGGCATCCACAGTGATTCCCTGCACAGGGACCTTTTCTTGAAAAGGACTTGCCAAGGAGGCACCTCTTTGAAGTGCAGGTATCCCAGTGAGAGGTCTGGCATTGTCTTCTCCAGATGCCTGTACAAGAGAGCTCCTCTACGATGAGTTTCTGTAAAGCCACAGGTACAGGTATTTTCATGACAGCCTCCCCTGAAATTTGCTGAAATTTTACAGAACTGACAATGTGGAGGCAAGCTAAACCCAGCTGTCTGAACCTTAACTTGATTTCCCCCTTCCAGAGCTCAACAGTACATACCCTCCAGCACCCTTCCTAAAAAACGCAGTCCTGTCTTTCCAGAACTTTGGGTACTTTTGTGGCAATGCAAGCGCTGCTCCTTGGGGACAGAAGACAGGGTTTGTTGCTTGCCCATGACCTGTGTGATTGACTCACACACCAACATATTTAGGTTCTTGAGAGGGACAACGCGTGAGGTCTGGTTCTGGGCTGCCCACCCCTTTTTCTTTAAGGCCTTTAAAGGTAAGATTATTCCCCTGGAGGGGACATTCTATCATGGAGACATAAAGTTTAAGATGGAAAATCAAGGTTTGGGATGAGGGGCTTCTGGAGTAAAAGCTTTCACACAAGATGTCCGAAGCATCATGCCTGGAGCAGCCCGAAGTGCCTGATGTTTGAACAGGATAGCTGGTTCTCAGGACTGCCCTGACAAAGCAACGCAAACTGTGATTCTCACAATTTCTACTAAGGAAAAGGTCAGTCCTGGCTAACATTATCTTCGATAAATTTGGGTTGAGAGATTTAAAATGCAGTGAACTATTCCAAGAAATCTCTTCAGCTGGTAGCAAATCAATATAACTCTTTGGACTTCTGCAACCACAGATAATTTTATTTTCTTGTTACGACTGTCAAATTAATTAGTTAACAGATATCCAAAGAGTTCTTCAAGAATAACATGGAATGTCAGGGATTCAGCAAAACCATTCTCCATGCATTATTGGTGAAACAAACAACTAGAGGGATGGGGGCAGCGAGGGAACCTGAAGGGGATAAAAAATGCATTTTGAAGAGTCTGATTTGATTCTTTTTTTAGATGACACTGACTTTTCCCTTAGAATATGAAGTAGCAGAGCTTTTGGAGGCCAGAAAATGACCTTGCACCATGAACCCATTATGTGGAGACAGATTTTAGATGCATTGGATTGACATGAAGGTGAAACATTATGGTAAAGAAGAACCCTAGATAAACTTGACATAAAAACAGACCAGACACACACTGAACTCTATCGCTTAAATTTACAAGGTTCCTTTATTGGATGGCAGTGTTAGAATTATCACTGCCAAAGCCACTGTAACTGTGTTGGGAGTGGTGTTCTGGAAAAGGAACAGTGGCAAGAAAACAAAGATGAAATGTAATGGATCTGAGAGTAGCCTCTTGAAAGAGTCCCTTCAACTAGTGTAGGAAATTGGATGGAAATGGCACATTATTTCTTCCAACAAAATGGAGATTGATAGCTGCTATAGACTTGAGTGAACATGCATCATGACATTGCCTGAAGTTGACTAAGGTCCTGTTATTAATTTCAGTGGCACCAGATTGAGTCCTGGGGTCAGTTCTGTGCAGAGGAAGGTGAATAGAAGGTGCTATGAAAAGAAATGAAAAAGAGAAAGGAATTTTCTAACTGCCTTGATTCATGGCCCTGATCACTAACTTTGCATTGCCTCTCTGCACACAAGCCATGGAGCCAGTCAGGCCACTTTGGCTCATCTGTTGCTAGTCAGGGTCTCAGTGTCTCATCGTACCTGGAAGCTGAACCTGACCCTCTGAAGGACATTCCCACATGCAGCTCTCAGCCCCAGTTAGGCCCCATAGGTCTGCTCAAGTTAGTTAATAGCAAAAAGCTTCTCCACAGGCTACATGAAACACTCAAAGAAAGATCCTGCTTTCACAGTCCACCTGAATAGTTTATGGAGAAAATCTACACATTACATAGGTGCTTCAGAGAAAGAACACAAAGAGCTTCTTTAGAGATTTGAAGCCCACAATATTCTGCAGAGGCTGCCCCTACATTGCTAAAAAAGTCAGAAAATTCTTCTTATGTTGTATGGCATGTATGCTGGTAACGACTTCTGTGACAGGACTCCTAAACACAGAGAAAGAGCAGCATTTGGTTGGACCAAGGGTCTTCCTAGACCAATATCTTCTTTTTAACAGCAGCCATAAAAAGAGACTTGGGGAAAAGTAAGATCACAGCAAGCAGTAGTGTATTTCCTACTATTATTCCATCAGACTTCAGGCATTGCTAGCATAGGACATCCTAATCCAAACACGAATTTCTGTGTGTTCTGTGTTCCTCTTCCATGAACATGTACATTCTGCCCAGAATCTAGAATAATTAATGTTTAATAATGTTACACATTTTGTTAAACGTAATTGTTAAATAATGTTACACAACTATAAAATCAGCACCAGCTCTGCAAAGTGAAGATGTGTCAGAAACTGTCTCGGCCAGGAAGCAAAGTTAAGGGTGGATAACTGTGAGCCTTCTTATTGCATAGACAAGAGAATTCATGTTCTTTTAGAGTTTTTTTTTTTTTGGGAAATTCTTTATCTTTACTCAGCCTTTAAGAAAGACTGTGGAAACCAAGTGCTGCCCTCCCTCTATTTGAATTGTGAATAACTGTACTAGAAGAGCAAAATATTAGTGTTTCTAACCTGTGAAAACTTCAGTTCCTATGATAATGGATTTCTTTCCATGCCTTCCCATCAGAGATATGAAAGGGGCCAGTTGGCTAAAATCAACAGATAATGAAGTAGATAAGGACACCCTTGACAGCTGGGAACTAAGAAGTGTACGTTAAGACTGAGAAGCTTATTTCAGGAGTTTTGAACTTTCCAGGAGTCTACAAATCAAAAAATCTTGGAGATTAGTGAAACTAAGAGAAAACATGAGCTTCCAGGTTATTGGATACAACCATATAAAAAGTGCTGTATTAATCACAGGTACACACAGCTATTCCAGAATTCATTACTTGACTGCACTAGCTTCATTAATCCACACCCATGATTTAAAATATGAAAGTAAAAGAAATCAGAACAAGTGACTCTTAGTCTCAGCAATGCGAGAGTCTAAAGAAGTCCACCCCGAAATTTTGTCACTCTCTGGAATAAATGCTGTAGATCTTGCAAAGAATTCAAACAACAATAATTGCCAGGTTAACATATTCACTCACACAACTGTATAAATAAGATAGCACAGTTGTGCTGTGGTTATTTTGAAAGCTAAATAAGTTGCCAGAGTTACTTCACAAAGCTCTGAAATAATAATAAAACAACACAGATTTCCCATTAAAGCTTTTCTATCCCTGAAGTGCTAGCTGCTAAACTGCGTGAAACACTCACTGAAA
Source organism: Pachyramphus minor (assembly GCA_013397135.1). Classification (NCBI taxonomy): domain Eukaryota; kingdom Metazoa; phylum Chordata; class Aves; order Passeriformes; family Tyrannidae; genus Pachyramphus; species Pachyramphus minor. The sequence continues at coordinate 1,347,792 of VYXB01002021.1, read as the reverse complement.
ATCCCCTCATTGGTCTTTCCTTTGTCACAGTCAGAAGAACATTGAACCATTGAAGAACACTGAACTGTTGAATTTGGCACATAATATTAGAAACCTGCAAGTGAATTCAAAATATCTATCACTGAGAGTAAGACAATTCAACTGATCATAAATTGAAACTGCAGGAGCAGGCTGGAGAGAACACATGTCTGCTGCTACAATAATTATGGCACACATGTGTTTCAGCAAGGTGTCAACTCTACAGCCATGGCAACATTATAAACCTCTCACTGGTACAGCTCACCTCCAGAACTTGCCACTGTTGCCACTGGTCTATGGAAATAGCAGATGTACATTGTAAACAAACTTCCCCTTTTTAATGAATAACAGGTCATTTTGGAATTCTAAATACACCGGGCTGAGAGAGACCTTGAGGGGATAACTTTGTCTCTCCTCTTGCTCTGAGACAGAACAAATCATGCCAGATCATGCCTGACAGATATTTATCTTAGCTGCTTTAAAAGACCTCAAGTAAATGAGATTTTGCAATTCTTCCAGCGAGTGAGGCTGCTCCAGCATTTAACTATTCCTGTAATGGAACAGATTTTTTTTCTTAATATTCCAGCCACAAACTGGACTGTTTACTGACTTGAGATAGTCCATATGACTGCAAATTTACTCCTCTGTGTCCTCCTGGGTTTATGCTGTCTTGAAGAATCATATTATACGAGTTTCAAGTTTAGGTGTTTTCCTAATTGTCAGTTTATGGAACTTGCCCTTAATTTCTGAAGGTCAGACCGGAGTCTTATACTCACAGAAACTGTGACCACACTAACATGCACAGTTTGATGCCACATCCAGAAACAAAATTGGCTGGCTGGGAGTTATTGTTGACATTGCTAATGTGAACAAAAGCTCAGCTCAGTTTTAAAATTGGAGACTGAGTTTTAGACTGGAGTAGAAAATCAGTATTTAAAACACAGAAGTAGAGAAAATTAGATGTTATTCAGTAACCCTTGGAGCAAACACTTCTCCAAAGAAGAAAAATAGCTTCATGTTTTAAGTTGGAAGGCAGGAGGGCTCTGCAGAGGGATCTGGACAGACTGGAGAGTTGGGCTGATTCCAACAGGATGAAGTTCAACAAGGCCAAGTGCCGGGTCCTGCACTTTGGCCACAACAACCCCCTGCATCGCTACAGGCTGAGCACAGAGTGGCTGGAGAGCAGCCAGGCAGAAAGGGACCTGGGGGTGCTGATTGACAGGAAGCAGAACATGAGCCAGCAGTGTGCCCAGGTAGCCAAGAAGGCCAATGGCATCCTGGCCTGGATCAGGAACAGTGTGGTCAGCAGGACAAGGGAAGTGATTCTTCCCCTATACTCAGCACTGGTGAGGCCCCACCTGGAGTATTGCGTTCAGTTCTGGGCCCCTCAGTTCAGGAAGGACATTGAGGTGTTGGAACAGGTCCAGAAAAGAGCTACCAGGCTGGTGAAGGGACTTGAATACAAGCCCTATGAGGAGAGGCTGAGGGAGCTGGGGTTGTTTAGCCTGGAGAAGAGAAGGCTCAGGGGAGACCTCATCATTTTCTACAACTACCTGAAAGGAGGTTGTAGCCAGGTGGGAATTGGTCTCTTCTCCCAGGTAACCAGCAGTAAGACAAGAGGGCATGGTCTTTGGCTGTGCCAGGGAAGGTTTAGGTTGGATATCAGGAAGAAATTCTTTACAGAGAGGGTAATCAGGCATTGGAATGAGCTGCCCAGGGAAGTGGTGGATTCTCCAACCCTAGAGGTTTTTAAGATGAGACTGGATGTGGCACTTAGTGCCATGATCTAGTAACTGCAGTGGTAGTGGATCAAGGGTTGGACTTGATGATCTCAGAGGTTCTTTCCAACCTAGCTGATTCTGTGATTCTATAAAAGTTTTTTAATACTTAATTTATCCAAATAATCTGTCAATGTCAATTTCTGGATATATGACAAAAATTAGGTTCATCAAATCAGAAATAGGATAAAATTATTTTCAGCCACTGCATTCTCATCTGTTACAGCATAGGTGGCTTCATTTGCAAACTTCCTGAATACACCCTTCTAAAAGCAATCAAGTATGACATGAGCGATGCTACAGGGGCCAAATAAAAACAGAGCTGTTTTTATGGCTGGAAAATAAGTAACTTCAATAAACAGTTTACACAATCATTTGACAAAGACTAACAAATCTGCTTCACAAGCCCTACTACAGGAGGCAAACAGCTGATTAGCAGGTAATTAACCACTTCATAGTAACAACTACGCCATTACTATCTAGTTGGGGACATGAGGAGAAAACATTCGGTTGCTGGCTTGTTCTGGAACAAACCAGAATTTAAAGAAAAGAACATCTTTTAGCATCCATATGATGACAGAAAGTAAGTTTAATTATCACTCCTCCTGCCCAGAAAGATTAGCATCTCTCTTACAAGGATAGATTGAGAGAGCTGGGCCTGCTCAGCCTCAAGAAGAGGTGATTGAGAGGGGACCTCACCAATGTCTATAAGTATCTGAAGGGATAGTGTTAAGAGGATGGAGATATTCAAGAATTGTATGGACACAATTCTTTGCAATGGGCTCTGGGATGACCCTGCTTGAACAGGGAAGCTGGACCAGATGACCCACCATGGCCCCTTCCAACCTTGCCCATTCTGTGACTCTCTGACTCTGTGATGTGACTGAAGGAACACTATGTACTCTGTTTTTATTCTCGGAGAGAGAAGACAAGTCACTATAGGTGTAGAGGTGTGCCTACTGCATATTGTGAATGCAAACACAGATTTAAGAAAGCAGGAATCTGGAACAGAACTTTTAACATGTGAGGCATGGTATGGAGCACATAACTCAATGAACTGCATTGACAGAGCTCCGGGTAGTTGCTATAAACCAGCTGTTTTCCCAGTACAACTGAACAGCATGATTATTTGGAGTACATGTGCAAGTAGTATTAAACAAAACTATAGGGTTTTGGTTTTTTCTCCCTTGAAGATTGGAAACAAGAAAAGCACCTACTAGCTTTGTAGTCTTCTATGTAATGCCTCCTTCAAATTATAATTTACTGATTTATTTTCTCTCAATAAAAAAAAGATGCAAAAATCTGATATATTAAGGTTTCATGGCTTCTTACTTATTTCTTGAACAGGTAAGGAACAGTTAGGGTTAATAATTCACAGGATACCTACAACTATACTCGAGTCTCATGCTATGGTTGCTAATTACAATGGCTCCCATGATTTTTGGGGCTGTTACTTTTTCTAGAGGTGAATGAACATGGTCTATGCATGAATGAGCNTTGCTAATTACAATGGCTCCCATGTTACTTTTCTAGAGGTGAATGACCATGGTCTATGGATGAATGAGTGAGCCCCTCAGAGCAGTTCTCCTTGGTTTCCACACAGTGCTAACTGCTCTTCATGGAAAGCATGAAGAGATTTTCTATTAAGAAATTGCTCATACATTTTTCTCACTCCCAATTTTACTTTAAAAGGCTGAAGTGATTGAGAAATATTAATTCTTTCTTATCCCCAGCCCCCTCCCTGCAATCCCCTCCAAAACCCTCTATGCTGTACAGCCCAATTTATGTAAACAACTAACCCAGAAATTATCCAGGCAGGGCAAGAAGAAACTTCAGAATATGTTTCCATGGTATGGTGGACTCGGCAGAAGCTGGCAAAAGTGATTACAAATGGGTCTTTTTTATTTCATTTCTCTCTTATTCTCTTCTTTTTCACCCAAAGAACACTGAATCAAATAGATTCAGTATTACTGAGAATGTCTACAGCTATATTTAAAGGGATAATTATTTTTGACAAGAGATGAGAGAGCGTCTTTTTTCTTTTGGGTTTAATCTAACCACAGTCTGGTGATACTTCTTTGTATTGATTTACACAACATGGTTGAATTCTTTTGACCTGAAGCTCTGCAGTGCAAGCCTGATGGAATTTTACTATTTCGCTTTAATTTATAAACGAGTTGCCCTCAGTTCATAAATAAAAAAAATGAAGGACTGAACAGCACTAAGTGGAAATGGGATTGGTGGATATCCATCCGCTGCAGACATCTCACTTAAATTTCTATTATATTTTTCTATTTATTTCTCTTATATTTATTTGGTTATCATGCAGTTATTTGTCTTTTTTATACTATCTGCGAAGTGATGGACAGATGGAAATCCACCTGTGACATCATTCCTCTGGACTTCAGAAAGGGAAATCAAGGCAAAATATGGGAAATATTTATAAAAGGAAAATAGCTGATTTAAAATAAAAACATGCTCTGTTTCTCATACTACAATCAATTATTTCAACTGCATAAAAGACAAACAGGTGATAGACTAGCAACATTTGATTAGCTCTAGGCAGGCCCTGTTCCAGTTCTCACTGAATTCAAGGGCAGTATTTCTGCTGGTTGACTTTGAATCAAGTGTTGAATACCCATCGCTTCATTGAGTCACTTCAATGTACACCTGACTCACATCAGGAATCTGCAACTGTACTCAGTGTTTGTAAACAGTAAAGCATTATCAATGCAGTGAACAACATGGTGACATTTAGAATAGAATAGAATAGAATAGAATAGAATAGAATAGAATAGAATAGAATAGAATATTTCTCTCTGAAAATATGTAGAAGGATCATCTAGTCCAATGGCCTGACCAATCCAGGGTTAAAGCCTATTATTAAGGGTCGTGTTCAAATGTCTCCAAAACAGTGACAGGTTTGGGGCATCAATCACCTCTCCAGGAGAGGAAGCTTGTTCCACTGTTTGGCCACTCTTGGTAAAGAAATGGTTCTTGAGGGTACTATTATATGGGCTACTTTAGAATATCCCATATTCTTGGCAGATTATTTGACTTTTCACTATTACAATTTTTTTTCCCTTTTCCCCAAAAAGTGTGTTGAGTACAGACAAAACATCAACCAGTTCTGAGGCTTCTCATGATTAGGCTAATTTGGGATAATCTAGCAAAGAAATTCAACCCTCTATCCCAGTTCTTGTATGTGTGAAGCATTCCCCATCATTTCTTTAAAATCCAGCATTGACATAAGCACTCTGACTAAAGGAAGTCAAAGTCATCAGGTCATAAGATATCTTGAATCCAACTTTGAAGCATTTTCCATTCCCTACTCTACATCCAGTAATTACATATGCCCACAAATACCATGGCCTTTAAATAACCAAACTTAAATGTTACTTAGCCTGAGCCTTTCTTTCCTTGCTCCCAATCCTCAGTTCATTGCTTTTTCAAGCATTTAAAAAAAATGAAATTTTTTGAGGTTAATGGAATATGCAAGAGAGACTGACTCAGTTGCAGGAGCACCCACAACCTTTTCTTCATGCTGTCAGTAAAGGCAATTTGTTTTTGGTCTTACAAAGTACATGTGTTCTCATGTCCTTGATCGCCACAGGTCCTCTCTTTTCTGTCCACCAATGGTGCACCTGCTGTCTTCATATGTGCACTAAGGTGGACAGGTTTTTGGTGATGTGAGAAATTTAACTGCTCCTCTCTCACCCCCTCCCCCCCTAGCTATCTCTTCGGGGTATTAACCTTCAAGCCATATTATCAAACCAGGAGTTTTCTCCCAGCTAGATACAATCCTGTAGGTATGTGCATGGAATAGTGGTGCCAGAAATGGCCAAAAGAAAGTTATGTGTGTCCCACCTGGAACTGCCTGGAGCCCTCATTTGAGATGTAGGAGAACAGGGCAGAAGTCTTTATTGTAGTTCCCACACCACTGACTAATGTGATTTAGGGTTTCAACATGAATCCTCTTTCTCACTCAGTGAACATTTAATTAATTTACAGAGTCACACATTTGCAAGAATAAAGGTGGTAAGCGAGGGCACTTCCCTGAGACATGGGATCAATCAACCAGAACGGAGATTTTAACCCGAATTTCCTGTGTGATTTAAAACCTAGGATGCTGATTGATCTCAGCAGCATTCTCCAGCCCTTAACAAACCCCTCATAGACGTGTCTCAGAATTGATTCTTCGGTGCCTAAATAGCCTGGGAATTAGCCATTACAAAACTGCAATTATGTTTTGACAAGGCCATTTAAAACTAACCTCCTCTGAGAGAAGAGAGCAGGTAAAATGAGAACAAAACAATGACACCCCAGTGCTTCAAGCAGGTTTAGTTTCAGCTCTGAAAGCTAAATGAATTTGCAGCATGAAGGGTTTTGCTCAGACTGCAGCCCCTAAATTTCTCAGGTGTTTAAACAATCCCTGTTTTCTACATCTTTCTCTCTAAATTGTCTCCTGTATTTGATACCCTTGTATCTATTTCTTTAGACAGTTAGGTGAGAGTTTGTTGTCCTAAAATGTACTTCAAAATTGAATACCATATCCAAATATTAATAAAAGGAGCCTCTAAAAATTTTCACAGGACATTTTGTTGAGTATAATGTCCATTTTGTGTTTTACATAAACAACTGTATTTCCCTTCTCTCTCATTGCCCTTCTGACTCCTCTGATTCCATATTGGAATCAGATGCCACTTATACCACTTTCCATGGGTATTTGAACTATGATTCAAAACCTCCTTAGCACCCATGTCAGGAAATTTTCAAGTAAAATCCATGTAAGCCTGCATAAATCACATTTTGTTCCACTTCACCACGGTTTCTCAAGCTTTTTGAGTCTCTAGGAGCTAGGATCTGTATTAATAGGTAATAAAATGTGCTACTTTAGTTTGCATCCTTTTCTTTTGTTAATACTTAACTATTTCAAAGTTTTGGCTGATAAAGACAGAAGTTTTCTTTTGCCTTTGTTAGTCCTCTTGGAATCAGAAAAAAAAGAGCTTCTCTCCTAATACATTTTGCTCTTTTATTGTGATTTCCTTTTTTCTTCACAGAAAACATATCCCTTATTTTATAGCCCAAAACTGACCAATGAGACTGTAACTTATCTGGATTAATCCTTTTGTGCAGTCCCAGTGGGGTGCTACCTACTCATTCAGTATTATAAATAGGGAGGTATTCTTCAATCAGTTAGTAACAGAACTCATTAGCCCTCTGGTCTTGGCCCAGATGAAACTCCCAGTGGAGGACACAGCCCTGCAGGGGTGTCTGGGGCCTCTCACCGGGGCTGGGGTGGGAGGTGGGCTTATTGCCTGCAGAATGTTTGAGCTGGTGGAGAGCCTTTCTTGTCACCAAGCAGATCTTGGGGAGCAGATCTGCAAACTGTAGAGTAACAGAGATGATAAAAAGAAGTCATCCGGATCTTCTTGAAGACCCTGCTGAGCCTGGACATTCAGCTGTAGCAAAGGAGACACAGGCAGAGTCTGAGCTTGCCTGGCTGGGAAATGGAGACTTCCACAATGACCAAGGCTGGAAGCTTCTGACTTGAGAACCATGACACTGGGATCACAACAGACTGAAGAAATGGGCTGACAGAGCACTGGGAGCCACTCATGGGAGGTGATCACTCCTCTCTGTTTGCATGTTTGCATGTTGCCTGCAGCAGTTGTACAGGTGAAAAACCTCTGAAATTCAGAGACATGCAAATGCTTCTGAGGATACACTAGCTTGTCTAAGAATGTGGGAATTGCAGATTGCTACCCAGAGTAGGTAACTTGATGAATTTTGACACATAAGGGACGGCCATCAGGCAGAATAAAAAGTACCAGGTAGGAGGACCACCCCATCCTATAACAAGGAAAGATTTATTGTTGTCTTCAGCCATCAGAAGATAATAGGGAACCAAAGCTGTTGAAGACTTTTAGATTATGCCAGTCACAGCCCTTTTCTTTTCCCATTTTTGAGATGGAAAACATCTAAAGAATCTTAAGATACTTTCATATATTTTAGTATCACAGTCATCCTAATTAGTTTTCAGGACAGTCTTTTCATGCATAACCTTTAGAAGCAGTACTTTAAGAACTTTATCCCACATCTAATTGACATCCTGAATCTTTAGAGCATCCTGAGTTATGCTGAGACACATATATAAATATGGATTGAATTTTGGTTCATGCAGAAGGATGTTTTTTCAATCCATCTCATTCCTACTGTGCATTAGAACTGTGCTTAACTTTTATTATACTTCAACCAACTTATAGAAAAAACCCCAAACATATTATTACAGAAACTTTACAATAAACACCGACATAAAAGGTTCTTCATCCTGAATGAAGTCTCTTACCATAACCTCTACAGACACCTGCCTCTGGGATACCAGAGCATTTGGAGATTAACAAAAATTTTCTAGCAATGTAGCTTTTCATCAGAAGATGCAAATTTACAGAGTGGGAAGGATTAATTTGATACATTTCAGGTTTTACAGACTTTCATCAAATTAATTCCTGCTGGTCTGTCCTCAATTTAAGTATCTTAGAAGCTGCAGCATCACTGGTATGAGGATCCTCAATAAAACTTGACATTTTTGTTAGAGTTAATATCTGATGAAACCAAGTAGTACACCAGCTTCACTAGACAGAGACCTAAAAGATCTGGGGAGCCACCTTTCACAGAAAGCTTGGGAATTTTATGTTTCTTTTCAAATTCAACCCTTCAAAATGAAATTTTTTGTAATGCAGAAACACTGTTTTGTGGAAAGTGTGAATATGTCTGACTTTGCAGTGCACCAAACAGAGGTCCTGTCCAATATTTCTGGACAGGAAACTGCCTTTAGTTTCCTAGAAACTGCCTTTAGTTCCCATTGATGCTGGGATTTTTGCCTGAGTATAAAATCCAGCATTAGGTTAGAAAAATATAACATCATTAAATGCAAATTAATATATCTGTATAAGAACTATATTAACAACATATCTTGCATCCACAGACATTTTGGGGGAGAAGTGTCTATGAAATACGGCTTATCAGGTAGGTCCTAGCCCTGGGACACAAAACACAAAGGCTTAATTTCTAGTTGTAGGTATTGCTACTTTGTGCCTCTGTTTTCCCACCAGTAAGACAGGATAATTAGCTCTTCCTCCTTTATAAAACATTATAAGATCTACTGGGGTTACACTGATGAAGAAACAGATATTTGGGTTCACTATTATTTAAAATAATGAAAATTAATAAGACATTAAATTAATGTGAATTTTCCCAACCTCCCAATTTGGATTTCTTTCTTATTACATCAGACCTCTACAGAATTACTTAATAATGTCATGCATAAACAATATATTATTATGATTTTTTAATATGGTCAATCCAAAATAAATACAAGCCACGTTAAAAAAAAAACCCACACAGATGGAAATCTGTGCTTAATCTGCACAAAAATCAGCCTGTTAAAAAGAAGTGTCCAACAAACATAATACTCCTGAACATGGAGAAATGACCCCTATGACTTAGAAATATGCCAAAAACTACTCTGACCTACTCAGGAAGCACATCTTAAAGCATTTCTGCCTACAGACTCCTAGGAATTACCTATCACTAACTACAATTTGCTGCTTAGAGCTGCTCTAAATTCTGTATAACCAGCACCCCTGCTATGAGCAAGCCCAGAAGCTGCTCCCTGGTTCTTCCTTCTCATTTTTCCTGTGCATATCCACCTTTTGACCTGTAAATTCACATCCTCAAGAAGCTGGCAGAAGGAAAAAGCACTTTTTTTAGAGTTGGCTCACATTTATTTGTATTAGGAAAGGGGGCATGGAGAAGTCTGTCCCACCTGAATCCAGTGTCAGTTTTCCAAGTGTAGCCCATTCTTGTACAATTTTCTTTATTACAATTCCAGCCCCCTATTTATTTTTCAGCTATTGCTGCACACCTCTGCTCAGAGCTCCATGTGACAACTTTTATGTCTCTCTCCTCAGAGAGACCTTGAAAATTCCAGGCCTGTCAGCCTATCAGAAGCTTAGCCTATTTTTACTAATGTGCATTACCTGATGGTGCCCAATTATACTTTCATAGTCCTTTACGACGGTTCTTATCAAAAAGTCTTTTGAAAATCCAAGTGTGCTGTTTCCACCAGGTCCCCTGCATTAACACTGAAAAGAGCTCTAACAAGGCAGAGAAGCACATTTTTTTCTCAGAGAAGCTGTGCTGCTTTGATCTTGAGAAGCTATACTTATCCAAGCATTGTGCTATTCTATCCCTAATTGAACCCTCAATCGGGTTCCCTGCCATCATAATAAAGTTTACTGATCTGCAAATCCTCAGATGGCCCAGAGCCTCATTTTGAAGACAAGCATCATGCTAATGAGTTTTAAGTTTTCAGGCTTCCTTGCTGTAAAGACTGTAATATATCCTTGTCAATGTCGCTTCTCTTTAATGCTTTGTTTGTTTTTAAATCCTTGGATGAGTATCAGTCAGTCCTTGTAATTTACTGCTCCTGGGTTTCACAAGTCATACCAGAGCTTCAGTCTGTCAAAGGCCACAATGTGATTTTCCCTATGTTCCACCATAAAGATTGATGCACGAGTGTACTGTAATTTCCCTGCTTATTCCTATTATAGCTGATAGAAGAGAAAAAAACCAACAGGAGTGGAACTTTATTTTTTTCAATGTACTGCTGTCCTAGGATATTACAAAACTCACTATGAGAGTTTGCTTAGCAGGACTGAAGCCAGCAACATAAAATCATCCAGGTGATTTTCAACACTTTAGTCCACGATGGAAAAAACTCTCAGTTTGCATGAATCCCCTCTGCAAGTGCTCCCCCCTCTCCCTCCTCTGAGTGCAAAGAAACCTCAAGGCAACTCCAAATTTGGGTGAGCTGATAGAAGAGTTAAAGAAAGACAAGTATAAGAAGAAAAAAGCAAACAACCCTCCAGAGCTTAATTTGGAGTTCCTCAGTCAGCATCTACTTCAAAGAGCATCTTTATCTTCTCTAAGAACCCATTGCTTTCCACCCACTGTGGACCTGCCCAATGCACCAGCTATATCAGCTCCCTAAAGGACATAATCCTGTATATTTGGGAAAATAGTGCTATGTCCCAATATTCTGCATAGAGAGTCTCTCCGTGTTTCCCAAGGTTGATTTTTTTTTTTTTTTTTTCTGGAAGACTCTTGTAATCTTGGTCAATTGCCATTATTTTAAACCACACCTCAGTTTGAAAATAATTTTGTTCCCAGGGAGATTGTACAATCAGAGAAGAAAATATGAGCTGAAATGGTGGCACTGCTTTTGAACACGAAGTGGAAGAAAGACGTGCTCTTTTGTCCATAAATAAAAAACAAAAATTCTGTTAATCTTCTCTTTGAAAACCTCTGGGCATTCATACCTATGAGGGAGGATGAAGGAAAAATAAGGAGAGGGAGAGAACTGACTGGAGATGGTAATCCAGGCTGATGTTGTTTCCTGTCTTAGAGAATATTTACTGAAATTTGATCAAGGACTATAAGACTTTGAGAAGTTATAATTTTCACACGGTCAGGAAGAAGGTTGCTTGAATTTTTAATATAATTGCCAAGAAGGCTTGGATGTAATCAGTCTTCAACCTAAGAATAAAGACTGCTGAACCCAGATACTGAGTATACCAGCTGGCTGCATTTTGGGCATGAATCAAAGTTGTACCGTGACAGCAACTGTTATTTGTCATGGCAATATCTCCCTACATCTGCAAATGGAGTGCACAGAACACAAGAGGATGGACTCATAGTACCAGCAGCAGACTGTTGCCCTGAGAAACCAGATCAGCAGGTGACCCAGCCACAGTTCTCCAGTTGTTCACTAAGCAAACTGCACACACCAAACATTTCAGAGCCTCTAATGGTCTATTCTTCATTTTCTGGCTGGGTAAGCTTGCAGTGCTGGGGCAATGATCTGTGTACGTGCCACGTCAGCTGAAATCAGCGATAACTCTGATCAGAGCACATTAATTAGAGGTGCTCATAATGTTTTGGCATGATGATCCTTCATCCAAGTCAAAATATTGCATAAGTGGCTTTAATGATCTTTATTTTGAGGAAAATAGAACCTGTTGGTAAGGGCACAAGCACAGCACAGTAGCAGGAGGGTCAAGTCCTCGCTCTGTCAGATTTGAGGCTATGATACACATATGAAAAGCTTTGCTTTTTTAGCAGGCAGTTGGGCAGGGACATCAGCCAGAGGCTATGCTGACACTGGCATAGGATGCAGTGTGATGGGGATGAATATGTACAGCAGAACAGCTAGAGCTGAGGGAGAAGGCTCAAATTAAAGGTGTTTCCAGGGTTAATGACAGTCTGGTTTGCTGGACTGAATGTCTATCAGCATGTTGGAAAGCATCAAGTGTCCTCCAAAGCACATCTTTTAGTTTCACCCAAAAAGAATTCATTCAATGAGGATGACAAAGAGTCAGTTCAATTTATCTCTGACCAAAATTGACACATTCATGTGGATGTACCCAGAGACTCTAACATACCGAGCTGCAGGTCTGACCAATAAGTATTTTTACTGCTCCAAATCTGCAGTAAAATTGTCGAAAGGCTCTCTGAAGCAGAGCTGTTGGCATGTGAGTAGTTTTACTCAGTACAACATGCTGCTGCACACTATGAAGAAAAAACATTGTTCTGCCTCTCAAGTTGGCAGGGGGAGTCATTGACATGTTTGGTTTTAAAGTCTCTGATTTGATCCTCCATTTCAGATGAGAATTATAGCATGTTCTAACCTACAGAAGTGTGACATAAACTAGTGAACTTTCATAAAGTATTCACATACCGCAGCGCTGAGAGGGTATAATAAAATTTTACAAAAAATATTGTATTAATATTCTGCATTGAATAATATCACTTTATGGATAATGAAGGAAAGACAAAGTTTTGTATGCTTGTCTAGTTGTCTATTAAGTAAGCATCATTTCTTCTGCATGGAGACAAAGACTAGGGCCTACAGAAAGCCAGTATGTCAAAACTGGCTTTAAAATGGTATCATCTGTATATATTACATAATTTTATAGGAAAGGAACATGCACATGGAGACTAAAGCTAAGAGGTCTTCAGAATTATTGTGAAATACTTAGATTTGCAACCTTTAAGAAAGTAATGGAGCTTTTACACGTAAGATATCTATCTCTCTGTGTGTCTGTCTAAATATCACTTTGCTAATATAACACACCAGTGACATTGCTCCTGAGGTTTGATTAGCTGTGAATTAATAAAGGATTTAAATATAAAAAAATACTAATTCCTCCACGTGTAAATAGATTGTTAAATTTATGCACTCATTTGAAGGGCTGTATTTGGGGGAGTTGGGGAGATACCTCTATCTCTATTTGTTCATGTACTTTAGGGCCCAGCATGACAGTGCTGCTCTAACTCCAGGAAAGCTGTTGTCCTTCTGGTGCTACGACCGACCGGCAGCAGCACTGCAGGTCATGTTCACAGAAACAGTCTGTCAATACCCCGAGCTAATTCCTCAGCAGGATGTCAGTGAGGAAATAGGAGTCTCAGACTGGTCTCTGCACTCTGAAAAGAAATTCTGAAAGTACAATACAGCTCTATTCAGGTTGATTTTTTCCCTGGGGGCAGGTTTCTATAGAGGCCATCAAACCAGCTACCCAGCCATTCTGTGTGTGGTTGCACTCAAGCCCCAGGACACCCATCAGAAAATCCAGAACCTGACTGCAGCTTCCAAAGGCTTTTGAGGCTATCTCCAGCCTCAGACTCCCTCCCTCCAACCCCTAACACTCTGGGATGTGCTGATTCAGAAGGAAGGCTGTTTCTCTGGAAATTACAATAATGGAGATTTGTTCAAATCCAGAAAATGAAACCTTGGGATGGCTCAACAAAAAGGAAGAGTTGCTTAAGTTAGCAAACAAAGTGTAAGAACAATGCAATGAACATATTACAGCGTGAAACTGGAAAACTGTGACCTGAATAGGAATGAGCTCGAGGAGTCACAAAAGCTAAATACGCAACCAGAACCCACTGATCCTAACAACTTCAGCAGGTGCAGGGTGCCCTCAGAGCAGACAGCAGATCCAAGGGACATCCTGCCTGTGTTTCCCAGCCTTGTTCTCACTGTGAGAGCTGTGGATCACTTTCACAGCCATTAATGGGAGGTAACGCACCTTCCAGCCCTTCAAGGGTTTTGCTCACTCAGGATGTTATGTGCTTTGACAGTTTCTCAGAGGGAAGAGCATTCTAAAACTATCAAACTCTGCCAAAAATACAGTATGTGTTTCTTTTCACAGACTCTCAGGTTAATTCAAGCCTCAAATGACTGCTATTCAAGTGTCCTCTAAATGTGAATGGGATTGAGGATTTTATTTTTATCACTACGGAGCACTAGGCATTTTATTAAACATTAGCCAGACTGTCAGCAATGCAAAACTCTCCCCAGCAGAAATATAACACAAAGTGTAAACTCTTGTGTCTACCAGTACTTTTATGAGAATCTGAGTAAACCATGGAGAATCTACTGAATGAACTAAAATATTTGTGGCCTGAAAAAAAAGCTCACTTTTCCCTGACGTGCAGTTGTTCCTGAAAGGCAAGGTTGGAGGAAATACCATGGATATATGGCCATGAAAGCAAGTCTATCCAAAACTGGGTAGATATCTTGTGATCACCCAAATCCTAGCATAATCTGGTCTAAAGTCCGGATCAGCTTAAAAATATGCAAGGACCTTTGGTTTTGATAAAATATGGTGAAGCTATTGATTCTGTTTCTTACTTGAAGAATTGGCTAGCAGCCCTCAAACCTCGTGATGATGCATTGATTTAAAGCTTAGTGTTGTTGAAAAAAATGTGAGATGCAATACATAAATAATTCTGTCTCCTATCATTAGCACTGGTATCCTGAGAACAAGGACAAATGCTATAAATGCTACAGAAGCAGGCAGAAATTGTAATAGAAGCTTCTATCTGGACAGTAATGCTAATAAGAGCTACTTGAGTCATTAGGCTACCCTAAAAATTGTGCTGCCACATCTTCACTGCTGCCTAGCCAGCTATATTGGGTATATCTGTCTTTATTGTAGTCACACACCTTGTTACAATACTTTTGGGAGTCTCCGAATCAAGTATTGAGGTTCTTTGCTTAAAATGTGAAATCTGCTGCTTGAAGTACAAATGACACCTTAGAAAGGAAGAGAAGGCCAAGTAAGCAATCAGTCAGCATTCGTGGGAAAAGTACAGACAAATCCATAAAAGGTTACCAGCATGGTTATGACAATGGTACGGGAGGTCCCAGTGGCTTCAGTCCCACTGACTGCAGGAGACTGCCAAGAGCCACCTGTACCAGAGCTGGCATGTCTCTCTGAAATTACTAACTTGGTTTTGCTACAACAGAAAATAAAACTTCAGAATTTCTTGGGACAACTTATGCTGCTCTTTATGCAGCTAAACAGCACTTGGTGTTTAGTTAGTGACAGTTTTAGTTTTAGTGACAGCTCACTACAAGATTTCCACTGAGACACCATCAAGGCTGTGATCTATGATCAGTATTATTGACTATTGCCTGGTTTCTGACCCGTGGCCAGGGTCCATGGAAGGGAGGAAGACCTGGTGGGTGAGCGCTGCCATAAAAACCATATCCTTTGTAAGTATTGTCAAAAGCAATTGGTCTGAAAGCAATAAATATTTTCCTATGCTTGTTTTCTTGCCATCCTGTTGCAGACAACCTGAAGCCCAGATGACTCACAGCTGTCACAAATATCTGAAGGCATATGTGAAGGCTGTGGGGCTCCTGCAGTCTGGGGCACTCATTTCAAGCCCTGACACAGGAATATGTGTCAGTGCCAAATCAAAACTGGCCAGATATTGCCTTGGGTAGCGGTTGCTGCTTTGGACCAGGGACTAACACCAGGATCTTTCACTTTCATGAATGTCCCACACTCCTATGCAACTGTGGGACTACATCTCAATCTGGCTTGTTGAGCATGTGTTATATGCACTCCCATTATGTATGGGAGGAAAAGGTTCAAGCCCTTGGTATGTATTTAATACTAAATGAAATCTCAACAAAGACTGTGTTCTATCCCTGCAGCTGCCTCAAGGTTAGGACACGCCTGCCATATGGTGGACTGAAGACCCATCCAAGTATTTTGAGTACCATTTACTTGCTTTTAATCAGCAACCAGAAGCCAACATCAAAAAGCCTTCCTTTGAAACAGAATACTCTGAAATCTCAAATTATTTCCTACCCAGATCAAGGTATAAAACTGCAGAGCTACAAACTGGACTTTTATCTAAATTCAGTTATCTGGCACCAGGCAAACCTAAGCAGTTGGGTTTTCTCTCAAGGTGACTGTGCAAAGGGATTTCAACCAAGCTGTAACAGTATTCACAGGCACAGAAGTTAACGATGTGTCAGCCGTTAATACTGCTTAAACCTCAGATTTACAGAAGGATTTTCTTCTCTGTGCTTCAGAAGAATTCACTGATTTCTTCTTGTGTAACTGATTACAACAGGGGGAGTTGACAGCTCTATCAGACAGATAGAGCTTTTCTGCACTATTTCTAAGTCAAAAATACCTTAAGATGTGTACTGCCCACCTACATAGAGGGTGAGATTTTGTTTTTGAAAGGGCTGCTGACTGCCAATCACCTCCTGAGGGGTAGTCATGAAGCCTCATAAAGGATGCAGATCCTTATGAAGTTTCAGGGGCAGCACTAACTACTAACAGAAGTCATCCCAAACTCCAGATATTGCCAGCTGCCAGAGCCTTTCACTTCACCTTTAAAAAAACAGCCGCAGTGTCACTTTGCAGAAAGACAAAAACTACATCCATGAGCAAACTTGTTCAGACCATTTGGCATCATGTCTGTGTGGCTGTAAAGCACAGATCATCTGGAGCAGCAATTAAAGTTGGAGGAGGAGGAAGAGGTCAGTGGACCAGTCAATAAACAGAGCACCTTTTCCCCACAGCTGGCACACAACCCTTCTGCAGCTTGTTGCTTAATTAAAGTTTGGCGTTTTCTGCAGTGCACTTCTGCCATCTAGAGGTTTTCTTGCCCTGATGAAAATCTCTTCAAGAAGAGAATTTTTTTCTCTTCTATATCCCAAACATTTCTAATCAGGTATCAAACCTCTGATAAAAGGAGGGCAAAACTAAGACTGATATCACATATGACTAAACTACAGTTAAGAATAGATTGGAAATATGAAAGAGGCTTCTTTTGAATCATAGCTTTGATGGAGTGCAGATTTTACCATAATCCCTCTGAAACAAAACATTCTAAAGCAAAGGGGATAATGCAGGAGACCGAAATAAAAAATTCTAAAAACCCCGGTGCAAGACACCTATTTTCGTAATGTTCTCTGAGTCTGGAAAAGAAAAATATTTACGTTATCACCACAAAAAAATTGTAAGTCATTACAATTATAATGAAGGTTGGTGTTGTGATTAATGCAAACCTTTTACAAACTGCATTGCTGAGACACTGCAGTTAAACATCCCTAAGCACATAAGGTAAGGTAAGGGGATTTACGTAACGAATCTCTCCAGTCACGCTATCACACAACAACCCACGTGGTTAACTCCAACTTCCAAGGTGTACTTAAACATCTTACAACATCCTAGCTGTTGATGCACGTGGGAAGACAGTTTCATTAGCTCAGCTACATACTATCCTGTAAGCTTTGAGCACCCCTGCTATGCTCACATTTCCTATTTAAAAGCCAGTGTCTGCTCCTCTTCTCTCCTTAAGGAACTACCCACTGCTCCATTAGGAGAGAGAACACACAGGAGAAAACTGAACAGGAGAGGTGAGTGTGGCAGGGTGAAAGCCCCAGGGCAGGATGCAAATCAGGATTTAGGAGACATGTTCACACTGTGATGTGAGGTCTGCCTTGAGGTTGCCTTTAACACCACTCTTTGATGGTAAATAGGAAAGCTGAGCTCCAGGGACAGCTAAAGGCTGTCCTGGGCAGTTTGTCAGCCAAGTACATCTGGCAGCATGTTGTCAAGCATACACAGAGAGCTCATGTTCAGGGTATGCACAAGGTAGTCTGAAGTCAAGTGGACCATGAGCCAGTATGCTGCTAGTTGCTCTTGTGCATCCATCAAACCCATCCACCCATCAAATGCAATGCAGCATACTCACTGAAATGTCAGCCACCTCAGCCAAAATAAAACCCCAAAATTTCGGATGCCTGAAAGTTCACCTGGAAGATCTGGATCCAACTGCAGCTCTGTTTCTGGAAACCTCCTGCTTCTCCTGAAGCCCTGCTTGAACCTCCAAACCAGTGTGAAGCAAGTGCCCTCAGCAACCACAGTCAAGAGCCATGTTTGGCAAACACCGAACACACAACAACAGAATCAGGCTGCAGACAATGTGGGGCTGCAGATTCTGGGTTTTTTTGACAGAATGGGTGGAGGAAATTGTCTGAATTTTCAATGTAGAGTTGGTTTATATATAACTGCATGGTGTGGGAGGAAGGCTTGGGAAGCAATGCCAACCCATTGTGCACCTTCATGGGGGTTTGCTCTGAGCACTGAAGAACAAAGCCCTCAGCACCTACACTATAAAAGTGAGCTCTGTTCTGATTTTGAGAGAAGAAAAGCTAATATTCACTCTCAGGAGTAAATTCTGGGACCTGGCCACCAGCATGGCTCCTCACATGACTCAGTAACATCCCTGTGTTACAGATTCCTGCTTGTTTTGCATTTCTCCCTGCTCTGGATATGTCCCTCTCAATAAATATTCAGTAACTGTACAAGATTTATATACCTTAATACTGAATATTGGTTTCAACTCTGAAGTATGTCCTAAATAATCACTTTCTATTCAGCACCTGTTGATGTAAATGAATTCTTTAATGACCTGAAAGAGTACTCTAAATCTTTTACCTATTTCTGCTGCCCAATAAATAAAATGTAATCATCAGGCACAAGCAGTGCCCTAATGCTGGAAAGATATCAGAAGAAAACATGGGAGAGAGAAGAGGAGCACAGGGGTATCAGAGTCTAAATTACTGGGGTGCTCCTGGGCCTCTGCTTTCATCATATACCAGTCACAAGCAGCTCAGGTTCATGAAGAAGAACAAGTGCCAGAGAAAGGTCTCACTGGTTTTTATGTGATAGTGGAGACAAGGAAAGGTTTACTAGCACAAGGTACATCCATTCCAGCAGGCACAAGGAACGGAGTCTCCGAGATTTGTCTCTTTTGAAGACACCAGGGACTACTCGGGTGAGTGGTTAAGCTCATCTACTTCATCAGCCTTTAAAGGATTTACTATGCTAGGGAGCTCCCTGCCAGTGCTCAGGTGTGACCCCACAGAGTGCTTTAAAGTTTTAGTAAAAATTGACTTGCATCTTGACCCGTTAAGCACTTCACCTCTTCTGCCAATCAGGAATCCCACTACTTGTGTCCCAGGAATAAAGGCCATAAACAAGCAGTAGAAACATCCTGCAGAGTAACCTTTTTGTTCAGTACTCACAGAGTGGCTAACACAGTGGGATAGCAGCAACACAAATCATCATTATTATCATCCTGAAAGACAGAGGGAGAAATACCTAAAGGAACAAAATTGAAAAGGGAAGGATACTTTCCAGGTCAGCTTTTAAACTAGAGGCCACACTCAAGTGTGTTGTGATTTAACTGAAGGAACATTTTATCCTCTGTGTGTTATAAAATACACACCAAGCTGTGACTAAATAGATATAATTCAAATACAAACTTCTCCAGGGAAGCAGGAGAAAGGCACTCTGCTAGAAACAACAACTGAATTGAATTTCAAGACCTATATTCTGCTTTTTAAGCATTAACAAATGGAATGATGCTATTGTCACTGGTATTGATTTGAAGTTATTAATTTTGTGAAAGCGACTGATTGGTGACAATGAAATTATATGGTACTGTTAAAAATATAGAATATTTAAAAATACTGAAATCTAAGTCTATTGACTCCATTTGGGCACAACTGCCTGAACAAGGTCCTCACACAAACTGCAGGGGAATCTCTGCTCTGGCACCTGGAGAACCTCCTCTCTCCCCTTCCTCCCTGACACTGGTGCTTTCAGGGCTGTTTCTCTCATATGTTCTCACTTCTCTCTTCACTGCTGTTCTTTCCCTTTCCTGAATACATTATCCCAGAGTCACTATCACTGTCCCTGACGGGCTCAGCTTTGGTCAGAGGTGAGTCCACCTTGGAACTGGCTGGTATTGGGTCTGTTGGACATGGGGGAAGCCTCTAGCAGACTTTCACAGAAGCCACCCCTGTAGTTCCCTCCTGCTACCAAAACCCTGTCACAGAAACCCAACACGGTATCTTTGTGTTTCATGCCAGGTCCTCTCTGGAACAGTGTTGGAGGTATAGAGAGGATCTGAACATTCAGGGCTGGCTGGTTCTGGGGTGAAGCACTGCCAGCACAGGAGGTAGAACAAAGCTCATATCAAACAGAGTGGTATAAAAAAAGGTGAGCTCTGTTTGGTACCACTTCTGGTTTTTCATATTCCTCATCTCAGACACAGTTCGTCCTCCCACAGGTTCGTATTTCCCACAGGTCCAGGGAAAAGACCATGAGTATCACACTCTATGTGGCGGGTTCCACGAGTTGATCCCTATTCAGCAGCCAAAGTAGATATTAGGATTTAAATGAACCCTGTGCTTAGGAACAAATTACACCAGAAAATATATTACAGGTCTTGCTCTTACATTTGACGAACTGTATGTCTATTGATTTAAAAATACATTTTTCTTTCTTATTGTCACTTAAATGTATGGGATAGTAACTGATTCATGAAGCAGTACGTATTGTTTCTTTTAACTCTGATGATAATTACTTTTATTTAATGAATAAGGTCCAGGTTCAATAAAAGACCCATCTGGCTTCATATAATAAATTGATTTTATTGGGCTGCTGTGAAGCAGAAGCTAGAGAGAGTTTTTATTGAATCTAGGCCCAAACACAATATATCACAACTCTCATTTCATCTTATTTCATCTATTAATAAAACTCCATTTAACATCCTTGGATATTTTTCAAAAGGTTTGTCCTTTATCCTCTTTGTCATAATTAGCACGGAGGGTAATTAGCTTTTACATAGGCGTTTTCCTTCTTCTAGATAAAAGTCATCTAAATTATTTTCATTTGCTTATGGAAATGAGAACACCACGTTTTTATTTCTCCTTCAATTGCTCCCTGGTGATTACCTTAATTGGAATTACTATTTCTATACCGCTGTTGTGGAGTTTAACTCTTCAGGAACTGTTGTGGTGGACAACTGGACCAGGGCACTTGGGTGATGGCAAATGAACTGGTTCTGGGTAGACCTAAAGCCTCCAGCTGCCGTGTCAAATACCCATGGCAAGATTTTGAAGGTCACAGGACCCCTGTGACTTTGCTTAGGCTCCTGGGGTAGTCAATGGGGAGGGGGCACAGCCCTGCATCCCTGTGCACTGCCTCAGGGGAGGTGACTGTGGTCGTTCCCACGCTGGGGTGCCTACACTGGCGTCCCGCCACCAATTTGTTCTCCTGACTCCAGCAGGGGAAATCACAAGGCCTGAGCAACAGCCATTGCTCTGCCCACCTCAAATCCATTGCCATAGTAACTGAAGTCTTTGGGATGCCCCAACTCGCAGCACTGCATCTGCAAACACAAGCAAGAGGAGAAAGTGAGGTGAGGCCTCAAAGGCTTTGCCCAGTGAAGGCTCACCTCCACCACAGGGCTTCCATCTGCATTCAGGGGTCTTTCAAGGGAGCTGTCTGCATTGCTGCTAAAACACTCTCTATTTGTTTGTTTGCTCGGGAAGGTTGTTATAAAAAATGGAAAAAAATACACATATATATCTGCAATTCATGGATTTTTATGCAGTTTTACATGCAATACAGTGTCACATAGAACTCCTTGTTTGTATCTAATAAATATATATTTTCTAAAATGCCTTTTATTTGGAACAGCATTTGCATGGAAGTATAAAGTAAAATAAACTAATATTAAATTATATATTGACATAAAATTATTATAAAATATTATTTATTTAGTAAAAAGAATATTGTAATTTTTATTCCTGTTTCTGAATCAAATGGGCTAAAAAGAATTCAGACTCCAAATGTAGTCCTCTCTCTTTCAATACAAAATGAAAATTTCTGTATTTTCAAAAACTATGTAAAGAATTTTCAGATATCATAAATATTTTTCTTTTATTATGGCTATTTTTAATTCATTACTAATATTTCAAGGACATCAACTGCTTAGGCTGTTGTTAGTACAATTTTGCTGCTACTTCGGGTTAATCTTCATGGCTTTCTGGAAACTGTGATATCAGACCCTCCAAGAGAGCAGGAAGGTGTGTGGAAAACAGGAAAGACAAAATTGAAAAATACTGAATATGACTAGATTTAATACCTATTTAATACCTATTTGACATTGTTATATCATAGACTCAGTGGAATCTTTTCTTTAATATTAACATCATTAAAAACTCACATCTTCACCTTTCTCACGTTAGCAAAAACACTTCCAAAGTTAATGTAATAAAACTGGGGGTGCAGGAAAAAGAAGACCTATAAAAACAAAGCACAAAATGAAAAGCCTGGACAAGCATATTCATTCAGAAATCATCTCTGATGTGTAACCAAGCGCATATCTAAGAAAGGAAAAGATTTTCCAGCTGATGGCTGCTCTTAACCCTGTAGTATGGGGCAAAACTAGCTGTGACTAATCTGCAACCATACTGCAACCATACACGTCCAACAAACAGAAATCAAGTTGGAAATGATTGAATCCTCTGAACTTTATTGCTGAGGAACCAGAAAAGGTTACTCAAGTTTTTCAAGTACTCAGATTTCAGATTTCACACTGAAGGTGAAAAAAACCACTTCTAAGCAGGTGAAAACTCAATAAGGAAACCCAAGAGAAACAACAATGTGGAATATGAGATAAAAGCTCAGAGTCACCCCTCAAGCCAAACTTCACTTCTGAGACTTGTCTGCTCATAATTTGAAACAAATAAAAGCAAACAAACCTCCAAACTCTAAATTGGGTATCAAATATTTAAGCTGTGTAATCACCAGAATATCCTACTCTGGGTTTCAGGGATGTTCCTGATGATGGCATGGTGTGCTAAGAACTGAGGAAGGCAAACACAGAGGGCTAAGGGTGGTTCATTCCCTGTATCCTTGGGTAGGAATGGGTGCACTTGGAGTGATGGTTGTAAGAGAGAGTTAAACTGAAAACAGCCTCTGCCCTGTGACCTTTTTCTTTCATCTCATCTTTGGTTTAGACACAGGCATTAAAATGGAGAAGCAGAGATTGCAGGCTTCTGGAGAAGGGACGAGAGTTGATAACTATGCAGGTAGTGCCCTTTCCACTGTGATCCTTGGGCAAGGCATGAGACAAGGCTTTGCTAACAAGATACCACAGAAAACACTTTAAAAGTAAGAGTCCATGAATGATCAGCAGCTATAGCAGGGTTTTCAATGGAAAGGAGGGATTGAATCTGAAGGTACACCATGGGCTTGGCACTTTAGCTGGAGGCTAACCTGGGGAAGTGGAAAGTCTTGGAGGTTGGAGGAAGAAGCAGATCTGAGATGGCATCATTAGTGTCAGGGAATTTCTGGAGATAAGGAATTCACATTGGGGTGATTCTTGGGAGGGAATCTGAAGTAGCTATCATTTGCAGGGCAGCTGGGTTGGATATCCCTGAGAATTCCTATCCAAAGTGTCCCAGTAACTTGCATATAAAACTTACAATTTGTGGTCTATGGTTTCTGTCATGGAAATAATGTCATAAAAACACGATTAAGAAGTTGGATGAGTAGCAAAGAGTAGCAACCTATCTTTTACATAGGTAAGACAAAGGAGGCTTAAGCAAATAACTCAAGATGAGTTGATTTTAAGATTTTCCCACATAATAATAATGCCTTCTTTGCCTCCGTCTTCAACACTGATGGGGACCCTGGACCAGTGTCGGAAGATCATGACTGGGGAGATGTCAAACTCTCAACTGGCTCTGAACTTGTCCAAGACTTGCTGCTCCATCTGGATGTGCATAGAGGACCCAAAGGGATTCATCCCAGGGTACTGATTAACATGATCTCTGCATTATTTTTCAACTGTCTTGGGAGTCTGGAGATGCCCAAGTTAACTGAAAGCTGACAGATGTTGTCTCAATTTTCCAGAAGGGTAAGAAAGAAGACCCTGGAAATTTCAGGCCTGTCAGTCTCACTTCAGTGTCTGGTATAATTATGGAAAAGATTATTCTGGGAGTTACTGAAAAACACTTCAGAGACAATGCAGTTGTTGACCATAGCCAGCAAGGGGTCAGGAGGGGAGAGTCCTATTTGACAAACTTAATTTCCTTTCACAGCAAGGTCACCCACCTAGTTGACCAAGCAAAGCCAGGAGATGTGACATTTTTGGATTTTAGCACAACTTTTGATACTGTCCCTCAGAGTATTTTTCTGGATAAACTGGCCATCACACAGCTAGACATGTCCATTTTAATCTGATGTTCATTGGCTGACAGCTTGGGTCAAAGGGTAAATGGGGTTATGTCACAATGGCAGCTAGTCACCAGTGGGATTCCACAGAGTTCCATTTCAGGGCCAGTTCTCTTTAGGGCTAGTTCTTTCTATAATGTTTTTATAAATGATCTGAACAGAGGAATTATATGTACATTAAGTAAATATGCTGATAATGCTAAAGTTTAAGGAACTGTGGATTCCCTCAAGGGTAGGGAGGTCTTACAGAGAGATCTGGATAGACGGGCAATCACCAATTATATGAAATTTAACAAGAGCAAGTGCCAGGTTCTCCACATGGGACGGAGTAATCCTGATATATGTACAGACTGGGGAATGAGAGATCTGGGGCCTTCAATCCATGGTAAGTTGAACATAAGTCACATGTGTCCTTGCAGTCAAAAGGGTCAGGAGTATCCTGAGGTGCATCAAGTACTGCATGGTCAGCTGGTCAAGGGAGGTGATTGTTCTGCTCTACTCTGCACTGGTGCAGCCTAACCTTGAGTGCTGTGTGCAGTTTTGGGTGCCACAATATAAGGATATAAAGCTATCAGGGTATGTCCAGGGGACCACAACTGAGATGGTGAAACACCTCAAGACTTATGAAGAGAGGCTGAGGCTTGGCAGCTTCTTTTGTTCATCTTGGAGAAAAGAAGGTTGAGGGGTGACCTCATCACAGTCTACAGATTCCTCAAGACGGGTAATGGAGGGGCAGACACTGATCTTCTCTCTGATGACCAGTCATAGGACCCAAGGAAATGGGTCCTAAGCTGCATCAGGAAAAGTTCAGACTGGAAAAGGTTCTCTGAGAGGGTGGTGGGTCACTGAAACAAGCTCTTCAGGAAAGTGGTTGCCACACTAAGCCTGTCAGAGTTCAAGGCATGTCTGGACATTGGTTTTAGTCATATGGTTTAGTTTTGGGTAGTCCTGTGAAGAACAGGAAGTTGAACCTGATGATACTTACGGATCCCTTCCAATTTGAGATATTCTATGATTCTATATGGATGGAAGAGCAAGAGAGACCAGCTAGCTAGCTGCTGCACCTCCCTCGAGTCAGACAATCTGCATAATCAGTACTGTTCCAGATGACAGCAATGGATCATCAATTGTCAAACATGTCATGTCTTAAACACATTGGTTACTTCATAACTTCATCTTCAGACAATTTAATTTCTGATACTTCCAAAAAGTCACAAGTCATTTTAGCACATAACAAAAATCTACCTTACCCAAAGCCCATCCAACATCCACTACTTCCATTTATCCTTATGAAAATCCCCTTCACACAGCTGCATCTCCGCATGTTTCATAACAAAAATCACTTTCTATGTCGGTATCTACTAATGAATCTTCTTTAATTGCTGACAGGAGAATAAGCAACATCAGTTTCTCTTACAAAGCCAAATCCAGGTGTTGCTCATTCTTCATAGTTGCTAAAGTAAATGGCAAGAACAGCAGCCACAATGATTTGCTACATCAAGTTTAAGATGATGTTCCAGGCAATGTTCCTGTTGCAGCTAATTTGGTATTTTCTTGCTCGTGACTAAAAGTCTGTTGTTCCTTCAACTTTTGTACACTAACCTCACCGTGCCAGGGATGCTCTAGGTGGTCAGAGAGTGCTAAGGCAAGGGGCATTGTGCAGTTTCTAGGGCATGTGTGCACATACAAAAATAGCTGGACATGAAATCTTTAAGGCCCGGCTCCCCTCCCAGAGTGTTACTCCACACACCTAGCAAAAATACATACACATAGCAGAAATGCAATTGATTGCTGCTGTGCAGGATGACTACTTGAGTAAATATATTGTAAAATTCATAACTATAATGCAGTAACAGATATGAGTTACTACATAATACAATAGTAATGTCCATGGCCTTTCAAAGATGATCATGTTCCTTCTTCATTCCTTTGCTAGTTGAATTATTTCTCTCTCTGACTTATCATTTTAATTTCATGTGGTCTTCCCTTCTGTTTTACTGCTTTATGCAATTCAATTTCCAGTTCTCCATGTAACTTCAGCAACTGCCATTCTCACTTCCCCAGTTTTCTGCCATGTAGAATATGGATTTTTTCATAGATAGATTAAAATATTTAAAAACTTGGAATACGTTTCTTGATTTCATTGCACCATGCAAGTTTTAAAAACATAGAAAGAAAATCACTAAGAAGATTTTTCAGACAATTATTTCAATATTGATAAAGTAGTCTTTGCTCCTTTATCTTAACATTTTCTAATATGCAGCCATACAGAAAATAAGTATTTTGGTGAGTTTAATGTAAAATATTTTTCCTCTGCCAGAACATGATGCTTTAACATTTTTTCATTAAAAAATCTGAGTAGCCAACACATCTAATTAGCATCTTTATTTCCTAAAATTAGCACTTTCTGATCAAAATTACTGGTGAGTTCTAGTTATGTTTATTATTCCCCTGTTGGAGTGTCATCAATAGCAACAGTAATTTATTTGCTTTTAGAGACTGTAACTGGAACCTGAATACCAGTTGTTAAGCCTGGTTAACACCATGACCCATCAGGAAAGCTGGAAAACATGGATGCTCTGTAATTTTCCAGGCCAAATCAAACCTCTTGGAAGTTTTCTGTTGTACTTGAGATAGATCACAAAGTTCAGAACAATTCTTCTTTTACTCAGCTGTTTGCTTGCTAATTGGTGTCGAGTCAACTTTGCTTAAGATAAGACCTTGACATTGGAAAGTGGGAGGCACAGATTGTACTTTGAGATTTTCCTTGTTTTGAGGCTTCTGTGCTGGTGTCTTATGCTGATTTCAAATTATTTAAGAAAATGTTTAGCTCTGAGAAGCCTTTCATAGCTTGAGTCATGAAGAAGAGGTAGCTACTGCTACTGAGAAAAAAAAACTCGGTTGGTTTGGACTTCTTGACAGCAGTTGGATTTTTTCCTGCATGGTGTTTCAGTGACTTTACTTTCAAAAGGCTACTCTTAGGCTGTTCGGTGAAGCACCTCCCGCCATCCCTTCGTCTCCCGTGTATCCATCCCCGTCCCGCCGTGGGCAGCGCTGGCACCAGGTGGCACCACCGGCCCGCGGTTCTGCCGCCGCAGCGCCCGTCCCCAGCCCCGTGGGCTGTGGGAGCATCCCGGGGGAGAGCGGGGTTCTGCCCTGGTCGAAAACAGCATTTATGTTCTGGAAAGGTGATCAGATAGAAGTCTCTAGATAGAAGTACTCTAATTCAGATTACTCATGGGGACCGTGTAGGATGCACAATGTAGGTAACTTGCAAGGCCATATCTGTGAATAGGACTTGATAGTTATTATGGCTGTTATTATTTCTCTTTGTGCTACTGTTATAGGTTCATTCTTAAGAAGACAGAAAAGAGACACACTTAACATTTTTCAGGTACTTAAGAAATTCTTACAAAGCACTGCAGGGATACACTGCCCCTTGCATTTGCTATGAATAGGCCCTTCCAATTCATAAGGGATATAAGGTTATAACATATAAGGTTAGACAATAGAGAAAATGCTGTAACAAAGAGATTAAAGCACTGGAAATTATTGCACGTGGTGACTCTGGAGAGCTCATCACATTGGTTTTAAGGAATAAGTAAGACTAGTTTAGGATGAAATACAGCAGAGGAAGGACTAGAGGACTTGTCAGGATCTCTTCTGGTGTTGTTTTCTACAATCAGGTGGGATAAAGATTGTACTCAGGTATTCAAACAGCATCTTGCCCAATGGTACAGGCTGCATAAAGTCTGATGAAGTTTTTTACAAACACTTGGCAATTGCAGTTCTTCAGATCCAAAGGCACTAACTGAAAAGCTAACTCAGGAATATCAATACTAACAGCAATCACCCCTTTGGATTGCATCCCATTCTCACCTTTAGATTTGATATTCAAAAAGAAGCCTCTCCTTCCTCTTGTAGATAATTTTATCTTTCCCTTAGGAGACATTTCTTTTTAAGATCATTTTTCAAAACACATGCTTGTCTGATCGACTTGGTTTGTTTCTTCAAGACTTTCAAGCTCGTAAACAGACAGTGGTGTAACAAAAAAAAGAAAAAAATCACATTTCATAAACAATGTATTCTAACACTCCTATATACCACACATGTGGAATATTTCATATATTAACAAAGATAGGTTTGGGCATTATTTAAAAGGGGGGGGGTAGCCTTCCAAACTCAGATCCTCGGTAGTTTTTCACACTATTAGTGACTTTTATTAAATAAGATTCTGAATTTTCTTTCAGTGGAAAGTCTTCTCTTTTAGCACAGTGACCTTCCAGCATGTGCTTTTCCTCATGGAGAAACTGTCAGTCCTGTGATGCCTCTTCTTCTGTGACAGCTGCTCTGGGGTACCTGCAATTGCTGCTACACACCCCTCATGTTGAGTATTTCTGTTTGTGATTGTCTTCTCCTTAGAAATGACGGAATAGCAATGAGACAAAATGATATAACATGAAGATGCAAATAGCAATATGGTGTCTAATTTAAGGCACTGGGAATGCTGGTACTTCAAAATGCCTTCAAGATATTAACTAATCCGCAGCAAAGTACATGACATAGGTAGAGACTGATTTACAAGTTGTAAGCCCCAGGCTACCTGGATTAAAATAGTGACTCCAGGCTCTGTGTGCTCCAGTTACACTATGTGGAGGACAGTGAGGATGAGAAATCACACCTGTATCTGTCCACCTTTCATTTCTGCTATTATTTTGGGAGTATGTCTAACTCCCCATGGGAAAGTGGAAAAATCTCTGTACCTCTTCTTGAATTCTTTCCCTACGAACATATGTATGCGAGGAAGCACAAGGTAAAATTGCCTGCTATTGAAGATGCCAAGTCTCATACTATGCTTCAGTTTTGCACATTGATTTTCTTGTGTGTCTTTCCAATTTCCCCTGTGTGAACTGATCACTACTGTACCTTACTAGGCTAGGACTCAACCCCAGGTTGACTGTAAAGCTGCAATAAAATAAAAAAAATGAACAGCATTTACTTTTATTATGAATAATAGATTTTTCATTAAAATTCCTCCCATCTCTCAGTTCCCTTCTGCATGGATTAACCACGTCACCCACATAGATTGCAGATAGGTTGTCTCTGATGTCTGAAGCAGGAAGAAATGAAATCGAGTAGTCCCAGGGAAGCACTTGACTACAGTAAAGTGGCAGATTACAGCCATCAAGAGATTTTCCCATCAGATGCAGTAACCAGCCACCTTGAAAATGATTAATAAAAGAACTT
Source organism: Pachyramphus minor (assembly GCA_013397135.1). Lineage (NCBI taxonomy): Eukaryota > Metazoa > Chordata > Aves > Passeriformes > Tyrannidae > Pachyramphus > Pachyramphus minor. The sequence continues at coordinate 1,318,274 of VYXB01002021.1, read as the reverse complement.
GACATGAAATCCACATTAGTATTTAGATTTCAGAGAAGCAAACACATTTGCATGTAGGCCTACAGCCATTTTAATCTTAATTCTGAAGTCCCACATTCTGGTACAGTCTCCCTCACTAATGCTCTTGCATCGTTTAAGAAAAAAGTCACACTTTCTCACCTTTCTTAACACTAGTCATTCCGATGATCACATAGATAAAACTGTAACAATTTTATGAACAGCACATAAGTTAAGATTTTTAAATAAGTAAAAGTTACCCATACCCATCACTGACTCAGTTTGCAAGGAGATGTAATAAATTTTATTAGCCCAGATGGTGCAATAAGGGAAAAAAGAGAAGCCTGGATACAATGTAAAAATTGAGTGTTTCCCATTTTGAGCAATAAATGCATCGGTTTTACTTTTCAAAGTCTGTTGATCTTTAAACAAATTGTGGAGAATTAAGATTGTCAGAATTGACATTAAATTTCTGATTTACTGAAAAGAAATGTCTCGGTGGGCCAGAACAAAATATTTTTATTAAGGGAAATTTTTCTTAATTTGCCATTTTTATTCTGATTTTAAAAGAAAAAAACAAGTACCCAGTAAATCAATGCCTGTACAGCTCTACCTATCCTAATTCACCAACATCAGGCAATTTATAGACAAAACCCACTAAAACTGAAAGGGAGATGATTTTCCTCATTAGTCTTAAACAGTAAGTTATATTTCAGTTTACCTTGAAACAGAGTGATGGGTGGTTGTTGCTTTTAAATTAAAGCAGTGAAAATTTAAGCAAAGAATCAGTAAGAAAACTAAAGTCTGGCAAGCAAGCAGATTTTCAAACCTGTTCGTTGCACAAGGGCAAGAGAGGCTGCAGAGGAGAAGGAGGAGTAATAGTAGTAATAAAATGATAAACCACATTCTGAAATATAAAAGGTGAACCACTTTTGTTGTCAGTCAGCAAAGTGATAAGGACAAACAAGCCATTCAATAGCACCAAACTTCTGTGAAAAGTTTCAAACATCTAAAAATTGCTAGTGCTCTGAGATTCAGGTTATAGAAAATTGAGAATATTAAAAACAAACAAGACATTTCTGACATTTTCAGAAATGCATTTAGTACAGGAAAGAATCCCTTTGGACTAGAAAGTAACTAACATAACCTTTTGGAAAAAGAGTCAAGGGACCCGACAGGAAAATACAGAGCAGTAACATTCACAATCTACTTTCCAAGATCAAAAGGAAGAATAGTTAAAATAGCCAGACTTCTCTTGCTTCAAATGCATCCTTTGTTAAGACTTCTTTGAAGATCCCTCTGACACGCTGCTCATGAGAGATGCAGCCCTTAGCTAAGATGTCCTAGAGCACTTGAGAACACAGTCCACTAGCAACAAATGTCTAATGTGAAGAAAGAAGCATCAACAGATAAGGCAGAAAGCAGCACAATGGGATAAGAATAACAGATTGTCATAAAGAAATCCTTTGTGTGCTGAAAAGAATGCCTGCATACCTTAGAGATCATTGTTAGAACTGGCTCATTGCTTTGTCAACAAGAGAAAAAAATAAAGAATTAAAATAGTTTATGTATTGCATAATAGCAGAAGAAAATGCACATTAAGACTGAAAAAAAATCAGCTATGTTAACAGTGATTTACTCTCCAGCATACCTGGCCTGGAAATGGTATGCAAGGCATATTCCACCTTCTTCTGCCAGGTAAGTTAAAAATAAATCCTAGTGACATCAGACAAAACAGTACAAATGTTTGCAGATATCTCTTCAGGACTCATATAAGGTAGGTATTTTTTGGGTTTCTATTTTTAGGGACAGATCCTAGCTGCTGTAACCTGGCACAGGTCTACTGACACCAACATGCCAAAAGTTAAAACTAAGCACATAATTAAGACCTTACTTTGAAGCACAACAACAGTACACACTGTGCCTTGTTAAGGCTTGAAGAGGAGATTTATTGAAGACTCAGCTGTTCAGTCCAGCTCTCTGGGGCTGTAGTCCGAAAACTTTACCCACAGTCACCATAAAGGATGTCCTTAAATCCAACAGCATTAAATCTTTGCTGCTTCCATGGAGCCTTGCATGACTCAGTTCCTCTTCAGTGTTATTTTCCCTGCTCCTGCATGTGTCCACTAATCTTTTATATATCATAGCAATCTAAACTAGCCACTATAAGTGATTCAGAGGAGAGACTTCATGTGCTCATTTGTTAGTAAAGTGCTATGTGTACCTTTACTACTATATAAATAAATAATAGGGTAACAAGGTTGACTCTATACATAGGGACTCAAAAGTCAGACATTAACATCAATCTGCCACTTTATTAGCAGCCCGTGAAGCTTGCAGATTCCTGGCCTAATGTGCACATGCCAGCCAGTTTCAGCTAGCAGCTTAGCTGCAGGTGACAAAACATCTTTTCTGACTTGCATAACAATATGTGTATAAGCAAAGAAAACCCCAAGAAAATACTACTATAAAGAAAAATTATACAGGACAACAAAGATATTTAGAAACTGGGAGGGAGATGGTGTATAAAGTCCCTGGTGATTCAAAAGTGCAGAAAGATGTTGGATTCAGTGATGCTCACGGTGATAGATCGGGCATTTGGCAACATGTATCTCTTGTAGTTCCAAGCTGCTTGTCTGAATTCCTGTTGCCTTTGCTTTGTCTCTTTCATCTGAAATAATCTGTCAATACAGGGAGCATGGGAATGGAAACTGAATCCCTTACCTGACCAGGACTGAAAGAGCACTGCCAGGAGTGGGCAGGGGCAGGAGGTGCAAAGAGATGTATGGGCTTTTGCCAGGTGTATCTGTTAAATAATGCAAACACATTAAGCAACACAAACTGTCCCCTTTATTCAGCACCATCTGAACCACATTCAGAAGTCCTGTTTCAAACTTCAAAACTCATCAGTCTAAGGCCAAAACTCTCAGAGTTGGCTTTCAGAATTACAGGATTTGAGTATTTCTAACCCCCGGCACACAAAAAGCTGGTATATTCAGAGAGGAGCACCTGGCACCTCCTGAAAGAGATTTGAGGTTGGGTGTATTATCAGTGAATCAAATTACACCATTAGCCCCCTTAAGATATCCTTGAGACAGATTAAGCATCTTATGAGACAACATGGGGGATGTGAAACAAAGGCTGTACAAGGTATGGGCAACGACACTGATAAAAGCGAAATCCTCATGTCCCCACACTAAGTGAGGCATTTCCAGTCACCAGTCTCCGTGTCTCATCTTTTCTAGGTGGTTGTTTGAAGGAAGCTTTGCTGTTATGCAGATGGACTCTCCAGCCTGAATTCCACTGTCTCCTGGATCAGCTCTCTGAAAATAGTAGCTTTCATGTCAGAGTAATACAGGGTTATCTACACACTTTCCTCTTCTTATGGTGCAAGAAAAGTGGAAGACCTACAATGGCTGTGAAGACCACATGAGCAGGTCGCAGTGAAGTCCCCATTCCAGTGATGAGCATCACAGTTTAAGAGAGTTGCCAGTGACACCTTGTAAGAGAGAACCCTCACTGGACTGAACCAGAGTATTCATGCACTTATTCATCCTGCATACAGGAACTGTCAGCTGTTTTGTAAAGGGAGACAACTACTGTACAAGTGGTGAAAAATTGTTCCACAGAAGACAAAATTGAATGTAAGTATATGGCAGGGCAGGCAGTACCAGAAAACAAATATAATTATATCAAAGAAACTGCTCCTGTATAAAAATCAAATCTCACTCAGATATGACTTCTATTAACTTCAGCCTGATGCAGGAGTATTAGTTTTTTCAGATGAAAGAAGGCTGCTGTAGACATTTCTGTAAATAGGTTCTATTTTATCACAAATGAATTTTAAATGATTTTAGAATCTTTTTCGTTTTGTTACTTTTTTACTGACATTTTATTTTTTGACATCTTCACTCTCTCTTGCCTGCATTCCATCTGGGGAAAAGAGACTAAGTAGCAAAGTGCCTTTTTTCCTTTGGTATGAAGGTCTTTCACCTTTGTGATCCTTTGGAGGATACCAAGTCTTGTGTTAAAATCACTAATCCCCTTTGGAGAAGGTCTCACTTTCTGGGTGGCTTCACCAGTCAGACCCACAAAGGAATCACTTCTTAATTTATATTATTTCAAGTTATATTCTTTTATCTGTCATTGTCATATGGCACAGTAGGACATCTTTGGAAGATGAGGGGGTCTGTCTGTTTTGTCACATTCAGCTTTCTACTGCAATTAGAACCTGCTTGTCTGCTAATTAATCACACTTTGTCTGCCTCACAGTCATATTTTCACTTCTTCACTTTCCACATAGCCTTCAGAATAATTTCAAATCTCTGAAATGGATATGATTTCTTGAGATTAAACTTCAGATTAACGTTGATGACCCCAGTTTTGCCATAGCAGAAATCTTCCTCTTTCATCCTTCTTTGTCATCAAACATTCATCTTTAAAAATAAAGGACAGCATTGCACACAAGACACTGGATTCTGCATAACTGCTTCCAATTTTCAACTATGCCACAGCCTTCTCCAGGAGGTTTGCCACTGTCACTGGGAACGGGGCTTGCCTTCCCTGACTCAGCTGTTCAGTCTAACCTGTTCTCTACAGTCAAGAGAGAGGCATGACCAGCAGTCCTGGTGGCATCACTTGATGCAAGTGTGTTTTACACTCCTTTGACAAGTGGAAGAGTCTGGACAACTGGGTTGATCTCCACACCATGCCTTTCAGATGCCTAATATTTATAGGGATATCTTATTCTTACCTACTCTCTACCCCAGATCTCAAATATGGCAATAACAACCAAGACCTTTCAGCTGTTATCAGCCATCTCTGTTCAGGATATATAATGTAACACTCATATTCTGTGTCTGAAGAGTGCTCAGTTAGATAAAAGAGGGATTATGCAAGCCTCCATTGCAGGAAAGGTTGAAGCACCATTTTAGGTCCTGTTAAACATCAGGCCAAATAGAGGAGGACACAGCCACCCTCCAAGGGCAAGTGGAGAGCTCTGCCAGCAGTTGACCACATCCATCCAGCTTTCCTCTGTTAGCCAGGAAGGTTTCTTGAGGATGATTTTCAGTATCCTTTCAATTTGGCTATATAAAGCTTATATTCTGCAAATCTTTCATATTTACTGAATTTGTTAGTGTCACAGCATAGATTCATCATTCAAATACATGCAGTTTTTTGGCCTGCTATGCTCAGCTGTCACTCTCATCACTTTTGCCTTCCAACCTCATATTTCCTTATCTTGACATTAAGATTTTGAGCCACAAAGCTCTGAATGTCCAGAAACATCTGTAATTGAGCTTTTTGATTCCAATGATTATGAAAATCACATCCCCAGCACGTAACTGGTTGTGAATATCCAAAATTCAGAAATGCCCATCTTATACCACATTATTAACTTACTCAAGAGTTAGTTACTAAGAACAGATCCAAAAGATTTGGGTTTATTGACCATAGATTGGAATTTCCCACTAGCTTTTGGTTCACCCTTTCAATCAGATGATAAGGAAGAAGCAGGGTAATCTAGTTCAGATCTTGTGATTTGTTAATATTGCAAGGATTAGGAGCCTCAGGCAGTTTGGCCAGAGCTGATCTCTACTTTTGGTCCAATATTCAGAAGATTTAGGAAATCAGAAGCAACAATTATCACTATAACAAAGTTTATGGCATCAGGAACAACATAACAAGGAGAGGCTGCTGAAGCATTTCACTCACTTTTCACCAGGAAGACAATCTGTTCCTGGCTCTCACACTCATATGAAGGCTGTGTTCGAATTTAGGTCTTGCCTTATATGGTCAAATAAGTATTCTATCCGTGCCTAAGGAACATTTCATCTGAAGCTATTTTCTCCTCTTCCTTTCTCCCTTAGCTAAGGCACACTTCAGTTAGATTCATTCTGAAAATGTTCTCCCTGTTATAAACACAACCAGTATACACTGGCATCTTCTCTTGGTGCACATATCACTGTACAGGTATTACCAGCAGTAGCACAATTCCTATAGATCAATTATCCTGCTGACATTTACTAAATAACCACCAGACAATAGAAGACCTGCTATCATTCTCCTCCTAGTGTGAAGACAGATGGATAAACAGTTTTGTTCAGACAATACTCAGAATTTTAGTCAAGCAGTTGAAAAACATGAGGTGTCAGAAAGAAATATTTCTTTCATCTGCATTTTTAATACAATGGTTTACAACACACAGATAACTGGGCAGATGTATACATTTCGTATGGATACATAGTCACATACAAACAGATACAGATACACACATACACATTTAACATGCAATACAGAATATGCATTAGGTTATATGGTTAATATGTTTTTATAAACACATTCTCCTAACTGTAGATATGTGTATAGGATATATTATTAAGATGTGGTATGTAACTCATTTTAAATTCATTTATGTTGTCTGTTTCTTCAGTTTTTCAGAAATCACTTATGTCCTGAATGACTTCCTAACATCCCTCATTTAGATGGGTCAATACTAATCCATTTTTTTGATAAACCTTACAGCACAAAGCATGGCAATTTCAATAATAAAATTACTTATTATTTTTACAGCTCTCCAAAGTGTGATGTTGGCTTGAGTTTGGAAAGCCAATTAACTCAAAGCTAAGCACATGTTTAATTCTTTTCCTGGATCAGAGTCAATAAAACCAGCTGAGACGAGGGATTCATGAAAGGTGGACTTATGAATCATTAGCATGGGAATGGTCATGGAACCTTTTTAAGTAGATTACATAGGGAGACTGGACACAAACAAAGATAAAAGACACTAACAACTGCCCTGTTGGGTGTGGCAGGAAGCTGAGGTCAGGAGAAGGATCTGGCAAAGGCATCCTAGTAAGAACCTGCCTCTGTTCCCTCAGATCATATGTAAAAATAAGATTGCTACTGCTTTCATCTGACCTTAATATGGCCCTAACAATGGGAAAAGAAGCCAAGCCAGGAGATTCAGGTGCAATCTTGCAGTACTGGGGACTGCAGAGGTGTTTGCATCCATCACTCAACTCAACATTAAGGGACTGTATGGTGATGGAAACCAAGTCTGGAGCTCCCTCAAAAAACCAAAAACATATTGCAGATGTGCAGCTGGAATAATGCAATAGCATCACCTTTTAGTCAATATAAACAATTTTGTGTATACATGGTATAAAAATATCAATCATGTTCTCTAAAGCAGTTTACATTCAGCATTATTTCGGTATTTCAGTGTTTTCAGTACAATAGTTGCTAGCACTGTCCTTAGCCTGGATTCCTGTTTTGCTCTAAGAGGTTCCATGTCCCTCCGTTGCAACTTTCCCGCACCTTTGAAAAAACTCAAGGTGGAGGATTTGCAGATTAAAAACAATTGTGAAAATGATGGAAAATTGGATTAACTAAAACATGCTCTTCCCATAAGATCTGTATTGTTCCTATGAAACCCGAGATCTTAAATATATATATTTATATAGTATATACACATTTAAATTCTAAGGCTAAAGACTGAGGCACACCAAAGTACTGACTCCTAGTATATTTACTCTATAAGGATGAAAGATTGTTGGTCCCTCTGGGATTATGAGTCTGAGAAGCACTGTTATTTCAGACCCGATGTTAAGGCCATTAATGATTCAAAGCAGCCTTTTCCTTTACTTCAGTAGCTGCAGTTCTGTCCCTAACGTCATTTTTTTTCCCATTTAGCCTGAGGATTTGGTGTGATTAACATCTGAAATATATTACTTGGGTTGGTGTTAATTAATTTACCTTATATATTACAACTTTTAAACTCTATTGGTCATGGAAGGCAGAATGATAGGATTAATTAATTCTGAAGAATTTAACCATAAACAAAAGCAGTTTTAAAATGGAAGAACACGAAATCAGAGAAAGACTTTTCTCTATCATAGTTCATTAGGATCCCACTAGTGGTTAGGTGTCCTATAAAGAAGACAATATTCTCCCATTTGTGGGAGAATAAGAATTCTAAACTTGTGTTAGCTGGATAATACAGGAAGAATGTGCTCTCAGTCCAGGTTTCGAATAGTTATCGCAGCAAAAATATGCATCTTTGAAAATGGCCCTGTACTTACTGTGAGCAGGACCAAGTTCATCAATCCCATATTCTAAAGTCTCCCAAACTAAGACTTAGACTCTGCAGTTCACATTTTGGATCTGTATGAATCAAACCTCGTTAAGTTTCTCCCTCATTAGTTTTCAGTCAGGATTGTCAGTTAATAAAATACAGGATGGCACAGATGCTCAACTCATGTAAATTTTCCTGACTCCTGCCACTTGATAGCTGTCTCTTTGATGTCAGTGGAACCATGACAATTGCCATCAACCCCAATGTTCATTTTTTCCCTCCTGTTATCCACTTTCCCCAAAGACATGAATCACTAGAAGCTGCCACTGCTGTCATATAGTGCCATATAGACAAAAGATAAGTCACCTAGAAAACTTCACATTTCATGCTATCAGAGGATATGGATTTGAAAATGTAGTTCGATTGAAATGACAAATGATGAAACACTGAATTGACCTTTGCACTGCAGTTTGCTTCTTTTCATGCTTGAGTACAAACTTTTAATTCTCCTCATGCTTGCAGTTATACTCAGCAGATATCAGCAGCTGAAGGACCTCTTCCCACACCCCACTACTGTATGTTTGCTCTGTCACTTCTGGCACTAATGGAAGCAGCATCCCTAAATACAAATCTATCATTAACTATTAAGAAGAAAGATGGGTAACAGTGTTGCATCTCTGGTGGAAGACCTGCATAGGCTGGCAGAATAAAAAAGAATATTTGAAAGATGTGTTTTTAAAGGTCCAAGCAAAGGACTGTCCTACAGTGTGTGGAGCACAGCCTGGTATATTATAATCTTTCTACATGAAACTAAAAATTCATTTAATCTCAGCTTAAGAAGTAGCAACAGGGCACAGATTTTATCTGTAAGCATTCTTTCTAGACCCAGACTTTCATTCAGATTTTTCTGCATTATTTATGCCTCCTTTCCACACACTAATTTGGCATCTGCACACAAAAAATAAAGATATATGGGCCTGAAGATCCTCAGTTCAACCAGTGAGAGCTAAGGATAATACCTCTAGAAATTAAAAATAGAAAAACAAGTCTACAATAACATTACTTTCATCTCTTTTGTTTCAGTGATGCATGGATTGTTATCATTGTTACCACCTTCACAAGAAGAGAAGATTCTGAGTCATTCTTTTGTTGATAACAACATGGTTGGTATTTGCTAATGCTTTCTAAAAAGGCATCTTCAAGAGGGTTAGTGGTGATTAAAATAGCATTATTTAAAAGTCATATTTCTTAACCCCAAATCTGCACTTATCACGTGTGCCAACAATACCCTTATAGCATTAAAATGTAAGAATTTTCAGATGTCTAGTTGAACAATAAATAGCAAGCTTGAAGTCATTTGGTTATCTTGCTTTGTTGTGGTTTCTTTGCTTGAACAATCAAACTAATTAGTCATGTTCTCCTTTCCATGTTACTACTTTATGGTCTGTTTCACTTCAGGCTTTCTCTCTGATTATTACACAAACATGACACATGATATGTCATTCAGATAGTGCTGGTCAGAAATTTTTCATCAAAAATTTTCATTTAATGAAGCATCTATTCAGTTAAATGAAAACATCTGTAGCTAGTCTTCACATCATATATTAAAAGATGAGCACATTCAAAAAGAAACCTCCCCCTTGCACATTTCAGAAGTAAAAAAAATCACTGGAAAACAAATGAAAATAAATTAAATCATTTTACTGGAGTCACTGGAGATCAAGTGAAAGGAGCTGGGAATGAGGAGGATATGTTTTTTCAACAAATTCTGTTGACTATCACCACATATGCAGTTCTCTCTAAATATTCAAAATCCCTGGTGGAAATGTCTTAATTGACTTTTGGCATAGTTTGCTTTTTTAGGGCCTACATTTAGGGCCTTTTTAATTACTTTTTTTTAATATTTTCTTTTAAAATCCATATCAAATCTCCCTGCATTACAGGAAGGAGTTAACTGCAGCTGAACAGCGACATAAAGGTTGCTTTAAGATCTATGAAGGAGGTACAAGATGGTAGCAGCCCACTGCAATAGTCACAGTATACAGTGATGAAGCCAAAGTGATTTCTCAGCACTGCCAGTGCAAATAAAAAGCATATCATGCCACCTGCTAAAGCAGTAAGATTTCACGTTGTTCTGCAGAGGAGCTGAAGACCCATTTGAAGGACTCAGTAGTAAGGTTTTACATGAGAGGGGACTTACACCTTTTCTGTTTCTCCTATTCTTTGAGAATTCACTACATTGGCTGAAAACATTTGGATTTTCTCATGATCCTTCACTACGATACCATGTAATTTTAACTTATTCTGCCTCTCTACCCTTACAATTTATCTGTCTGCATTCTTGCTCTTCACATATCTGTAAAGTCAGAAGCAGCCATGAGAGTTTTCTTAGGTTTGAGACAGCTCCTCTGCTGTCCCTGTCAAAGCACCCTCACCAGCAAGTCTATGGCAGCTCCTTTCAAAGAAACATCACTGTACTTCTCATCTGTAACAGCCTGATACAGTGGCAGAGACTGATGTTTGAGCTCTCTGTGGCTGACACTCCTTTCTTCCTCTTGTTATCATTATTATTTCACTAAAGACATTGCTACTAGCTGTGGTCCAGTCTCTACTCACAGACAACTGGAAGTAAGCCATTCTCATCCAAAGCACGAATTCTCCAAACTCTCCAAGTATTACCATGATTGGAAATCCTCATACTGTCATGCTGCATCTGACAGCATGTTCACTCTGCTAATAAGCCTTTTTGAGTTGTAACCTTAGAACACACTTAGATCTCAGATCACTAATTATCATCTTCATTCCAGGAAAAGCCTTGTTCCAGATACTGACAAACCTGTGAAACTGAAATAACACCAGACTTTTCACTCACTTCACACAGCATTCATGGAAAAAGCACTTGCTCACATCACATTTCATGTTAAAAAAAGCCCCTATAACAATTAAAAGAACCCACAACAACTCTACCAAATTCCATTATCCTCTTAAAATTTATATGGATTACAAAATTATGAGGTTTCTTCCTCAGTAGTTTTCTTTACTTTCATTCCATCTTGCCTTTCAAATATTCTGCTCATAGAACAAAGAAAAAAATGTATTTGGTATGGTGTCCTCATAGGTAAGATTGTATTGCAAAAAGAAGAGTAGACTCCCATGGTCAGGAGCACTCTGCCACCAATGGTACGGGAGGTAACATTTCCAGTAGGCAGCATGTGTGCTGCTACCCTTTTGCAAAATTTAAAAGTGTCAAATAGGATGCATATGGACTGTTCCACGCCAACTGGCCTTGCACCCAGAGAACACTCTGATGAACATTTAATTTATTAGTATAGTTGCAGCTATACAGAGTTTACTGAGCATCTGTTTCACACACAACATACCCCACAAGTTACAAAACACTTTCCAACATGCCATAACAAAATTAGGATACGCAATGTTTAAGAGAAAAGGATAAAACCTAATGTGCAATTAGTACTGATCCAGCAGGACAATGAGCTTTGCCATCATCCAAGCCCGCGCTAGTTGGGAATGTAGTCAGTAAAAATGGCCAGATGTTGTATATAGATTTTCTAATGAGAAATATACTGCTTCTAGCAATTGTGATATACATCTGGTGGGTTATATAGGAACAGGATGGAACACTCTGGGGAAATAGAGGACATCCTCCATTCTGTAATGTATTGCCTGTAATATTACACAGAGGGAATGTGGCCAGAAGTTTTGCATAAATAATGACAATGAGTCAATCCAGGAACCCCGCAATAATGCATCAGCTTAGAGGGATGATTTGTGTTCAAGCATCTGCCTCCAGCTATGCTTTTTTCTTATCTATTATTCCATTCCCTATTTCACATAGTCTTATATCACTGCAAAGACACAAGTAGCATTTGACTTGCATCAAGAGATGATTTTTTTGTGGATAGGATCTGCACTGTAGATCTTTCATGCCCTTATAACTTTTCCAGCATTGCCATCTACTCTGTTCATGACTTTCATGGTAAATTAGGACACTCCAACCTCCTTATCCAGAAACTATTAGGTCCCTTTTTAATCAATCTTCTTCCTTGCTGTGAAATACACAATCTCTGAATTGTAAACCATTGAAGACAAGTGCTATTTTCTTCTATGCTCAGAGCGGAATGAGGTTATACTCTTGCCTGGTGTCTCCTGCTGCTACCACAATGTATCTGGCATGACCACATAATGTACGTCTGGGTTTCTTCAAATCATTTTAAAGCTACTAAGAAGAAAACAAGAAGAGCAAAATTTACCTTAGGATGAATGTATTGTGTGAATGAATGTCCAAATGAGAGAGTGGATGACAGAGAATGATTCCATGAATGATTACACATGCAGGGGGGCTACTGACCAGAATGCAAAAATTGCCAGGACTGGATTTGTAGCACCAGAAGGGCTGATTTTACTATCTTGTTATACAAGATACCTGCTTTACATGCCATCCATGTGTGCATGCAATTATCTGATTCACATGCAGAATGGGCTGTGGAACCTCTGAATAAGAAATAAGGCTAGAGAATTGAAATTGATTGACACTGAATAAATCACAAGTAATTTTGCTCATAAGAAGGAAATTAAGGTGAAAGAAAACATCTCTTGCCACAGATACAAGAAAAAAAAATGAGCCTTGTAATACTTCAAGAACACAGATATTCTTTGAAATCAGCTGAGTCGGTGCTCTCCCAAATGACAGTAGGGTAGGTCTGTTCCTGTGAAGTCACAGAGAATGTTTTCACCCATGTATTGGGTTTCTGTGGCCAGGTTTTGGTAGCAGGGGGCCTATAGGGGTGACTTCTGTGAGAAGCTGCTGGAAGCTTCCCCCATGTCCGGTAGGGTCAATGCCAGCCATCTCCAGGATGGACCCAATGCTGGCCAGGCTGAGCCAATCAGGAATGATAGTAACACCTCCGTGATAACATATTTAAGAAGCAGAAAGAAAAAGTTGCGGGGCAGGTGAAAACTAGACTCAGAAAAGAGCAGAATGAGAACATGTGAACAGCTCTGCAGACACTAAGGTCAGGGGAGAAGGAGGGGGATGAAATGCTCCAGGTGCTGGAGCTGACATTCCTCTACAGCCCATGGTGCAGACCATGGTGAGGCAGCTGTGCCCCTGCAGCTCATAGAGGACCATGGGAGTGCACAGACCCACCTGCAGCCTATGGAGGAGCCCATGCCAGAGCAGGTGGATGCCTGAAGGAGGCTGTGACCCCATGGCAGGCCCATGCTGGAGCAGGGTCCTGGCAGGGACCTGCTGACCTATGGGAGAGAAGCCTACACTGGAGCATGTTTTCCTGGTAGGACTTGTGGCCCTGTGGGGGACCCACACTGGAGCAGCCTGTGTCTGAAGGACTGCACACCGTGGAAAAATTACCCATATTGCAGCAGTTTGTGCAGAACTGTTGCCCATGGGATGGACTCCAGCTACAGAAGTTCATGAAGGACTGTCTCCCATGGGAGGGAACCCAGAGGATGCAGGGGAAAGACTCCTCCCCCTGAGCAGCGGCAGAAACAACAACTGATCATAACTCCCATTCCTTGTCTCCCCACACCACTGGAGGGGAGAAGGTAGAACTTAGAAGGAGGGAGGGGGAAAGAGTTTTTAAGATTTGGTTTTACTTCTTACTCTCCTGCTCTGGTTCTGTTAGTAATAAATTTAATCCATATCCCCACTTTGAGTCTGTTTAGCCTGTGATGGTGATCAGTAAGTGAGCTCTCCCAGTCCTTATCTCAACTCATGAACCCTTCCTTATATTTTCTCTCCTCTTTCCAGTTGCAGAGGAGAGTGAGAGAGCGGCTTTAGTGGGTACCTGGTGTCCAGCCAGGGACAACCCACTACAGCCTACCACTACGGATTTACAGTTACAGAGAGAAATAAAACATCAATAGAGGCAGATGAAGAGACAAGCCCCAGGCTGGGTCTAGGAAGATAAGCCATGTTTTACAGAGCAGAGCAGGGATGCCCTCACACAACTAGGACATGTTTTGGGAAGGAAAAGAGCACAGGAGCTCTCTCTGTCCTACTATGGAATGAGTCACAAGAGTATAATCTGTCAACACTTTAATGAGAACTATGCCTCCAACTGTGGATCAACAGTGGGAAACTGCATACTGGCAATGACCCCTGAAGGGAAAAATCACCCTTGCACTCCTGCTTATAATGTTAATAGCACATAAGCAGTCAAATCACAGGCAGACTAGCTTTTCTCCAGTATTAACTACTGTGAAGTCCACCACAAAGTCATTTGTCACCAACATACTTTCAGCATTGGTGTAACAGCTGCGAAAATATAATTAGTCCCTCCATCTCTGTCCCACTGCGTACCAGGCACTGCTTCCATGGTCTCTTTGGATATGTTTCTGTCCTCTTCTGGCCAGAGGTCAAGTTTCCCAGAAGCTAGTTGCCTGTATAAATTACAGTGCACATATTTTACATCTCATTGTAATGCTTTCTTTTGCCAACATCCGCTTCTTCGCAAATGTTCCATTTCCAAGCCATTTTTGTGCAAGCCCCAAGAGAAGCCATCAAACAAGCACGCTGAAAATTTATCTACAGGCATCATTAATGCACATTTGGCTGATGAAGACGTAGAGTCCGTATAAACTGCAATTTGGAATGCCTCTTCTTCCAAACAGCTAGTCCTACAAGACACCATTTGCTCAGGAAAAATAGGACCAGGGGAAATATCTGAAAGTCCAGTATGAGAAGTCATAGACTGCCCACAGCTATTCTGGGGCAAAAAGAGAAAGTTGCTCTGTGTAAATAATTTTCAGTTGTCAGCATTTGGAGCATCAATACAGTGGGAGGCTGCAGGGGAGGTGCTGGGTAGTGAGACCAAAAGGAGACACGATACATCTGCTTCTGGGCTTGGGTCTGAAGTCACAATGCCTAGATTACATTGGGACTTCCAGATGTCTCTTTGGAGACAAGCAACTGAACAACTGCAAAAGCAGAAAGATTATAAGAATGAGATTTCTGCACTGGAATACCCTGGAAGAAGTCTGGGGACTTCTTGTTACTCCTTTTTCTTCTGTCACAGTTACAGGGAAAGTATCAGCTGCTGGGCATAACAGCCCATCATGTAAAATGTAGGAAAGGATAACAAAAAGAACTGACTACAAAACTAGTTCTTTGGTTTTTAGAGGAACAAAGGGGCCAAGGGCAACATTTCTGGGCTGAAGATCAAGAAGCAAACTTTTTAGAAGTAGAGAATTGACGATACAACACACCTGTCAAGATCAAGGAATGGGCGTGTAGGATCCACTGCAAAGTGAGAACCAAAAGCTGCATCGTGCTTTAAGCCCCCCACATGTAAGCTGAACTATCACACTTCATCTGACTTCCTCATCCTTTGTTAATGCTTGTTTTTATATTATGGGAAATGGATGCATGTATATTACGGGAAATGGAGTACTGCCCTCTGCTCTGATGGATGTGACTCTGACTTATGGGGGTAATGCAAGTCCCCCACGGTGTCCAATCTGTAAAATAACACCGGTTGCCAGTTGGATCATTCTATGGGAGGACAGTGCTTCCACATGCAGCCTTTGCTTTCTTTTATTAAACTGACTTTATCTCAACCTATAAGTTTTTCATCTTATTTCCCCATTCTGTGCTGCTGAGGAGGGGGAGTGAGGGAGTGTGACAGTGGAGCAGCTTTGTGGGCACCTGGCAGCCACCCCACCACAAAAGGCCATTCCGAAATTAGGGATTTACAGGTAATTTTTTCTAACCACTCTGTGAACATTCAGAGACTGGGCTGTTGTAAACCACTGAAGTTGGTTACCCCCTGTATGAAACCCAGTATGCATGACACTCTGCTTCTCTGCACCCCCACAGAAGGTGCCATTAACACATATAACATATAGACAAGTCTGCTTATGGATATACAGATGAAGAAGGAGATGAGGCAAGGAAGGAAGCTGTACCCCTTTCATCTCACTCTTCTTGCTGTCCTACCATCTGCAGCACCAAAGAGTTGTGCAACAGAATCACATAAAGGCAGAGAGGTCTTAATTGCTCAACCCCAGATTCCCCTTGGTCCAGAAAACTGCTGTGTTCATCCCCTACTGAGCAAAGGCATGGAGTACTACCCTCTGCCCAGATGCTTTGGGCTCTGATCCTAATTTATCCTATCTTATCTAGCACTACCACAGATGATCCTGCTTCCCTCTAAATGGATGCTTTCATAGTTCATGAGAATACCTGCCTGGATGAGGGAAACACCATTGGAAAAACGCCCTTGTCACACACAAGAAAAAAAAACTAAACCCCGAATCCTCCTCATCTAATCACAGCCATTAAGTGTTTCCTCTGGCCTATAAACATAATCTCTGATGAATTAAACTCCACCTACCTTAACTGTCCGTGTTGGCCACATACTAAAAAAGTTATATTCCATGCCTTTATCTGTCACAGTTTGAGAACAGTAAAACTGTGCCTTGTCTGTTTATTGTTTGCAAAGGTTCCACTAGGTCCCATTATTTCTCCTTGAATGAACACATAAACACTAAATGGGACAGGGTGGAGAATGAAAGTCCTTTCCTGGCTAACACATTTCCCCCAAGCCCATCTGTCACCCTCAGATCAGCATCAAACCACTGCTGCTAAGGAAGAGCGTGAGGAAACTTCTGAGAAAGTACACTCTTTTATTCGAGGAAAAGAGAGGATGATCCAGGGATTTCACCAGTTCTGTTTATTTTTAAATAGAATGATTCATATTGCCTTGCAAGCACATCAACTGATTTAGAGAAAATTATTTGAACAAAAGCAACAATTAACCTCTTCACTCACTTCTGAGGATTTTTATTCTCCTGATAGAACACAACTATACCACCTTTGCTCAGGGTATATAAGTGAGAACCTCTTAAAATAGAAAAAACTCATAAGCCATTATTAATGTGAAAACAATAATCACTGAAGTAATTACTCTTTAAAGAGTCCTAATTTCAAATTTGGGTTAAAGCTGATTGGACTAGAATATTACATACAGACATAGGCTCTTTGTTAGATTTTTGGTAGCTTCCCTACAACTCAACAACAAAGGCTGCAGAATGCTAAGACACTGGTTGAACGAATGCCACAGAAATTGAAATGGATGTGAAAGATGATCTCTGATTTGGACACCTTCCAGATGAAAGCACTTGGCCCAAACTAAAGTCAGACAGTGGCTGCTTAACAGATTACTTTTAAAAAGAAAAATACATACTAATATTTTTTTTCATTCAACCAAGAAAGTATTCCTATCTAAAAGGAAAAGATTCCTTTGTCTGAGAGTGAAATATCAGATTTACATGGCTTCACAGACTGGCAATGAAGAACGTTAGGCCTCCTAGCAACGTTCTTCAGCACTCTCCACATGCAGACTTGGCTCCATGCTTCAACTGCCTACTGTACGTGACAGCCCTATACTTCAGGACACAACTGCATATGGAGTCTGTGTCTGGCAGCCCTGAATAGTAGGTGGTCTGAGTTGTTCATTACTCTCATGCCATCGGATCTGGGACAGCAAGTTAAGCAGTGTGAACAGAGCTCTTGGCCATGCAATCGGAAGAGGAAAACGTTATCCTTTGTGCTCAACCCTTGAATAGTTTTTGCATCATTTTCTCAATGTACAGTTAACTGAGATAGAAGCCTTCAAACAAGTCCTTTGAAATTCTCCAGGGGCTACTCTTCCCAAGCACTGTCTAGCCAGACACCACGGGATGTTCTTTCGCTGTCTGAAAATATCCCTCTCTTATTTTTATAAACCATTTTTTGCTATCTGTTTAAGAAACCACTTTTGTATCCTTTATGCTAAAATCTTGATTAAAATATAATTATTTACAGTGCATTTTGGCTAAGGCAGAGTACTAAAGAGAACTTAACCAGGCAGCAAAAAGCTTCAGTTTAGGAAAGGGGGTGGTATTTACCCTCATTAGTCTGTTTCTGAGGTAAAAAATGTTTTCTGCAGCAAAATGCCTCTGACAGTAAGTTTGTATGGTTCTGTTCCTGACTGTTCCTTGACTGCTTTTTTCTTTCTTTAACAAACATTGTATACCACATGTATGATTTGATATGTATGCAGGTAGCCAGAGATCTAAGCCATTAGTTCCAGCATTGAAGACAGTTTAATTCCAAATTTGGAAATCCTAGAACAGACTGTGAGAACTCACAGCCAGGTGGGAAAGAACATACACACACCCCGAGGCTGGGCTCCTGCCTTATGTGTCAAAGGCCCAACACATGCACAGAATGCCCTCTGGGCTGCTTTTTACAGTTTTCTATTTCTCTTCTCATTTCCCTTCCCCTCAGTCAATGGGAAAGAACACTTTGAAGATTTACATAACTTGCAATTATCTCTCTTGACAGGAACTGCATCTTTTTTGGCAAAAACAGACCAAGGGAAAACCAGAACGCTACTATTTCCCACATTATTTCTTCAAGACTTAAACCTTCCAGCTGCGGAAGGTCTCTTGAGCAAAGGAAAATCCTTAAACAGCTCAGCTTTTCTCCTCACCCAACTTCTTGTGCTCATCACCCCTTGCCTCCCCACAGCACATGTCAAACTTCTGATTTATTTTTACAGCATTACAAATGCAACGCATTTCACAAAAAAGATAATTTGTAACATCAGTTTTAATAAATGTGAGAGACATATAGATAATTTTGTTTATGAAATTGTAATATGGTTAGTAAGAGAAGTTAATTAATCGAATATAAGTCTTTAAGCTTGTGCATATAGTTTTTGCAATTTGTAATATAATAAGGGCTGTTTTGTTNATAAAGCACCACTATCTTGACTGGATTTAGTATGAATTCACATTTTGTCATGATTTTGACTAGCTGTCAAACTCACTCAAATATGGAGTTCTAGGTATGACATCACCTGGAAATAAAAAAGAGAAACTTTGATACTTACTGATTTTTGCATATAAAGAATTTTTTCATTAGGCAGACAGTAAGCATTAGCTAGTGTATAGACAATTCATATCTATCAGTCCCCTGGTTTGTTTTTGAGGGTGTTCGTTCTACCTCACACAGGAGGCCTTGTCTATATTTCAAAAACCACCTCAATTCAACTGTATTAGTGTGGTACAAGCACTGAGACATTTTATACCCACAAAAATACTGTGACACAGGAAGGCCTTGTGTTAAGGCTTTTCTATGTTAGCAGTAATGTTTCTAAGCAAGAAGGACACCTATAGCAGTATACCATAGCAGTACACCTATAAAGCTGTAAAATTAATACAGGTGTGCATGTGTGACATACACACACCTACCTTGCAAAACAGGTATTTAGTGATTTATCAGTGTGATTGGGACCAGTTCACCTCCCCTATGAAGACAGGCTGAGAAAGTTGGGGCTGTTCAGCCTGGAGAAGGTTGTGTGGAGACTTCATAGCAACCTACCAGTATCTGAAGGACATCTCCAAGGCAGGTGTAGGAACTGCAGAGGTAGGACAAAGGGGATTGGCTTCAAACTGAAAGACAGTAGGTTTAGATTAAATATTAGGAAGAAATTCTTTGCTGTGAGGGTGGTGATGAACTGGAACAGGTTGCCCAGAGAACTTGTTGATGCCGCAACCCTGGAAGCGTTCCAGGCCAGGTTGGACAGGGGGCTCTGCGCAACCTGGTCTAGTGGAGGGTGTCCCTGCCCAGGGCACGGACATTTGGAATTCAGGTCACCTCCAATCCAGACTCTTCTATGATTCTACCATCTAGCACAGGGGCGGGTGAGCTTGTGTGAACACACTGGGGGATTCTGACCAAACTTTTCAACCTCAAGAGGCCGCGTGCAGGGTTCGACACCTCTACATGCTGACCAGTCCGCAAGTCCTGACTGGATTCCGCAAGCCAGGAAAACGACCCAGCTCCCGACCGAGGAGAGCGGCGGGCACCGGGACCGCACCGAGCTGCCCTGACGGCGTCTCCCGGCCCCGCCCGCCGCTCCCGCCCCGCCGGCTGTGACGGCACCGGGCGCCGGGAAGTGCTTCCGCCTGCGCCTCGGCGGGGGACGCGGGGCAGCGGCCCCGTGAGTGCGGAGCACACGGGGAGGGTTGCAGCCCGGAGCGGGGCCGGGGCCCGGCCGGGAGCGGGTGGGTCACTGCCGTGTCCCCTTGCGAAGGGTCGGGGCAGTAACCGCGCCGAGGGGACGGAGGTGCGTGAGGAGCATTCCCGGTCCCACCGCCCGGCAAGGCTGCGGTGGGTGCGGGAGCGGTGTCCGAACCGAGGGGTTGGTCCGACCCAAGGGGTGCAGCGCTGAGCCGCTTCGTCAGTTAAACAGTTCTGTCGGGGATAGGGCCGCGCGCAGGGAAAAGGAATGGGATAGCTGTCCTTCAGAAGTTTATTAGGATAGACTCAGGTGCGTGATCGTTCCATCATAACGTCCTCTTTCTGCTTGTCTTAGTGGGACTGGTTAAGGCCAGGAGATGTCGACCCCCCCTCTGGCTGGGGCGGGGATGCCGCCGGGCGCTTTCTCGGGGACGCAGGCTCAGGCGGCCAGGGAGGTGAACACGGCTTCCCTCTGCCGCATCGGCCAGGAGACCGTGCAGGACATTGTGTTCCGAACCATGGAAATCTTCCAGTTACTGAGGAACATGCAGGTGAACAACAGCTTTTTATTTTCACGGCCCTTGCTTCCCATGTTTTGAACACTGACAGCCAGTAAATACAGACAGAGGAGGCGGCTTAGGACGTTTAGATAACTCGATCAAACTGCTTTGAAAAGGAGGACTGATTGGAGAAGTGAATACTACTCTTAATGTATTTATTTACTCCTGTAGATAAAGTGAACATATAGAATATTCAGAGATGAGGAATTGCTGTTGCCCCCACAATAAATAAACTCTAAATACACTTTGTAACAGTGTTTTCCTTTATGAATAGCAAAGTCTGTTTATATGCCAGTTATGTTTCTCTGTTTATGTTAACATACAGGGAGTAATATTAGAGGAATTTTCATTGCTCTTTTTTTATATTTTCCACTTAAAACTTTTTTTTTCTTATAAAAATGGACATAATCCTTGTTTTTGGCTACTTACTGAGAAAACATACAAACTTTTGTTGTGTTCTCTCTCTGTGGAAAGCAGAAGATAAATAATAACCCCCATTCCCTCTGTTTTCATGACTCTTGTGTTAATGAATTTTGTGGTCTGGGGTTGAGACACAAACTCTCAAAGTATAATACTTCGATCACAACAGTGTCATACTTAAGCATTGTGAAGACACTCACTGAAAAGAGCTAGAGGGATTGGCAATGACCAGACTATAGAATACATGAAGCTGTTTGACAGCAGTGATTGAGCACATAAAATATAGAATTTTTCTGGTAAAGAAAATAAAAATTTCAGTGATTGCTGTGGGAATAATGTGATTGTCTGATTTTAAAGTGTACAGAACCCCATCTGATTTCTTTTGGTCTGTTTGTTGTGTATGTCAGAAGCTTTAATATTTTTTATGTTTTGGTTCTCTTAAGTTACCAAATGGTGTTACTTATCATACTGCAACATATCAAGACAGATTGGGAAAGCTGCAGGAACATCTCCGTCAGTTATCAATACTCTTCAGAAAACTGAGATTAGTCTATGACAAATGCAATGAAAACTGTGCTGGGCTCGATCCTGTTCCCATAGAAGTAAGTATCTTGATGCATGTATACATCACAGCTTGGGATTACCACTCTCTGCATAGCATATCGTCCATTCTCCTCAGTTGCAGGACACTGGTAACAAGTTTGAATGAGACTGGATTTTAAGTGTACTGAATTCTATGTATTAGTTAGTGCTGGTTGAAAGACTGTGAAACTTTCACGTTAACATCATTAATTCTTACCAACTAAGAAGGATGCACTTTTGAAATTGAATCCCAATTTGAAATTTTCCCTCTGTACTCAACGCTGGTGAGGCCACACATCGAGTGCTGCGTCCAGTTCTGTTTAGCCTGGAGAAAAGGAGGCTCAGGGGGGACCTTCTCACTGTCTTCAACTCCCTGAAATGAGGTTGTAGCAAACTAGGGGTCAGCCTCTTCTCCCAGGCAACAAGTGACAGGATAAGAGGAAATGGCCTCAAGCTGTGCCAGGGGAGGTTTAGGTTGGACATTAGGAAAGGATGATTAAACACTGTAATGGGCTGCCCAAGGAGGTGGTGGAGACACCATCTCTGGAGGTGTTCAAGGAAAGGCTGAATGTGGCACTTACTGCCATGACAAGAACTCAGAGGTCTTTTCCAACCTACTTGATTCTGTGATTCTGTAAAATCAAACTTAATTTAAAATTTTAGCCTGTTTCCTCAAGCTTCTTTGTTGCTTCGTCAATTTGTTTCCCCTAGGAAAAGGGGAAAGGGTAAATTTTTTTAAAGAAGTGGGAAAAAGTGGGGAACAGCCTGCTTCAAGATCTCACATGTCAACCTGGCTCCCTCACTAATAAGCATTATTCTCCTTCTCTGACCATCAGTCTGTGCCTCCTTAGTTGCCTCATTCTGCTACTTCTAACCTGCTGGGCCAGTATGAACCAAACCTGATTGTGCAGTGCTGATGGAAAAGTTACAGCATTGGACTTACAGGAAGGAGGATTGGCCAAATTTTTTTCTAATAAAACTGCTATTCCTAGTAAAATCAAAACTTTTTTTTCCCCCTCATGAGTTCAGTTGTTTCTAATTCCTAGTAATAGTCATATTAAACACTGTTTTGTGTTATGATTCTAGTTACTACTGCTCTAATTATCCAAAACTCTGAAGTTCTTTAAATATATATATATTAAATGTCTTTGGATTTGGAGGCAACTTTATTAACAGACTTGTGATTGTCCATTGAATTTTAACCATATGAGCATTGTATTTTTTATTTGAGTCTCTTAACTGAATAGGAATAAAGAAATGAGGTTCATTCATTCATTCTGTACAGTCCAGTCTAGACCACTGCTTCTGTCAACAGTCACTGCAAAGTGTTTCAGAGAAACCTGACAGCAACCAAGGCAGTAGGATAACTTTCCCATTTTAAAGAATAAAACTTCTTCCATGGTATGTTGACTTGTGTGCAATAGAGTAAATGAGTAAGCTTTTTTAAAGCAATGTCTCAGTGATAACTTAGGCGCAGCAGAGTTTTGTATCAATAGTTGGAATTATTTGTTTTTAATCAGCTTAGTCTTTTCTGCTCTGAAGTTAGGAGGTGCCTGCCTGTCTCATGTTTTTACTGGTTAGGGTGAATGACAGTGGCACACCATTCCTCTTGGACCAGTTTTCTTAAATTCTTCTTTCAACAATTATATTATTTAGTGGCTGACATTCTAACCATACCTTTAAAGAATATTTACAAAATTCTTTTTATTTTCAGTCAAGAGAAGTCAGTGCCTACTAATATCCCATAGTCTATTATTATTGATATAAATGTTTTAACATTTTTTGTAAATGTGTACTACCAATATAATAGGTATTACTAAATTTCTGTTAACTAGCATAGCAAGGCATGAGATAATTGTGAAGCAGATGTGGTTTAAATTTCCTGCTTTTGTGTGTTAGGTGTAATTTGGCTTTTCTTTGTCGGTTTGGGTTTTTTTTCTAATATCTTTTCTGAAAGACAGGAAGTTTTCAAAGAAAGTGTTCTACTTTGAGTGCTACTTTAGTTTTCCATCAGAGAGAGGAGTTTTTTCCAGGAATATTTAGGAGCCGCACTACTACTTTTTTACGGACTGCAGATGTAGTAAGTGGTCAACCTTTACTACATTTTCATGGCAAACTTTAGTGTGTTAGTTTTTGTCCATTTTGATAAGGTTAATGAGAATGGACTACAGAAATTTTTGCATAGAAGGAAATTAAATTTTCAGTGGGCTAAATCAAAGTAAGTTTTCTATCAGAATGCTGAAGGAGGATGCTGAATGCTTTGAAATATTATACCCCAACCTAAGTTACAAGTTAATATGCACTTGGTGAGCAGCTTGCTCCCAGGCTTTTGAACTAATGTCTTCTTGCTCATTCTCATCAATACTAGTCTTTCATTTGTCTGTAGTGTGTATAGGATCATGGATGTAATTTTTCTCGATTCAGGACAGAAAAAGACAATGTTGCACTCTGGACACTGTGAATGTGTGCTATGTATAAAATGTTACATTTATTATTTTTTTATAAGTTGTTAGCAGCTTGGGAGTGTTCTGACTCAGAAGCATGTATTTGTTTTGTACTTGCTATATTTACTGATTCTTTTTAATTTATTTTCTTTTTAGGAAGGAAACATACAGTAGTATTCATTTAGGAATACTTCATCAAAGATTTTTGGGTTTGTAGAAGCTTAAAGAAATGGTCTTTTCCATCCTAAACAAAACTATGATTCTGTGTGTCTGAGGAGATGACAGTGGGAAATACTTATGGAAAAACTCCTTTTAGGTAACTATAGGCCTGGTCTTAAGAATGATTCACTAAAATAGCAAGTCATAACTAGCATATTAACCAAGAAGCTATGTAAATCCAGCCATAATTATCGTTAGTATAGAATGATAGAATATGCTGAGTTGGAAGGGACCCTTCAGGATCATGAGTCCAACTCCTGGCCCTGTCCAGGACACCCCAAGAATCAGACCATGTGCCTGAGAGCATTGTCCAAATGTTCCTTGAACTCAGGCTGGCTTGTGACCACTTCCCTGGGGAGCCTGTTTGGTGCCCAACCATCCTCTGGGTGAATCCAACCTAAACCTCCCCTGATTCAGCTTCATGCTGCTTCCTCGAGTCCTGTCACTGGTCATGGGAGTGAAGAGATCAGTACCTGCCCTTCTGCTAAAATACTTTATAATAATGACAAGCTCTTATTTGTGGTGTTTCTTAGCGTGGAATCGTAAAATTTAAAATCTCAATCATGGGAGTTCAAGAGTACAGGATTTATCCATGATACACATCTTGAAATAGAAAGTGTGGGTTCTGCTTGCAGTTGTGAAATTGCTGGGGTTTAAGCATGGTAATAGGTGGGATTGTGTCCTTTTGAAGCACATCTTTTTCCTGGAGAACCAACTGAGGTCATTCCAAGGTCTTTGGGTTTGAGGTGACAGGCTTGTGTCCACTTTCTCTTGAGCGGTTTGAACCTGTGGAGAAAATTGTAGTACCTTATGTATCTTCTGCATTTGATTTCTTTTTTTTTTAATTTCTTCTTTTATTTTTTTTTTTTTTTTAGTAAAGCTAATATTTCTTGTCTTCACAGCAACTTATTCCATACGTCGAAGAAGATGGCTCTAAACATGATGATCGTGGTGCTGCAAGTCAGCTTCGTTTTGCTAGTGAAGAGAGAAGGGAAATTATGGAAGTAAATAAGGTAACAAAAATTAATTTGCATAAAATAGGAAATGTCATGTTGATGTCACAAAGCTCAAACTTCTAGATTGCTTTATTAAATGCAGAATGTCTGATGACTACCATCAAACTTGGGGATAAATACTTTTTGCACTTAACAGTATCAGAATTACATTTTCGTGGGGTTTTTTTGGGTGGGTTGTTTGTTTGTTTGTTTTGTGTTTTTTGTGGTCATCTTCTTCTTCTTATTATTATTATTATTTTAACTCTGGCTGTTAGGTTCCCTGACAGTTTTTACTTGTGCCTCTTTTAAAAACAACATATATTCTTTTGAACACAGTGTATTATGTTTATGCTTAGTCTGCTAGATACCATCACTACAGACTGAGGTAAGGTGCCTGTTGAACTTATTTCTCTTCAAAACTTACCTCAGGTTTAAAAAAAAAAAAGGACATTGACCACCAGATGTGTAAATATTGTTACAATTATGTGAGTTGGTAAAGGCTTTTGTATTTTGACTGTTTGAAGAAGACCGTTCCTTTGTTAAGAGGAACATCTATTGAATCTTAACACATTCAGAAAAAAATGTGCTATGAATTATAAAGATGCTGTGAAATTTTCAGTTTGAATGGCAGTCTGCAGTTGGGGTCAGTTACTAAAGATGGATTCAAATCTAAAAATAAATATGCTAGAGTAAATACTAATATAATATTGAGATTAAAATATGAAGTTTTACCAGACCACAGTTTTGGACATTGTTTCTTCAATCTGTAAAGTACAAAGATAGGATTAATTAAATATTTCTATGGGTGTAATATCTGTAAATACTCAGTAAAAAGGAAGTATAATCTACAAAAATAACTGAACAAAGGAAATAAATAGATGTAATGTTTAATTTAGAGAATAATTGGTGGATTTTTAGCTTTTAAAATATTTCCAATATTTTAATTTGTCTTCCACATTCAGAGCTGTATTGAATTTTTCATAACCTATTTATTTAGAAAAATGGGGACTACTTGAGTTTAGAGAAAAGCAGTTGTCAGCTTCCCTGTTGTAATCGTTCTCCTAAGTGCTGATATAGCAGGGTTGTACATATTATATTGTATGCAGTGTTGTACTGTGAATTTATGCACATTTATTTGCAATCTTTGAGTGTTAATAAGTTTAACTGTCCATATTTGCTGTGGTTTTAATAGTGCTGTGACATGGTTTTGCCCTTGTTGTTGTCCTTGTATGCTAATGTGTTTTTAAACCTCCTTGGTGTGATCTTGTGAAAAGAATTTCATAAATTTCTATGATGAGATTTGAACCTTAAAAAGATTGATGGTGTTATAGGACCATTGGTTGCAAACTGGTAATTAAGAATGCATTTAAACCGTTACTTAAATCTGGTCTGAAATCCTGTGTTTACACCAAATGCCCGGCCTAGTTTTCCACATTTTCCATAGTAAATCTTCACAAGATAGTTGAACTTTCTCTAATATTCTTGTGGACAAATACTAACTACTGCAAAAGAAAGTTAAACTTCTTGTTTTTTGGAAGTGCCCTGATTTTTTTCTTTTGTCTCCATCCAACTGTAAAAGCACATCCACTACCACTTTCAAAGCTCGAATTTTAGTACTTTTCAGAATAGAAAATGCTTTGAGTTTTATGACTAGAAATAAGTAAATTCTTCTTTTTGCAGAGAAAAATCACTAGAATCATTATTAATTGATCTAATTTCTGACACTGGCTGCTGGGCTAAACTAACCCTCTCTGGTTCTTAACTTTTCAGTTCCTCTGTAGTATGTAACATCCAACTCAACTGGATTAATTTATTTTAGAAAAATTTCGTAATGCAAAATGTTGCTGAAGATGCCATGATAGGGAAACCAACATTACAGATAAGGAAGCCTTTTATATTCTTGACCCACTGTCATCCTTCAGCTGTTGTCCTGTTCTCACCTAATCCTTTTTGCTGTGACAAGCAGCATTTTTTCAGTCTTGGGTGTTACTGGTACCAAAAAAAACCATTGTTGCAATAACCCTTTGACACTATTGAGATATTTGAGTTTTTAGACTTGCCATGGGTTGCCTTATTTTACCCTTCTTCCTGTGATATCGGGGCCAGTCTGATTTCTTTAGTGGCTCTGGATGTATGTGAAAGGCACTAACTGCCCCTCAGTGTGGAGCTCAGACAGAGTTAGTAGCACCTCATACAAATCTTGTGGATCACACATTCTCACACAGAAATGTCCCTCATTCCGTGAACATTGAACATGAAACATGGCAGCTCTGCTTTGCTGCTGCAGTTGTCTGGGCAGGTCATCCTCAGTGGAGGGGGAGAGGAGCATCAGGTACTTCCTATATTCACCATCTCATTTATGGGGCAGGAGAACCTGTTGACGTAGCAGTTCCTGAATTCTGCAGGAGCTTCTGGTGTTGGTTTACTGTGTAGTGACATCTTTCTGCTGTATTAGACTTACATTTTAGGTCGGAAAGTTTGATGTGCTCGCCTTGGCTGTGGAAGTACTTGTCTGTTAATTTAAAATATAGATCAGTTGACAAGGTAATGAATTTCTGTCCAAGCAATTCAGTAGTAATTAGCAACTATAGGTTTAAATAAAACCCATTAAGCTTAATACCACAGGGGAGTTTTGCCAGCACTAAGAAGCATATACTATTATTACAAAACAAATAAACAAACCAACCATTTCTTTAGCACTGAACTACCTCTGCTTTTTGTACTAAACAATTCTCTGCCGTTCCCAAAAATGTGGCTTATTCTTTTTTAACTGTATTTGCTTTCTCGGCTTGTAAATTGTTGGGGTGATTCACTGTCTTTTGGAATAAATAATTTACTGTTCCAGAATCAGTTTAGCATTTGCATTGGTTTACTAGGACAAGTCTTGACCCGGTTTTCATTGAAATTAATCTATTTGCAACAAGTGGAAACTGTTACCAAGATTTCCTCACTTGTCTTCATATTTTTCAAGTGTTTGATATTCAGTTTACAGGTTTTTTCCTTGTAGGTATAGCACTGTCAGTATTATTTTCACCTAAGGCTCACCTTAGGTCTGTAGTCTTGTAGTACATTTGACAGTACTTAGAAAATATCAAATCAGAAACTGAGCATGCTTTGATCTGTGTGGAGCAAGTACAGCTTAGCTTTCTTAGGTGCCAGAGGTCTGATTTCAAGTGAAGCCCTTATGAAAATTGTGGCATCGTTAGTAGTCCCAGTACATGTGGATGAAAATGAAATGATGTGAAATAGCATTAGGACATTCCAGGTGACCCTTTAGAAAACAGTCGTGTCTGATATTCCTAATTAACATTTGCTAACTGTTTAACAGTGATCTTGCTAAGAGAGGAAAAGACAATCTACATTGTGTTTTAAGTTAAGGTGTTATGAGTTTAGCCTTGGGCTTTTTTTTTTATAACATAAACATTGTGTACTGCAGCTGATGTTGTTTAGGGAAGTATCCTTAAAATGACAGCAATTTGCAGTGAGTTTGTTTCTCTTCGGAAAACTTTACTTTTGAAGTATGCTGAAAACCTAAATTCCTTTTAAACTACCTTTCACACTATTTTCATGCATTTTTCTTTTATATGTGTAGAGTCCTTTTTCACCCAAAATATGAATGTGCACCATGGGACGCTTTGGCAAGAGGGGAAGAATTCTTTATTTGGACACCTTTTCAGCAGATTAATCTGCACTGGAGACAATTCCATCATGTCTCTCTGCACTGGCTCTCTGCAATGGTAGAATCAGAGGAATTTAGACTTAGTGGGAGATCTGGAGATTATCTGCTTCAGCCTCTAGCTCAAAGAAGGGTCAACCAGCAAAGTAAGATCCTGTTGCTCCAGCTCATATCCAGTAGCATTTCAAATACCTCTAAGGATGGAAATTCTACCTTTTCTGGTTCCATCTTAAGGGCTGACCTTCACTGTGAAATCTTTCCTAATGTTATATTGAAATGTTTTCATAACTCATATACCCACTTTCTCTCATCCTTTTGCTGTGTACATTCAGGAAAAGTCCAGCTTTGTCTTTTCTATGATCTTCAGTAGGTAGCTGAAGACAGTGATCATGCCTTATGCCTTCTCTGCTTGAGACTGAATAAATACAGCTTTAATCATCTTAGTGGCCTTCCACTAGGTGTTATTCAGTATGTTAGTGCTTTATATTGATCCCCAAATTGGATGGTCATTCTCCAGCATCAAATAGAGGGGAATAAGAATTTCACTTGACCTGGTGGGTGCACGCTCTGTAAAATAGCACAGCGCGCAGTTAGTCTTCATTGTTGCAAAAAGATCTGCTGCTGACTCATGTTCAACTTGTCAAAAGGTATCAAAATTACCTCAGATTCTTTTCTGCAAATGTGATTTCTCTTCAGTCAGCTCTCTGCATGTGCTGTTGTGTGAGTTTATTGTGTGTACAGATGTAGGATTTTGCTTTAATTGAAGTTCCCAAGGTAGGTCCCTCTATCAGATATCCTACCACTGAGGATATTTATCACTTTCCCCTACTTGGTACTGTCCACAAATTTGATACAGTGATTAGGTCAGTAAGTGTGGATTAGTCATTAATGAGGATATTAAGAATACTCACCTTAGTATCAATCCTGAAAACTTCCCAGAGTGGCCAGCTACCACTTGGTCTTAATACTGATTTTCCCAGCATTTAGAATCCCATAGCCCAGACAGTTTTCCATCAATCTTGTAATCCACCTATCCAAACCACATCTCTCTAATTTGGCTACAAGACTATGAGAGATTGTGCCAAAAGCCAGACTAATATGAAAGTAGATAAAAGCCCCTGCTCTCCCCTTGCCACACAGCCAGTCATTTCTCAGTAGAAGGAAAGTTTTTCAGGCACAACACATCTTTGGTAAATCCAAGGTGACTATTTCCGGTCACCATGACTTTATCATTCCTGTGTCTGGACACAGCTTCCAGAAGGGTTTGCTGCATAGTCTTTCTGGAGTCAGGGATTAAGCTGACCAGCCTGTGGTTTTCTGAATACCACTTCTTGACTTTCTTGCAGATTAATTAAGATGTTTCCTTCTTCATCAGGAGCCTCCTCCCCCTCCAGTAGAAAATTGCATAGAGTGTATGTCATGTCATCAAACAGCTCCCACAGCACTCAGATGCATTTTATGCCAGATAATGATACACTTCCTTTTCAGTTTTGTGTAAAATGTTGCATGCAAAGTTTTTCACGGTTCATCCTGTATCAAAATAATACCATGGTTGTAACATTGAAAAAAGTTAGGAAAAAGTGAGCTTAAAGCTGTCTGTACAGTCCCAGTTGTCACCTTTTGTCCTCATATAGGTGCGTACTGTACAACCTTTAATGCATTATCACATTTGGTTCCTCTTTCCCCCTCCCCACTTTCTTTTCTGGAATAGTCCTTGAGTTACTCTGCTTTTGTTGCAGATGAGGCAGTGTTTAGATTGAATCAGTATTGTAGTAAATAAGATTATAAAAATCCTGGTTTGCGTACTGTGTAACTGGTGTGAGGGTATTGAATAAGCAGGGAATTCGGGAATGAGAAGCAAGGATTTATTGTGAGCAGTGAGTAACTAACTGAAGGCAGCTCCTGAAAACTGGATTTTTTTTCCCCTGCCACAAAACATCTGTGGCAGTTGTTCATTCTTCCCCTTATGGTTCATGGTAGCTTTGAATATCTGGGAAGCCATTAAAATATGGAGTTTAGTGATGAACTTTAATCTGAAGTGTCTCTGGACAAAGTTAGTAAGCACTCCAGTTTTATCTCTGGTGTTCATGTGACTTGGTTTGCCATCTGCAACTGAGGATCATACATCTGTGTGATTTTCTTGTTAAGAATGGGGATGTAATACCAAGTAGTGTGGTGGAGAAGCACCTTGTGGAATGGGTAATTCCATGACAAGCTACATAGCCCAGATGGTACTCAGTAAATAAGACCCCAGGCCTCACTGTTGAATGATAACTAATTGGTATGGGGCAAACATCCATTTAGTTGAATGAACTTGTTTCTTCCTCCCTGACTGCAGAATGGTGGATATGTGCAATCCCATCTGCGTCAATAGGTGAAAAGTATTGAGCATGCAGTGGAGCACAGGCTGTCACTGATGCCTCTGCATGTTTCAGAAACACAGAGTTACACATGCAGAAGGAACAGTTTTCCCTTCAGCTGTCAGATGAGGGGCGAGGCAAAAAACTCAGCCTCATTTCTGGTAAGGGTAGAACAGTTATGCTTGTGCGTGGCATCAGGACAAACTGTGTTAATGTTTAATTGCACAGCAGTTACTGTATTAGTGGTTAATATTTTTATTCCTTTGGAAAAAAAATTATACATGGATTGATATTACGGTGGAAAGTGGGCCTTGGTATCAGTTGAGAAGCCATAAGTTAGAATATCACCTGGCAGCTTTAAGAGAGTTGAGGACATCTTTTCTATCATATTTTTTCCAGCTATATGCATATAATACTGTCATTCTTTTGACTATAAAACCAATGGAAAAAAGAAAGGAGAAGGTTTTTCCACCTTACTTCAGAGATTTCAATATGAAGGACTCATTTAAAAAAGAAACAGCATAAATTTCACTTTCCTATCACAAACGTGTTTCTGTAGAAATTTCTTGGCTTTGACTTACATGGAAACCTGGAGGCCACTGTCAGCTTCATAAGGCTTTCAACAGTCCCTTCCTACAGCAGTTTCATGGTCAGAAGGAGTAACATGAGTTCTGTATCCAGCTCTGGGGTCTGCAGCACAGGGTGGATATGGACCTGTTGGAGCAGGTCCAGAGAAGAGCCACAAAAATGATCAGAGGGATGGAGCACCTCACCTATGAGGAAAGGCAGAGAGAGTTGGAGCTGTTCAGACTGGAGAAGACTCCACGGAGACATTATAGCAGCCTTTCAATACCTAAAGGGGCCTGAAAGGCTTCCCAAGAAAGATGAGAACAGACTTTTTGGCAGGGCCTGTTGTAATAGGACAATGGGTAATGGCTTTAGACTAAAAGAAAGTCAATTTAGATTAGATATAAGGAAGAAATTTTTTATGCTGAGGGTGATGAAACACTTGTCCAGAGAGGAGGTAGATACCCCATCTCTGAAAACATTCACAGTCAGGCTGGATGGGTCTCTGAGCAACCTGATCTAGTTGAAAATGCTGATTGGGGAGTTAGACTAGATGACCATTAACTGTCACTTCTAACCCAAACTGTTCCATGATTCTGTGCTCATGATGCAAGTTCTCTGCAGTAGAGTTATAATCAACAAACTAAGCATAATTTTTTAATTCTGCCAAGATATATGCAAATAAAGGTACTAGTGTTATTAATATTTAATGTTTTATTACACTGAGATGTCCTTCTGGTCTGTACTGTTGTAGGTCTTCAACAGAGCAGGTAAAAACTATAGCTGTCACAGGATTCAGGGCTACAGTCTTATATAAAAGAGGGAAGAGGGAAAACCCTCTTTGTTTATTTTTCCTTAAGCAGAAGGAGAGCCTGTACAACATAGGCAAGTACTGTTGATGTTTTTGCAGGCACCAGTTGGAATATGATCTGACTCTTCCACAGTGTTTACACTATTTTCTTTGCCTGAAGAAGGTACTTCTAACAAATGGCTTGAGTGCAGCATAATAACTCATGTTTTGGTTTTAGAATTTGAAGGATAGATGAGCTTAAAATGAGGAGATGGATGGGCACAGTGTTGAAGGAAAGCTCTGATACATCTCTGGTAGTAAGTTGTGAATTGGTCTAGACAGCAGTGATTTCAAATGAAATGAAAGTGAACCAAAAATTAGTTTTAGTAGAAATTTTATTTCCGTTGAAGTTGAAATGACTGTGTCCTACTGAACCCAAATCTGTATGAAACATGGCAAGTTCTTTATGGCAGCTTTTCTTTTCTTTGAAAGACAGCTGTTTTCTGCATCTATGTTACGGTTCTCACACTTTATTTCATTTATGTGGGTTTTGTGCTTCAGTACGTGTTTTCATAAATAACTTACCTGACCTATGCCTACTAAGGTCTTGTTGGTTACTGGAAGGTGAAGTCCTTGCCAACATCATCCTGCTGGCCATAGTGCCATAGTGGATGGTTAAAAACATTGAATATTAGTATCACCAAAGAAGACCTCTTAGGATTGGTTTAGAGTCAGATCCCTTTTCTGACTTCTGACAGAAAGAGACCAACAGGAACCTGCCTGTCAGATATAACTTGAATTTAGGTCTCTTAAGTCGTTATAAACTGCCTCACATAAGATAATTTCCTGTACTATCTTAAAACAGATAAAGTCAGGAGTGGTAGCATATATGTGGGATGAAGCACTTTTTCTTGTTTCATACAACTGTTAATCCTGAGAAGCAGTCCAGAGTTCAACTAAGTCATTTCAATAGGAGGAAAGAGTGGGAGACAACTTGCAAGCAATCTGTTCTAAGGAAAATTTGTCATTACTGCAGAAGCTGCTTACAGAACTTGCCCATTTCCCAAGAAGGCCATTTCACCTATCTTTCCAAGGTTAGACCTGGGTTGAGATGTTCTTACTGGCTCAGCAAAGTCTTAAGCAGAGGCCAGCACTTCCAGTGGTGCAGAACATATTAATTATGTATTACTTTGTGGTGTGAACCACTGCCTGTCAAAGATCAGTAACAAAGATCACTCTATGCATTTCAATTAGGAGACCATGCTCTCTGAAGCAGATTTTTTCTCCTTTCTTTATACTTCCAACAGCCTAGCAATCCAGGAATGGTACTTCATCTTAGATGTTATTTTCTGTCTCTAGAAAAAGTAGAAGAGCTAAAAAAATAGGTCTTCACTGAAGACAACGATCTAAAATTATCTTCAGATAAATAAAGAAACGGTTTTATACTTCCTGTCTTTTCAGATGCTTTGAAAACAAATGAAATCCAGTTTAAAAGTTCCCTTGTCTAGAATCAAATAAAGATCAAGCAATTTACAGTGTCATAATGCTTGCACAGGAAAGGAAAACAGTCTTACAGAATGAGTCTTTTGGGCATAACTTACATAAAGTTCATGTGAGCTTACCTAAGTTACAGTATTTAACAATGCAATTAGACATGGACGGAGAGAGAACACAGTCTGCTTATCGTAGGTCAACGGTTCTTATTTCTGTCTGGCCATCCCTGACTGTTCAGCCTTCATTTCCATTGATGAAGGTTTTGAAAAGTCTTGAAATGGCATGCCCTCAGTATTGAGTGACAGCTTGCATTAAACTAGTAGTTTTGATGTGACATTCACTGATTTCTTTAAGATTGAATGTTGAGGATGGCAAACAGAAACATGTTTAAAAATGCCACAGGTATGAACATGTCTTTTTATCTCATCCTGTTTGTGCTTTCTCAAGCATCGAGACCTTTGTAGGAAGACACTTGCAATTCTGTCATTTGGATGCTGTGGTAACTACGTGATTCTTAGTTTTTTCTCTTGTCTTTAGGAGTTGGGTCTCTGCTATATATTGTGAAGTCTTGTATTAGCAAATGGAAATGAAAGAAACATTAAATAAATGCCCATCATTATCTTTAAAATGCTTTTTAATCTGTCAAGTGCTCAGTTAAGAGATTCGGTTATTGCACATGACCTGTCCTACCTCTGTTTTCACATCCTTCTCAGGAGTCTGGAACTGAATGTTGTCTCTTCTTCCAGGAAATGTGTCCCCAAAGTCTGTGTTCAGAAATATTTCCCTTACTCTGTTCCCCATGTAATCTAAGCCTAATTCCCATATTACTTCAGACTTTTTACAGTTCAGAAGTGAGTGGGCTTCCTTTTTTACTCTGGACTTCTTTCAGTTGACCAGCTGAGCAACTTAAAAATATTTTTGTGTTGTCTGAATCAAAATTCAGGAGACAGTTTTCAGGACCTTGTTTCTTTTGTTGCTTCTTTTTATCACTGTTCCAGTTGCTTTGGTTGTATTACTCATCTGACTCACCCTTTTAATGTATTGCCATTTGTGTAGTGTCAATAGGAAACTTATGTCAAACCTGAAATGTTTTGTTCTCTTTTGGTGGTAGCAAGTCTTTCCTGTGCTTTCACTTTACTTGGAACTCTGGACTTCCCTAATGAATAAGTAGTTTGCTCTCTAATGTGAGAAGGTTGACATGTTGTCAAATCAGAATGAAGTGGAGGACATACTGTGTATTGTTAACAACAACCCAACTTAGTTCTCAACAGCTTCAATTTGAGCAGGAGAGCTAATAAATGAGACAACAAATAGGGGTATTATTGTAAAACATGAAAGGTTAAAGAAATTGTATGGTGTCTTAATGCCCAGAACTTTCTTCTGTAAAGACATAATTTTTAAGTTTTGGTTATGCAACCAAATAAAAGCAAGTTTGCTGTTCTTCTCTTCCTTCACATGCTTCTTCAGTTTGCAAAAACAAATACATAATTTTAAAGAATTCAGCATGCTTGGGAGAACCTTTTACAAGACAGGACTCTAAGCACATCATGATTGACCTACGTAGGCAGAAGGGCTGCAAAAGCTTGATTTGCTTCACCTATACCTTGTGCTTTGTTCAAACTTCTACTGTTAATCCCTCATTTTCTACAAACCCAAGTTACAAAACATATATTCACATAAATTTACCTGTTCCCCAAATTCTTTCTTCCTACTTA
This sequence comes from Pachyramphus minor, assembly GCA_013397135.1. Classification (NCBI taxonomy): domain Eukaryota; kingdom Metazoa; phylum Chordata; class Aves; order Passeriformes; family Tyrannidae; genus Pachyramphus; species Pachyramphus minor. Next base: position 1,282,329 of record VYXB01002021.1, on the reverse strand, counting down.
TGATGCTCTCCTTTGGACTTTGGAAAGTGAGGAATGATCCCCACAAACCTACAGCTTTTGAAGGTGTCTGGTGTTTTGATAAAAAGAATGCTGTGAAGAGAACAGCATTAACCCTCTAGCAATGGTCCTTAACTTTTGAGGCTTTCTTGTATTTTTAGAGTGTGCTTTTAAGGGCATGTAGTATCCCAGTGATATTGCTCACAAACAACTGAGGAAACGGTTCATATAGCATTTCATAACACTGTAACTTTTGTTGAATTTTTTTAGTGTGCTAATTGAACTGATCACAAAAAGACCTGATAATAAACTCTTTCCACAGAAACTGAAACAGAAGAATCAGCAGCTGAAGCAGATCATGGATCAGTTACGGAATCTTATTTGGGACATAAATGCCATGTTAGCAATGAGGAATCTAACAAGAAAAATCAAACTTTGTATTTGAAGAAGATACAAATCTCATTGGATATACTTAACTTCCATGTAAGAAGAAACATGTTTTCCTACAGTCATATTGCAGTAATGTTTGACAAGTCTTCAAGATTAAAATGTTGGGTTTTTTCTAATAACTTAAATGGTGTTGGGTTTGTTTTTATAGAAGATTCATCCTACAGGTTTTGTCTGAGTGTTTCACTTAGGCTGTACAGCGTCAGTAGCTTATAGTAATAACTTGTAATAATTTGGATTGCAATGCAAATGAGGGGGTTTATAAATGAAGGACCATCCCCAAGAATCACACCGTGTGCCTGAGAGAACTGTCCAAACGCTTCTTCAGCGCAGGCAGGCTTGGTGCTGTGACCACGTCCCTGGAGAGCCTGTTGTGGGTTCCTTCCAACTTGNCAGGCAGGCTTGGTGCTGTGACCATGTCCCTGGACAGCCTGTTGTGGGTTCCTTCCAACTTGGCATATTCTGTTCTGTTCTGATATCTGACCAAAACCTCCCCTGATTCAGTGTTGTGCCATTTCCTCAGTCCTGTCACTGGTCACAAGAGTGAAGGGATCGGTATCTGCCCCTCCTCCTCCCCTCACGAGGAATTTGTAACTGCAATGAGGTCTCCCCTCAGTCTCCTCCAGGCTGAACAGACCAGATGACCTCAGCTGGTCCTCATAAGGCTTCCTCTCAAAGTCCANCACACAACCAGGGTTGCCCCATCCCAGATATAGAATCCAGCACTTACCCTTGCTAAACTTATGTGGTTGGTGATTGCCCAGCCCTCTAATTTTTCAAGGTCTCTCTGCCCTGGAAGGATTCAACAGCTCCTCCCAGCATAGTGTTGTTGGCAAACTTAGTGTTCCTTAGATTTCAGGGTCCAGGTCGTTAACGAAGATGCTAAAGAGAACTGAGCTGAGGGTGGAGCCCTGTGGACCCCCCCCCCACTAGTGTCAGCTGGTCATCCTCATGTCACCCCATTCACTGTAACTCTTTGTGCTCAACCCATGAGCCACTTGCTCACTCATCACATAACATGGTTATTCAGCTGTGTGCTGGACATTTTGTCCAGAAGAATCCTGTGAGAGACAGTATCAAAACCTTTGCTGAAATCCAAAAAGATTACATCTACTGGCTTTCCTAGATCAATTAGGTGGGTTATCCTATTGTAGAAGTAAATCAGGTTCTACAAGCAGGACTTCCCCCTCATGAAGCCTTGCTGGCTGTGACAGACTGACCAGTGATTTTTCCTGTAGCACTATGTATGGTTGGAATACTTTGGTTTTGTTTACCAGAATGCACTGAATAAATGCCTCATTAATCTTTTCCCTATGACTGTCAGTCCTAGGAAACTTTGGGTATATGAGCAGTTGATTATTTTGAATTAATCATCAACCTTCATCTTTCTTTGTTCTGCCCTTGCTATTCTTCACAATTTTCATTAGCCCTGAAAATAGACCTGAAAATTTTTGTTATCCACCAGTGCTGCCAGTGGACTATTGTCTCTTTTTCCAGATGAAAGAATATGTAAAACAACAGTTTCACTACAAATCCATAGGGCACTTTATTCTTAATATTTGTCAAGTTGAAAACTTGCCATCTTCATGATTTGCTTCTTGTGTATTTCTTTTAATGCTCATTCCATGTCCAGTCAGATTCCTTAGTAGTTTTGTGTAAAAGATTTGTTCCGAACCTTCTGAAGCATCCAGTTAAATGGTATCCTTTTGAAAGATGTTCTTTTTACAGTCTGGGGGTTTGATACTGAATGCTTACTGATTTGAGATTCATGGGTTTAAAAATATTGTGCTGATTTTCACAGAATCATAGAATGGTTTGGGTTGGAACAGACCTAAAAGATCATGTAGTTCCAACCTCCTGTGTGGGCAGTGAACCTTCCACTAGGCCAGGTTGCTCAGATCTTCATCCAGCCTGGCCTTGAACACTTCCAGGGATGGGACATCCACAGCTTCTCTGGGCAACCTGTTCCAGTGCCTCATCACCCTCACGTGTTTTGTTGTTTTGTCTGTCTTTTTAATTTTGTATTTTAATGATTTCAACCCATTTGTCTACTTTGTGAGGTAAAAGTCAGTGGTAATAGATGTGATCACACCTGGTTAACAATATGTGAGTTTCCCCTAAAATTCGGTACAATATAGTTGTCTTTTTTTTCTCCTTTTGAAGGCAGTAAATATTAACAGATGAATGGATGTCCTGTCTTATAATTGCAAATGAAGTGTTAAAGAATACTAATTTTGATTAGTTTATACAGTGTTGAAAGTGATCTGTAATAATGACAATACCTAGATGTGAGTAGATGTCAAAACACCTTACAAATAAGGCCTCTGTCTTTTCTCCCACGTTGCAAAAGGAAGAGTGGGTATCTTGCTCCACTTATTAGCAGCAGCAGAACTGTTCTTTTGCCATTCAGACTGACCACTATGGCAGACTTGTTGATCAAAAATAATAGTTGATTTCTACAGCTGAGAGTCGTAACTGTTTTGTATGCAAAGCTTTTGAAAAGGAGATGACTGCAAGTAGAGATTTTATTTTGTTGTTGGTTTAAAATGCAAATACATTTTTCTATTTGCAATGTGTGGTGGCAGCTTTCTGGTTTGTTCAGGTATAAGTATGCATGCAGCCTAGAGGAAGTATTTGAAGAGGATTTTGAAATGGCATGATCATCTTAATTGGTAGTGTAAAATTCTGAGTTCTTCAAATTTTGGTTCTGTTTTTGGAACAATTATGGATAATGGAAATAAGCCTAGACTTGGCTCTACTGCTTGTATAATATCTATGTATTTTTCCTAAATGTGTTTAAAGTTTTTTGACTTTTTTATTGCATACAAACAGTACACAAGTAACGTAAAATGTGAATAAGAGTGCAGTTATTGCAAGTAGATGTCTGGCTGATAAAATATTCAGCTGTCTCTGTGCAGCTGCTAGCAGTAGCCAAGGTCTATACTACAATTTTTCATCTGAGAGGAGAAACACTTCAAACCACTACCAGAATAGATGGGCAGTAGCTAAATTGCAGAGTGCAGAAATTGACAGAATTGTAAATTATCACAGTAAATACTGTCAAAGCAGGAACTTTGCAAGGTGTTGGACCAAAACTGTACACTTTGACTTACACAGATGAAAGTAAGGGTAGTGAACGTAATTCATGTGCTAGCAGGTCTGTAAATAAGTATAGGATTTGGCGAAGAAGATGACGATTTTAAGAAAAGTGGCAATTCCTCAGCTGTGAAACACTTTTGAAGGAATTACTGGGCATCAACATGTGCTGAAATTTAATATTTTAGTTACTGCTGACTGAACTTTAACTGCCAGTTAATGAAATGGCACCAGATGAAGTGTTTACAAATACCAGTAAAGCAATACCAACACAGATGTTTCAATGTCTGGTTTATGTATGTATAGTTGACTGTTGTATCATTATATATCACTGAAATTATCTTCATGCTTCTGGCATTCCCCTACTTTCCTCAGCAACCTGGTGGCTCTCAAAATTGCTGCCTGCAGCAGTGCTGGACCTGCTGTCCCTCCTGCACACACAGAGCTCTCTGGAAGCACACCCTGTTCACTTTGAGGGTTGTCTTTGTGTGACTGGTGATAAGTTGGATTCAATGATCTCAAAGGTCTTTTCCAACTTAAATGATTCTGTGATTCTATGGCTACATTTGTATTTTTGATAAAGCAGTAGCTGGATAAACATACAGACAATCCCAGGAGCAAACACCAGAACATAAGATCGTTATATTTTTGGAATATAAAAATATTTGAGGGGGTTGGGGTTCTTAGGGTTCTGTTTTGCCCAGATAGGACTTGGGAGAGTGGAGCTGCGATGTGGAATACTTTATAGCGTATTCGTGGGAGCACTCCAAGTTAACAAACACTCTCAAAATGCAACCATTCATCCAACACCTTTATAGACAAAATAGTGGGTGTTGAATGTGCAGCTCAGTGTCACAACACAACAGTAGAAAATGCCTACTAGGCAGTATGCAAAGGTCCAAGGTTTTTCTCACATAAAAAGACAAAAGTGCAGAGCGGATTTATGCCTTGTTCAGGAAAGATGCAAGGAGTTTACCTTTCCTTTTGTCTTCCGCAGAGGTAGCAAGGCCGTATCCAGAGTGCTCTAATAAACCATGACTGTTCTAGTTTTACCATAGAGAAAACCCCTCCTCTGATTGTGATATTTCTTACTGAAGGAGAAACTGGAACTTGTGCACAAATGCAACTTAAATTAGTCACTGTAGAGAATGGATTTAGAGGGAGGAGAGCAAGAATTCTGATCTCATAGGAACCAAGATTTTGTTGATGTGCAAGGTGGCTGCACAAGCCAGAAAGACTACAGCTGATGACTGACAACTGCCGTAGAAAACAGTAAGCTCTACATGTAGATTTGAAGACCTGAAATTAAGAAAAAGTGCCAAAAAAAAAATATTTGAAGACACCCAAGGACACTGTGAGTCAACTGAGGTTCACAGAGGATGGATTAGTTTAATTGCTTTGGGCTAACAAAGGAAATGGGGGATTATAAAGGAATTTACACATACATCAGAACAGAAAAAATATTTGGGGAAGGAAATTAGTAGTTTTCTCACTTTTCTTATTTAATAGCAATGAAGACCGATACAGGGGAGCATCAGACCTTTAAAAGAGAGGGTTTTTTTCTGAGTAGGAAAGGTTACTCTATATGTAAAAATAACAAGCTGACTGATATGTATTGCAGAATATTAATGAAAGGGACAAAAATTATGTACCATTGTCAGTTTTTATTTATGAAAATGTAATGGGTAAATGAAATGTAAGAGGTAAAGTCATACAATATAGTAAAACTTTTGTCTTGTTAAATCTAACTTCTGTGTAAATCTAAAGGATTTTTCTTACTTATTGCATAAGGGACACATTCTGGTATCTGTTACTACAAAACAAATAACACTACTAACAAGCTGGAACAGTGTTTGTATTGATTGAATGTAGTCAGAAGCTGAATCCATGTTTTCCAGCACTTCTCACTGGACTAGGCCCAGCGAGGACCATCAGCGTATTTGAGGTAAATAAGGAGAAGCACATTTTCGTATGTTCCCTTAACCCTGGGAACATCATAGCTCATTGTCTGCCTTCATGTTCAACTTGCAAACCATCTAATTGCTTAGAGTTCTGCTTCTGCACATGTTCCCAGTAGCTGATGATACCTGTTAATCACTGCTGAGGTTGTATAAACTGTGATTTTTCTGCCCAAATCCAGTAAGAGGCCTGATGTGCTGAGGCCCCGTTTGGCCCCTTGTGCCCTCACTTTCCACTGACTGTCCTTGCTACAAAGCTATAGAGCAACGTTCTGAATGGAGTTGAAACTGAGTGGCTGAAAGGAATGAATTACATACACATCTGTACTAAAATTTCTACCTAGGCCTGTGTGTGTTTATCATGAAATCTTGCTTCAGAAATAAATTCAGATTTGCCTAAATAGGAAGAAAGATTGGTGATTTTAAAGTTGTCTGAGTAGCAATGGATAGCAATGCAGCTTTTTTTTGTAACGATATAGAAGTTTTTGTGGTATTTACAGCCCTGGAGAGGGGGGGAGGAGGATCATGAAGATGGTCTGTCACTGAAATACATTGTTGGAGTGGGAAGATTTTCAAACAGTAAGGGGAAAATACAAAGAAATATAACAGCAATCATCAAAACTTAGGTGAGTACACACTTGCTATAAAATAGAGACAATGAAAGGGAATTTGGGAAAACACATTTTAAAACTGCATTAAAGAAATAAATTTGGATGCAGTGAGACAAAAAAAGCTGTTTCAGTTTTGGGGTGCATGTCCAAATATTGCGTAGTAGGGAGTGTAAGTGGGAGAGCTCTTGCTCTGAGACGAGTAGTTCTGATACAGTAATTCTGCATGAAATACAGCATTAGTTTTGGGGTCAGCATGTTACTAACACAGTAGAAAAGAAGAATACTGATGTGCTACCGTAACCGTAACTTGTGAAAGTGAAGACAAAGCTCAAATGTAGAAATTCTTGGGTAGGTGCAGAGGGGAGGTAATTAGAGTGATTTGGAGTGGCTGTAGTACAAAACAGTGAAAGAAGGTAAGCATCTTATTTCACCAAGCAGCAATGAAGAGGGATGGAGTAAGGGAAACCTCTTAATGCTAAGATATGAAATACTAATTTATGTAGCAGTTTAAAATACCTTAAGCATTACTTGGAAATTTTAAAACTAAACAGCACAAAAAGGCTAAACAAATGCATTGGGAAAAGGAAAAAAAAAAAAGAATCCTGTCTTGCACTGGCAGAACGAGGGGTGAATTGAACTGACCTGACTGGTTTTTCCACCTTTAGATTGTACAGTTGTAGAGCATCTGTTTATTGGATGACTGTCAGATGATGAGCTCCTGAGAGCACCTGGACTAGATGCCACCTGCAAGTATTAAACAGGCTTTCATGGCTTCTTTGTGATGACTTGCTGCAGAAATTCCTCTTCAGGTTAACATGCCTTCATGGAATTTCTATTAGAGGAATTGAAGCAGACAAAGAAATGAAGCAGTACCTTGTTTCTCCCTCCCTGCTTCCCCCCCTCACATCCAAAGCCTCCCACTTCTAGTTTTGATTCATATCCTAGTGAAGTAGCTGATACCTGATTACTGTCTGTTGACTCAGTGGAACTTAGGAAGCCTTTTAATAATGGGAAACATGATGCTGTTTTTCCACCCTTCCCAAGCTGGTAACAAAACCAGCTGTAGTGCTTGCATGCCTTGCAGTGTGAGGTGATGTCACAGTCTGCACAAAGGGAGCGTGTTTGTTCCAGCACAGACACACAGGGGTGATCCAAGAGCATAAAATACATGATCGTATTTTGCCTCAGATATGAAGTAGCATTATAAATAATTATGTAAACCACATGTTACATTTATAGCATTTACATATGTTACATATATTTTTGTTTGGTGTGGGAGTTTTAAATTAGTTTCTAGGAAATGAGACGATTTTTTAAAGGTCTTGGGTAGTTTGAGCAACCCCATCTAAAATGCCCTCCAGCACTCGCAGAAGACAGAAGAAAGGGATGGAAATAGAACATGGGCACTGCACTTTCTCACAGGATAGAAAATGGGGTTATGTTACATTTATTACTATTTCCACTATTTCCATTACTATTTCCCAATTTCTCATCATAATCATTGGGTAGCTTAGTTTATAAAAACTATGAGCCCCGTTGTACCATTTTGAAAGTAGTAAGGAGATTCACAGTAGTTAAGCCAAATACAATTAGATTTATTTATTTTACACCATGAAGTTGCAGAGACCACTATAATTTAAATTAGCTTTACAAGGCCAGAGTGGAATTGCCATTAATTCAAACAAAGAGTAGGCAGCTTTCAGATTTGAGCTTTTGAACTTGACTTGAAGAATTCAGCTAGTTTTCCTGCCAAACAAAAAAAGCAAGCAGAGAAAAACAGTAAATCCTTCAGGTCTGCAAACTCGCGTCACAGATGGGAATAAAGAAAGCAGGCAGAAATTTCAGCCCACTTATATTCTGAAATACAGTTATCGAGCAGATTATGGAATGCACTACTACCATTTTGCTACATTTTAACACAGCACCTACCAAAAAAAGGTGGTTTCAAGGGCAGAGCTCAAATTTCAGCGTAAGGCCAGCAACATTCACCCTCATGGATGTGTGCTGGCTGCACTCAGGTTTGAGGCACAAATATTCATTCCCGAAGTCAACTGCTTCCATGTGCCATGCATGTAAAATTTCAGAAGCCCCTTGTATTATGGTTTGTGCACTTTTTAAAGGCCTTTCACTGCCATGTAATAAAGTTAAGTCCCTTGTGATCAACCCTATAGTGGTGTGCCAATAAAGATCTCTATTTGTATGGGTGGAGATGTACAAAACCAAGGAGAATCTGTGTCTCTGAAGAAAAGGGTAAATAAACAGGAGGGAATGATGACAGAAATAGAGAGCAAAAAAAATGCTTCCCCCAGGACTGAAGGATTTGTTTTTCCCTTATTTCACGTATTTTTTGTCAGCTTTTTATTTAAATATGTGAATAACTTTCTCCTTTCAGTGAATGCAAGTTTCCATTTCCAGCTCCAAGACAATTTGCATTTGAAGTTTTGGTTCAGGCTGTTGAGAGACAGGAATTATCTGCAGTGTGCAAATGTGAATGTGGAGTGCAACTGCCCAGGAGACTGGTGATACATCATCTCCAGGGTTTTTGTCAAGGTCTTATATTTTAACAGTGTCAGCCTTCCCAGTCTGTTGCAAGCACAATTTACACCCCTTCTATTTCCTAAGAGGAAAGGAAATAGAGGCGACAGAGATGTTCCCAAAGGAGTGACTAATCTTTACCCTTCAGGAGTGTTCAAGGATAGCCACCTCTACTAATCATTAAGTAGTTGTTTTAAAAACAAGGATAAAAAAAAGCAAATCAGTTAATCCCATTTCCCAAATGTTCTGCAGCGCACATCATTATCTATCTGCTTCTTGTAGTCATTACCAGAGAGAAATTAGGTCTAGCAATGAATGGTCAGTATGATGCTGTCAGTGACACACAGTTCAATTTAAAATTTAAAATAGACTCTGTTGTCTGCCTATATCAGCTATTAACTTTAGTGTCATTGTCACAAAGCCATCAATCTCAGTCTATCCCAAACCTATTTTCTGTGTAGAGTCAGCCCATCTTCCTTATTTCCTACACATGCAGATTTTAAATCATCTTGTAAACCTTGTACTGCACCAAAGGTTGAAGGCTGCAAGATTTGGCAGATTGGAGGGCTTTTTTAATTCCCCCCTCCCCCCAACATACATTCAGTATCCACCACCAGATGACAGATTGCAGCTACTCTCTGAACTGGATCATGCCAGAAATGGGAAAACAGAAAAAAATTACAACCCTAAAGCTGATACGAAACGGATGAAAGCCTGGTTCTACTGAAGCTGAGGGCAAATGCAGTAGAACTTAATTTCCAAGTAATTGCTATAAAAATTGTTTCAGAGAGACACTGCACAAAGTCTCCTTTGTAGGCTGGATCTTGTACATTTAGAGATGATTTCTTTCTGCACCAAAGCAGCTGAGTGCATCAGACATGCCTCAGTTAGTTGTCATCTAGTTTAACGTGGGGCAGTTTGTTACTGGAACATTTTAAGCATTTAATTAAAAGAGTCTTGTGTTCTGGATTTTGCCTCTCTTCTGGGTCTAACAATGTCTAAGAACATCAACTTTTAAGGCCCATAAATTTCCTCAAAAGTTTCAGAAAACACAGCTTTGGGAACATATATGTGATTTGTAAAGGATAGCTATAATAGGACAAGTTGCTTGACTAGGGAGCATGTTCTGATCTCTATTCTACCAACACGAATCCTTCAAGCAAGAGTCTTTCTTAAATACCTAAATAGAGAAGTTTCTGCCTCTTGAGTCCATGACAGAGAGTTGCTTCATTAGCCCACATCTCACTGAAACAACTGTAAAGGGACCAAATTTGTTAAATACAGTAACTGTGATGTTGTGTTGCATCAGTACATAAAACAGCAAGTAATGAAACCTTGGTAATTTTGGCCATTTATGTGTGCAGTTACTTTGTTGTTAAAGTGTTGGGCACTTGAAATTTGAGTACTTCGAGAGCTGTATGGCTGCTTTGAGTCCAAGAACTACAGTGACACTAATACTTGTTGCAAATCTTGTGTTCAAATCCCATTTTAACCTGTAGATGTCAATATTATTGTAACAAAGCCTAGGTTTTGTTTACAGGAACTCACAGGCTTGCTAAGCCTTGATGTAACTGAGCTGCTGTGATCCGTAGATAGGATCTAAGTGTTGGCAGAACTCCCGTACTGACCCTTTTGTCGCTTCTCACTCGTGGGAACTGGTGCTAGTAGGCATTTTGTAAGTGAGGCACGAGAGACTGCACAATGAGATGCAATACCCATCCCACTGGTGATTAAAGCACTTCCTTGAAAGACCCAAATTCAGGCCTTCAAACTTTGGCAGCACATCAGGCTCAGCTTGAGGCAGCAGCGAGTCATGCCGGAAAGGAGCCACCAACTTTATGTCTGGAAGGTGCTCTCTTACACAAGTCTTTTTTTTTGGCATACGTAGAAGGCTCACTGCAGAAAGAGAAGGCAAACATGTATTTTATGAAAACTGAGAGATGACACAGAGTACATGCATAATTTATATTTGTTGGAAGATACAGCTCCTGAGTACAAATCGAATAGCTATATCCAGAAAAGAGAAGAATAGAAAATACTGCAGTGTTGGTTTGTGGGGCATTGTTTTGGCAGTGGGAGGCTACAGAGGTGGCTTCTGTAAGAAGCTGGTGGAAGCTTCCCCCGAGTCTGACAGAGCCAACTCTGTCTGGCTCTGAGATGGACCAGACTCTGGCCAAGGCTGAGCCCAACAGCTACCTCTGGGATAACATATTCAAGAAGGAGAAAAAACTGCTCAGAATAAGAGCAGTGGACAGAGGAATGGGAATATGTGGAACAGCCCTGCAATCACCAAAGTCAGTGAGGAAGGAGTGGGAGGAGGTGCTCCAGGCACTGGAGTGCAGATTCTCCTGCAGTCTGTGGTGCAGACCATGGTGAGGCAGCTGTGCCTCTGTAGCCCATGGAGGTCCACAGTGGAACAGAGATCCACCTGTAGCTCATGAAGGACCACATGCTGGAACAGGCGGATGCCCAAAGGAGCCTGTGACCGCTTGGAAAACCTGTACTGGATCTGTGGAGAGAGGAGCCCACACTGGAGCAGGTTTGCTGGCAGGACTTGTGACACTGCAAGGGACCTACCCTGGAGTAGGCTGCTCCTGACAGACTGCACCCTGCGGAAGGGACCCATGCTGAAGCAGGAGAGGGGATGTGAGGAGTCCTTCTCATTGGAAGAAAGGAGCAGCAGAGATAAGGTGTGGTGAACTGACCACAGCCCACATTCTCCATCCCCCTACACTGCTGTGGGGAAGACAGAGAGAACTTAGATATAAAGTTGAGTCTAGGAAGAGAGGAGGAGTGGGGGAAAGGTGATTTAAGATTTTCTCACTACTTTACTCTGATTTTTACTGACAATAAATTAAACTAACTTCCCCAAGTTGAGTCTGTTTTGCCTGTGATGGTAACTCCTGAGTGACCTCTCCCCTCAGTGATCCCTCCCCTTAGTGATCCCTCATCTCAACCCACAAGCCTTTTGTTATATTTTTTCCCCCCGTCCAGTTAAGGAGAGGAGTGACAGAGCAGCTTTGGTGGGCATCTGGTATCCAGTCAGGGTCAACTCACCACAATTACAGAATGAAAACAAGAAAGTGGTCCTCTTAGCTACTGCAGCTAAGGCCAAAGGAAAAAGAGAGAGGTGGTATTTGAGTAGCTCTAACACTGCTTCTGTGATGGCAGAGAATTTGCAGTTATGGGCTTGAGCATGAGACATGGCTGCAATACCTTCTCATCAGATCTTTGCAATATTGAAAGATAATACTTCATTAGAGAAAACATACAACACATCCTATTCCTTATGCTCTCTTCTCCCACTTGCATAAGGAACAGAGTATATATATAACTATACCTATAAATCCTTGTTACATAAAAGGTGGGAGTTTGGATTTTTGCCTGTCGGTATCTCTGGGAGAGTTGAGACCCTGGTGCCCGACAGTCTGTCAGCATCTCATAATGAGACCTTTCACCAACACATCCACAAGATCAGAGGGTACCTCAGCCTCCCTGATTAGGGGAAACTCAACAGAACCAAGATCCCTCTGCAACTGGTGTTAACCACTGCCAGCAGCTGCAAGGACTCACTTTACAGTTTATGGAATAACACTATTAATACAAATTGTGACAGATTAATAAGGTTTGAAAGTTGTCAGTCATAGTGTCTACTGCAAGAATATGTCTCAAAAGAAACCCAATCTACTAATACATATATTAAGCAAACACAATCTCTGATACGAAGCAATCTACTAATATTTTTGGGGTAAGCACAAACAAAGGCTTTAGTCTTCAAAGCAGCATTTAATGCTGCATGCAGTATATTTCTCATGCACGGTGTCCCTCTGGAGTGGGAGAAGATGGACTCAACCCGTCAACTGATCCCAGCAGCTTCAGTGGAGGTGTTCTCTCACTTTCCCCCTATCCCCAGCTTACATTTATACTATTTGCTTTATGTTTGGGTGGAGTTTGAGTGGCTCTAGTCATAAATACCTTTTATTTCTGATTGGTGTATTTAATTTGAGGGGGGTGATGGTCATGGTTTGGCACCTGAGGAGGGGGTTTGACATGTTTGTTGGCTTCAGCAGCAGAATATCTTGATTCTTCCTTGTCAGACAGGTACTGTATGGTCTCAGTACCACAGTGTTCTCCCATTCTGCTGGGATTAGAACAGAGCGGAGCCACGTAGTCTGCACTTTGTTCCACACTCCGCTCTGTTTCTCTGAGCACATGTTTATCGTTGTACTGGGGAGGATATCGGCCTCTGTCTGTCCAGGGAGTTGCAGCTGCTTTTTACCTTAAAACTCTGAATCCCCTCTAGGTTTAACTCTATCCATCATCCCACACTTCTCTCACTACAAACACACCTGTAAACCACCAGCTGCACACATATAATCACAAACCCAACATCACATTATTCACATTTTCTGTGGCTGGAAAAAAACATCCTTCTCCAATAGCAATAAACATTCTTGGCTAAGCCACTAGGTCTGACAGAACTCTGATAACCAGGTGAGATCCTCCACCACTCATGGAAAGGATGAGCCTGCAGTGCCTCTTGTCTTCTAGGAGTTGTCTAAAGAAGGAAGAAGACCGCTAGGACCAAATATGAGAGATACTTTATGGCAGGAGAACAGAAGTGTCCTGAGTGCAGCCTCAGTCAGCCAGAGGAGTTCTCAGGAAACCCTGGTCTTCACTTGGTCTCTTTTTGTACCTTGGAAGGGTCTTTGATTTGAAAAGGTAACGACTCCATCTGTAAAATAAGAAGGATAATAAAAATTTGTTCCAGGCATCCATAGTTTTATTAGTTATTGATGCCTAAAAGCAGGTTGGCATGGCACAAAGCTTGAATAGTGCTGCTGCCTGTGGGGGCTTTTAACCAATGAAGTGTAAATATAAGTCTGGAGCTCATCAGTGGCCTGGAGTGTGATAGTTTTGGCAATGTTTGCCCTTGTCTGAATGTCATAATGGAGCAGGGAGGGCTGGAGGAGCTCATATCAACACAGGAAGGTGTGCTTTGAGAAAGGATGGGTGAAAACAGGAGTCCATACCTTTCTAAACTGCATAAAAGAAGAATTCAGTTGTTGAGGATGGTCTGGAGCGTGGAGGAGACAATAAAGGCATCACCAAGGTGTGATGTACTGGCTGAGTGGAAATGAGAGCAGGAAATATTGCAGTTGATGCTATAGGTCAGAGCAGTGTTCTGGGGATCCTTGAAGGGAAGCACAAGTAGCTGAAATTTAATGCAGGAGGCCAAAGGAAAATGATGGAAGAATTCAGAGGTGCCGCTGTGGAGGCAGATGATTTACTGAGACATTTGAAATAGGTTGCAAAGGAAAAAGGTGAAAATGAAGAGGAGGCACTAGTAGTCTTGAGGAGAAATGATCAGGGCATGACCACAATTTTTGTCACATGGCTGACACAGATGAGACTTAGAGAAGTTGTTCATGGTGAAGTGATGTAATTTGGCAAATGTCTGGCTCTTGTTTCAGACTGGGAGAGATGAGTCTGAGGAGATTTAATTAGCATGTAGGACTCCTTGTAGGAAATTGTTAAGTGTTGCTATGCCCAGAAGTTTCTCAGGAAATAGAAAGCAAAATGAAAAATGGTCACGATTTTCTCACTTCACAGAGAAATTCTGCAAGAGTCGCAATCTGTGCTTGCTGTCCAGGAGATGAATATTCAGACCTGCTGTCTCCTTATGAATAGAAAGCTCTAGAAAGATCAAGTCCTTTCTTGAACCTCCGGAGGGTTCATGCTGAATGATGTTTGAAACATAGCTCAATAAACCTTTTATGGAGAGAGAAATTCTATCTTGATTTCATATTGATTTCTTATAGACAAGCAACTGTTCTGAAAATATTTTCACATATTCATTCGTCTCCCTTTAGAGAATGCAGTGTGCCAATTTCTGAGAGAGAACAAAATTATCGTGTATTATTTTTAGATGCAAGCAATTTGTGGTTAATGTTACTCTGCCAGAACTGGGTACCAAACTCCTAGTTTCGAAACTAGGCAAGTTTATTGGATAGCTATAAAACTCGGTGTGAAGGAAAGAGGAGAAATTTTCACCTAACTCAAATAATCTGACATGTACTTCCAGCCTACAGATAAGGCTGAAGCTGGAGTAGCTCAACAAGAGAAGATGAAGAATATTAATGTACTGAAATGTCTATACGTGGATGCAAGGAGCATGGAAAATAAGCAGCAGGCACTAGAAGAGATACTAAACAATGAAGTTTATGAGCTGGTGGGCATAGCTGAGGCAAGGTGGGCTGATTCCTGTCAGTGCTTTGAGTGTCAATAAAGGGGCAGACAGTCTGCACGGACAGGCAGAGGCGTGGTGGCAGGATGCAGCTGTGTTTTCTCACTGGTGTGGTGCATGCAATGGGCTTGAATGATGTTCTGTTTTCTCGAAAAATCTTTAACTTGGTAGATCAGAAAAAACAATGAACATGATGGATCCAGTGCAACTTTTTTCGTTCATGAGCTCTTGGAAATCCACAGTCCTAAACAAACTGGATGTTTGTGATAAAAAACAGTTCAAGCACTTTTAGGTAAATTAACATTCACTGTCAAGTAGTGTAGTAAAGCTACAAAACACTGGATGTTCTGTTTGAATGTTGGGTATATTCTTATGAAGCTTCCTAATTGCAATAATTAGTACCAGCCTTGGGACAGGCCACCCACTTCTCTTTCCCACTTTGATGTCAGCTGCTGAAGGGAAGAATGTAAATAGAAGCTGGACTGTAAACAGAAACACTTGCTGAGATCTATGGTCCCAGCATTGCAGCCCTGTCTCACTGTTTTAGGTTGAACAGCTCAAACACATAAGAAAGAACTACCTAACAAAATATGTAACCATAAAAAAGACATTTTAGCCACCTCCAGGCATGGGTGGTTTTACCAACAGTTGATTTGCACATCTCTTTTGCACATGGAGTGTTATCACTGAAATCCTGTGTCCATTACCTGAACAGCCATGCTCAGAACCAGCCAAGGTGAAGTCAGACCCAACTTTCCAGTGGAGCTGGGAACCACAGTTGACCCAAACTGGCCAAAGATATATTCTCTACCGTATAGTGATTGACATGCTCAGGAATGAAAATGAGGGTAAAGGAAGAAAACAGTGAAATTTTGGCTTCCAAGTTGGCCATTGCTCAGCTTGTCTGCCTGTGGGCCAAGGTAAGTAATCTCCTTGGTCTCACTTTTCTTTTTCCCTTACTTGTTAAACTATCTTTATCTTGACTCATGAGTTTTCTCACTTTTGGTTTACTTGTTCCCTCAGTGGAACTGGAAAACTCAAGGAAAAAGGCACTCATGAGCATATCAGTGTGAATACAACGTCATGGGATATTGTGCTAGCCCCAAGGTTAGTGCCAGGGCTATTTCTGAGGCACATCAATAAAGACACCTTCAGCCTGATTTGGCACCTGCGTTCCTGCTCCTGGAGGGATGAGATATCTGAAGACCCTGTGTGAATTATGGAGTAAGAGATTAGGTACCTAGAATGCCACCTTCTGCTGGGAACCAGGGGCCTCAGGTCCCTTTCAAGTCAGCTTCCCACAGATGTATGCACTACTAAATAACTGTCTAAGTGTAGTTAATTCAGAGACACTTTTCCACAGGCATTACAGACAAGATTCCCCCACGTTTGGATCTGTCCACCATCCATTAGTTGCCACTTGTTGGGGGTTGAAAATTGTTAACTCTATTTTTTAATTATTGTGTATTATATGTACTATGTTCTATTCCTCATGTATGTAAATCCTGTGGTCTCATTGGTTGTCTCACCTGTCCATCCCCAGTTCCTGGGTTCCCATGGTTAATCTATTGTGTCCTCTCATTGGCTGGCTGAGCAGCAAAACCCCTCCCTCCCGGCAGCCTTATAAGCCGCGGGAAAATTGAATAAACCTCTCTTCACTGCTGGACCCCCTGCGTGCTGCCTGCCCTTTGTCTGCCGGCATCGAGGCCTCCGCTGCCCATCTCTGCCCTCGAGAGATGGGCGATTCCTCCCCCTTAACGCTCACAACCACTATCCCAGAAAGTCTTGAAGCTTCCCTTCTCCTCCTCAAGCCACAGACCACACCATCCCAAAACACCACTGTGGGAAAGAGTCTCATATCGGTTCAAACACTCTGGGAGGAAAAACACACAAAAAAATTATTATGTATTAGGTACTCCATGAAGAGGTGGTGAAGACTAAGGCTGTATGCTAGGTGTATGGATTACTAGTTGCCTCCAGGTCAAGCCCTGAACCATCAGGCTGCAATCCACACCATGCCACTGGCCAAGCTGCATGTAGCCTGTTGCAGATGCCTGTAGGCAGGTAGGCACAGCCTAACCCTTGTTTCAACCATGATGGGGAAAGACAGGCATCTGCTGCAGAATATCTGCAAGGGGAGGGCACATCTCCAAACAGGCAGTTGCTGCTGTGAATGGTCCTGGTCTGAATAAGACAATGACGGGAATTAAAACATTATCCTCTGTCAGCTCCTGTGATCAGCAAACTGGCTACCTAATCTCATTTCCTCTTTGAGATTTTGGCTTCGTGGCTGTTGGCTGTGGGGAAAATATCAAAATATGATGTGAAACCACCATGTTTCATGGTGGCTGGACAGTGCACTAAAATACATGGAGAAAGACTTGTGGGCTGGTAGGGACAAGCATAAAAGAGTTCACAGGCTGTTTATCCATGACTGAGCTTCTTCAAAGACATCTGCAGCCAGCCTCTGTCCCTAGGCACGGCTTCCTGGCCTTGTGAGACAGCAGTGTTGCTCTCAGGTAGCTGGGTTCTTCATACCTGGGATGTTACTGCTGTCCCTTTCCAGCACTTTTTGTGGCACCCATATGCAACCCAGAGCTGAGAGAATGAAACCACATGTGCACCTGGTGCTTCAGACTCTTCCAACACGTTTCACTTTCAGGGGGCTCATTGGTCCCCTGTACAGCTGCTTCCTACTGTCTTCCCATGAACCCCAAAAGCTTATGTCCACACTCCTCTCCCAGAACCCCTGCCACCTGCTGAGCCTCCCTCCCAGACTCTTTCAGATTAGCTTATATGCTTTTGAGCAGTAGATGCTTCCTTGGCCAGATCAGTTGAAAGACAGGGAATGCTTGTTTGATTAAGCTGCCCCTTAATCCTTTAACAGGAAGCTTTTATCCAGCAGAACGAGGGAGAGAAACACAAAGGACAAAGACTTGTTAGCGGAAAATATTGCACCGTTGTGGTTTCTTTGGCAGCTTGGCAGCAGACTGCAACACTTTATAGGCATGTGTGTGTCAAAGGAAGCCATGTGGGGCTGGATGCAGCCTGCTGGGTGCAGGAGAGGGAGAGGAACTGGCGATGGGTCTGGGATTAGATATTTCAAACTGCAACTGCCCTACATGTATCATTAGATCCACACTTTTAGATATAAAAACAGTGTGGGACTGTCAACACTAAATATGTCAGTCACAGGTAGAAATTGCCTGGCGTCCTGCAATTCTTATTTGCATGAAATCAAAAATAGTAGGAGGAAATCTGCCCGCAGCAGACTTTCAATTTACGTCAGTCTGCCAAACTCTTCAGTGAAAGCAAGCCACTGTGTGAACACTTAGTCATCGCCTTCATTTAACATCCAGTGGGTGTAATGTTTGGCAGCCTAGCCCTCTGAAGAGACAGCCCTGGCATCTCATTTTAGCACATTATCCCATTATATTGTGTGCTGTAGTAGCCCAGTGTAAGGAAAGCAAGGAAAACATGTAAATCTGTGCACAAGGGCCACACAATTATAGCTGGCTCATCTGGGGCAAGCAGAGTGCCCGTGATTAAAACCTGGAGGGTAAGGTGAGGTGAGAGCTCAGACTGCCTGAGCAAGCTGTGGTTTGGACACCAGTATCCTCTACAGTTGAGGAGCCTGTTTCCAAAGCTGCTTCTGGAAGGGCGCAAAAAAGACTGTTCACATGACCTGATCGATTGGAACTAGATGATCTTTCAACCCCAACTATTCTATGAATCTATGAGTCTATGAATAGGAGTGGCACTGCTCTGCCACACACACAACAACTTGGAAGCTTATTTTCACTTCTTTCTTGTTCCAGTGCTCTGTGCCCTCTTCTCTCCTCTCCTCAATTGTGCTCAGGTGATTTGTGCTCTAACAACAGGGAGCATGGCCATGGCTGGTTCCTTGGGCTTTGCCAGCCCTTCGCAGGGATATGGGTGGGCCACCCCATGGCTCACAAACAGTCTGACTCATGAAGAACAGAGGTTGCCCAGTCCCTGAGCTGGAGGATCTTGGGAATATCCTCAGGGTGGACTTAGATATCTTTATAGACACAAAAATTTATTCCAAGCCTGACCCTACTGGGAATCAAGAACACCCAGGTAGATGCATGATGCCAAGGTCAAGTGTACAAAGTAACGAAATGCACAACATTGATGTTTGCTAAATCTTCATCAGCTCTTTTTCAGCAAACCCCATGATATTGCATTTATATCTGCAAGTACTAAATATCTATTTTGGTCCTTAGGTGCTTGATATCTGCGTAATCAGAAATCCAAGGCCCAGATGGATCCTCAAAGGCTCCAAGCTTTCAGTGATATTCATGTAGTTGGCAATTACAAGCAAGACTCATGCAATTACAAGTGAGGCACCAAAACACCTAGCTTTTAGATGTCCCTGGAGCAGAACCCCAAATAAGAGTGGTCATAGAAAGACTGCAGCCATTGGTACATTAAATGTCACCAGAGGCATGCTGCCATACAGGTCAGTCAGCATCAAAACTTTCAGGGGCAGGGAGCCACAAATAGACTGACTCTTGGAGAGGACCTGGACCATTCCTGCTCCCAGGCTGTGGCTGGTTGGTCTTTGGCAGACTAAGAAGTGTTCGAAGCCAGATTGGATGGGGCCCTGAGCAACCTAATCTAGTGGTTGGCATCTCTGCCCATGACAGAGAAGTTGAAACTAGATGATCTTTAAGGACCTTTACAACCCAAACCATTCTGTGATGAAGAGGTGGCACAAGCTGAAAAGGTTTCCAGGGAAAAAAAAGCACCCATGACAGAATTACAGTTTCCCTAGAGATCCCTTGGCACTCCATAGCTGACCAGCATAGAGAGAGTCATGGCTGTCTGCACAGCCTGTGGCAGGGAGCAGTACTGGTAGAAGAAGAGACCTTCCATCCACCTTTGTCAGGTACCCTGACTCCTAGGCTGGAGCACTCTGGGCTTGCTTGTGCACCCTCTTCTTGGCCCCAGGAACCTTGACTTTTTTGTGCATGCAGCTGCTTTCTTGCTATTTCTCTAAACCTCAGACAACTCCCTGCCAGCCACTGTCTGTCTTAGACATTTATCTGCCCCCAGGCACTGAAGGAACCTGGACACCCCAGAGCATGAGGCAGAAAGTCCTGTAAGAGTTTCGCTGTTGTGTGCTCAGCTGAGCAACAGCAAAATCCCTCCTTGCATGTTGTGCCTTTTAAACTTTTATCGCTAGAAAAACTGGACATAGCTAATGTGGTGCTTTTAAGACCTTATAACAGGCCATGATGACATGAGCATCTCTGTAATTCCACCCGAGCTGAGGGCAAGGATGTGGCTATTTTTATTTACATTTAGCCTGTGACCTAATCCCATGAAAGTATCCTCACTAATAGACTTGATACAGTGGGATTACTCTCATTACTCAGTATAGAGTGAGCCCACCAGCAGAATAAACATTGGCAGGATCAAGTAGCAGATGAGTCATCTTTACCAAACACAAAAAGACAGCGAGACAGTAAATAAACATGTTAGTTAAATTAACGATCACACACAAACTCCATATATATGTAAAACAACCTTGGCGTAGCCAGCACCACAAACTAAATTACAGTCTAGGTCTCTGTCCTAGCACAAGTATACCCAGCTAACACTGTCCCTGTGCACAGCAATGCCACTGCTGTGGCTGTCCCCAGCCAGGGGAATGCTCCTCCTAATCCAAACCATGTGCCAGCTGAGTGCCAACAGATAAACTAATTAAGTCCAGCAAGACAAACATCTGCAGGGTTAACTTCTGCTCTCTTTTGCTTCCTCTACAACCTGTTTTAAGTCCACAGAGTCATACTGAGTAAATTAGAGGGGAACTACGTTCACAGTGTCTCTGGTGTAAACATAACACTACCATAGTCCCCCATGGGCATTGAAATAACTTTCAACAATCAGTATAAAAATATAACCATTAAATTAAAAAAATAATATTTAAGCTGATAACTCTTCCCAGAGGGTTTAAAATCTTCTTTTTTATTTTTAAACTAAAATTAAGTAGGTGAATATCTCCTGAGTAAAGTGATCTTAGCAGTGCAAGGATGAAGCAAAAAGGGCATGATGCCTTGCCAACACATAATTCTTCTTTGTAATAGTCTTTTTGCTGTTTTTTTCAGACATCTTCCAGAGGATCAAACAAGAAGCGTCTGACAGGATCATGCCATGATCAATTAGATCTCACCTATGGGAAAGTTTTACCAGTGTTCACATTTTTCTTGTGAAATTTTATCCTTCTGCTCCTCACAGGCTCTGTCACTGGTATCCTTTACAATAAGGAACTGATCACATCAACAGTGTCTTTAAAGGCTGAGTTCAGTGCCCGCTGGAGCAGTGGGAGCACTCCCAGTTACTGCATCATGGTTACTGGTATGGGCATCCTGGGCCTGAACTCTACTCAAAGCGTGTTGTCATAGGGAGGTGTGAGGTCTCATCCTCTAACAGGAAGTTAGTTGGTGTGAGTATTTCCCAGAAATTATGATTGGGGGTCATTCTGGGCAACAGTTGGGGCCTGTTTTTCAGCGAGGCTGAGGAAGCCAATATGTAAAATGCACTCATTGCCTGTGCAAGTCAGACACATGTAGGGACTGGGGAAAACAGAACTATTTGGGGAGTTGGGATGAATATGCCATCACTGCATATGATATTGTTTCTTTTAAAAGAGAGCTGAGTGGTTTGTATGGAATTCTGTAGCCTGAGATGTCGTCTTGTAAATCTTAATGGAGCAATTTTTTTTACCTTGCAGCACTGGATTACCCACAAAGACACATTTTTCCCATTGTATTTCGTTCTTAGAAGAAAACTGCAGCTGATGATGATGCTTATTAAGAGTATTTCAGCTCTAGCCTTATTTTGACAGCTTTTTAAATGAAGTATGGGACCAATTTTGACAGTACTGTTAGCCATTGGTCCCATTTTCATGGTGATTTTGACACTATCTTTTTCAAAGCTTTGCATGGGCTGGATGCCATGTAATTTGATGGTGAGCTTTCCCATTGAAATCCATACAAGTCTAGCACATGGGCAATTTCACAGTATGGAAGTGATGTTTCCAAGAAAGTACAGTGTCAGTATCTTTTCCTTGGGCATGGGGCCCACTTGCTGCCTTCTGAGCTGAAAAACACTCCAGTTGTAGCAGTGGCTTTGTGCAACTTATTTAAGGAGCAGAATCTCAGCTGCTGCAAACTTAATAGCTCCTCTGATTTCTATTTCCACCTGATAAAATTACAGCTCATCTATTTGCTTGTTGGTTTCATTTAAGGTTTGAATTGTGCTGATGAGCCTCATAAGATCCATTGCCTTCTGTGTCTTCTGTTGAAACATCGATGCTGAATTGGGTTAAGCTGTGGTGCAGGAGCTCTTCATGTTTAAACAGCTCTTGGGTGAAATCGTGACGCAGGCTGTGACAAGGTGAGGAGGATGATTGCTTTTGGTGGGGCTCTGAATCTGCCACCTGGTCATCTGTCCCTCAGACCTCTCACCTGTGCCACAGGAGAGCTGACAAGATAATGAATGTTTTGAACTTGGAATAAAACCCGAGTAGAAACCCAGCACAGTCATGGCTCTGAATTCTTCCTGATCATTTGGTGAGCCAAAACACACCAGAACAAAGCAATTGAAAGATGTTCTTATTTTGTAAGGCCACTTCATACCCATATAGTTTTCTTCTCCACATGGTTTGATTTCAGCAGTCAGAGGGCACAGCATGCAAGGCAGTGGAGAATCAGGCTGCATCACTTTAATATGGAGCTTTAGCTGTGTTTCGTTTTAGTAATATTTCACAGGAGGCTTCTGTGACTGACAGGCACCATATAAATAAAATACATGATCATTTCAAAAGCATAACCTGTAGGTTGCTCTCTTGTGCTGAGTACATTTGCTACTAATGTTCTTCCTCAGCCACAAATAAAATGAATCAACTAAGCTGCTGGACACGGTAGTTTTAAAACCAGTCTATAAACTAAACATGTAAAAAGAGATATATAAAACATAAGGTAGGGTACATCTATACACACACACATACACATATATATGCCAATCACTCACTCACTGTCACATAGCCACAATGTACAAAATATCAATTTATTCCTTTTCAATCATGTACTGTTAACAAATGTAAAAGAAAATCACCAGTAAAAATAAACCAAGCAACTCATTTGCCCACACACTGAAGTGTGGTATGCCCTGCTTGTCAGTAGGTGTCATGCAACACCACAGTTTTTAAACACCTGTCTTGCACAAAAATATCTCTTAAAGAGGATATTCACCTCCAAATGGCTTTTGTTGTGTGGGTTTTTTTAAAGTCACAAGTATTCTTACCCGAGTGATGAACAAGTGTAATGAGACCATCCACTAGTGAGGGACTGCAACTAATTCCCGTCTCTTTGGATACGCAGTCGGTTGTGTTTGCAAAGGCAGCAGCAGCAGCAGCCAAAGCAGCAGTGAGCTGGATAGACAAGGCAGCAGAGAAGAGAGCCCTTGCTGGAGAGACAGAGCACAAAGGCACCAAGCCTAATACCTGCTCACCTCTACATTACCTTTTCTTTCCCCTTTTTCCCCTGTGCCCCAGTAATCCAATAAAAACTCCTTTGTTTCTGTCATAGCTGCAAACACAACTCAATAATGTCATCATACAGATCAGCCAGCTCAATTTTTCTCTAATCCAATCAATAAAATGACCATGCTGTGCTCCCTGCTCCAATTTAAAATCAGGGATGATAGCCTGAAAGAAGTAAATCCCAGTGTGCTGCTGATCAGACCTTAAGGTATCATTTTGTTTGGTTGCTGTTTTCACAGCTTGGTCATACACACATTGAACCTGCAAATGCAGCAATGAAGCTAAACAAAGTGGGAAACAAAACCAAAGCTAAATTTTACAGATTTTAAGCTGATTGGAGCCCTCAAATAGCTCATCGGGTGCCCCAGCTGTGAGCTGAGTGCCTGGGTACTTGGTAGGAAGGAATTGGGTTCAGTCACATGCCTGGCATCACGCTAGTGAGTGACTTGGCAGACCACAGGGATTTATGGTTCTGTGCCCTAAAACCTAGATCCATCCACAGCCCTGAGGGGTTCAGACTGCCCTGAGACAAGACATTAAATGTAGTGGCTGAGATCAGCAGGCATTTCCATCCCAACTCCCTCTGGATAATTCCTGATAACACTTTGAATGTCTATTGATCAGGCAGAAATTTTTTTATTTGCTCCTGCAATTGAAATCTCATTTGATTTGTTGGCATGAAGGCATCACTGGCTTTTAATACAAAGAGAATTCTATTTTTTTTCAACATCTCTAAAGAAGAAAATTGTTGCAACTACCTTTTTTTTTTTTTAACATCTTTAATGCCAAAGCAGCTGGGGGAAACAAGCCTGAATTTGTCAGACAGATAGATAGCCCTTGTTGAAGAGAAGTGTCTTGGAGTGTTCCGGTTAAAATTGGTTTTGATTTGCCAGAGTTAAGAGCTGTTGAGAATTGCACATGCAGTAAATGTTTTAACACTGATAATGCTGAGCTGGGAGCTGGCAGAAGCTCCCTGTGCCACTGCTGTAGCTGTGATCTGGCCAAGTTTGCTGAGGCATGGGATGTCGGAGGCCCCTGGGGGCTGTAAACCAAAGGGTCCAGGTGGAGGGATCCAGAACACTAAGTGGAGTGAGCTGGAGCCAAAAAAATGCCAAAGTCCCCATGGGTATCTGACCTCTCAGACCCCTTCTAAATCTAGCCCTGAGACAAGGTGAGTTTTTTTCCCACACGAAGTCAGGCTCCCCAGGGGAGATGCCATGCTGGTGTCACCGGTAAGGTAGCAAAGTGCTCTGACAGCGTATTGATTTTGCACAACGTAAGGTACTCCATGGAAAGAGAGAGATTTACTGTGTGACTGATAGACAGAAAGGCAGGTAGCTATGTAATCAGAGAAAATGGAGTCTACTAGCAGCATCTTATTTATGGTTGTTTATTGTGAAAATACAGAGCACCAAAGAAGCACTGTTATTTTCTCTTTAAAAGGGAGAACAGCTTCCCAGCACCAAGTGCAGCATTGCAGTTAGTGACTATTAGACTAAGTAACTTGGAGCGATGTTTTGTTAACAGGTATGTATTGCTAATAGAATACCTATTGATCTATCCCTTGACTTGGGGCCAAATCTTGGTTGTTGTCAGAATCTCTGGGATAGCTATAACCTCTGCAATGGCATGGCTGTACACCACCAACACAACATCACCCCCTTCCACAGAGAGCCTATTGCCTCCTATTTATGTTAATGTTTCTGCTTCCTGTAAATGGCCACAGCATATCTGTCCATAGGTCAAACACCTGGTGGTGAGCAGAGAGAAGATGCAGATGGTGGCAGTATAGTTGTCTGTAAGGCTGTCAATAAAATCTATAGATTGAGAAGTAAATATGGAGTGTCTAAGCAGCTGGAATATACAGAGATGTAGAGATACAGAGAGGGGTGTCTGTGTGAGTGAAAAACAAATTCATTCATGAGATGTATTCAAATATATGTCTGCAGATACACAATTTCCATATATATTACAAGACAGCAGAAAAAGAAGGGTGGATATGCATTTTCAGAGTTTTCCAATTCTCTAAGCAAGGGGAAATACGCAAATATAGCAAATAGCTCAGAGCAGCTGAACTAATGCAGGCTGGTTTCCTATGGATTTGTGCCCTGGCTTGACTATACAATATATAACAACCTGTGAGCTCCAAATTACTATTTCCCATGTCTGGAAATCTGACAGGATTTCCTAGCATCTGAGAAAGGGTTAGGCAAAGCTTGTGCTGCAACCTTTCCCTCAGTGGAGATGACAGCACAGCTCCTTTCTCTACTTGGCTGCTGATTTTCATTAAATCTGTAGGGATACAGCACCACCAAGATTGTCAAATATGTTTGAAATTAGTCAAGATGTTGAAAAGTTATTAGTAACACATACACATACATACACGCACACACGTGCAGCGCGTGCTTGCAGAAGCATGGGCTCATAGGAAGCCAAGCCTAGAAGAATATGTAAAAAGCTCTCTGATCCATAAGCTGCTCATTCCCAGTGTGAAGCAAAACAGCAGAATGTAGTTTATTAAAATATTTGTCAGTCTGTTCTTGATTTAGAATCTGGTTCTTTCTATAGGAGAAAAAGAGAGGTGCCCCTCCTAGGAGCTGAACAAGAGGCAAATGTGTAACTGTTCGTAGATTCAAAAACTGAAGGACAATTACATTCCTGTAGTCCCACATCCTTGCCAAAGAGTGTACAGGCAAGGTAGTTCCCACATGCATAAGGCACAATTAGTGCCGTAAGCTGAGTAAGACTTTGGTAAGATGGTACCTGCAGCCCCATACCCAGTTCTACTGCCATGTGGTAACAAGGAATTCAACCTGGAATGGGGTGGAGCAAGTCTTGTAGGATGTTCAGGGATTTTAGCATTTATTTTTTGAGGGGACACTAGGAAAGGTTGACTTGTTTAGCTTATCAAGGTGGAGGTTCAGAGAGAATATGGTCATTTTCTATAAAAATATCAGTGGCAAATATAAGCAAGGCAGAAGAACTGATTAAATGTAGAGATTATTGACAGCCTAAGAGCTCACAGTCATAAAATAATCTTCTAAAATTAGAACAGAAGTTGAAATAAGCTACCTAGTGAGCAGAGGAGTTAATTCCTGGATCTGCATTTTAGCACAAGTGGGAGTAAATAACAAACTCATGTTAAGATCTAGTTTAATAAAAGATTACCAGGAAGGTGTTTGGCATAGTGGTATGTGACTAGAAGAACTTGGGCTTTGCAACCCACGATGTTCTTCATCCTCATGAAGTTCTAAAGGACTTTGTTCAGCAGTTCAGAGGCTGGATATTTGAAGCTGAACTGTACACTATATTGAAATAACAGTGAGCCAAAGGATGGGTCTGCAGTGCAAAACTACATTCAGCATTGAAGGAGGATTAGGATCTACCCAAGAATAATGGGGATTTTGGGCCACTTCCCCTACACACCACACCAAGTGGCACACCATGCAAGCCTCCAAGTGATGTGATTGTAGCCCTATCACTCCTTTCACTTAACCTGGCTCTGTGTCAGCTCCTGTTAAAGGCTATACCATTAGTGAGCACAGCACTCTATCCTGTTCCAGGAACTTTATCACTTTCTTCACTCATTCCCTATTTACTAGGCTTGTAAAATATGTATAGCCTACAACTGGTAAAAAGAATTTGACTAAAAATATAATTAAGAGAATTCCATACAACACAGGCATGGAAACTCGAAGTCATCAGCCATAATGACTGTGCTATTGGACGTGCATAATTGTCACTAAGCACCCAACAGCATTCCATGTTACGTGGGTTTGATTTCTTTTCCCAGATACTGCTGAACAGATTGGTGGGAGTCTGAGGAGAAAAAAACAGAAAGATTTATATTCTGCCTTGCACCCTAGATGCTGAGCCTCACCTTCCACCAACTCTCCAGCCTGACATCATTTCTCCGGATGAGTAGGTGTAGGAGAAATCTCATTCCTAATGTGGCATATAGGCTGTATTTCAGTCTCTCTTCATGTTTATCAGTAACATAAATCTCTTTTCTTACAGTGCAGAACATCTCTTGGAGGCAGGAACTCATTGACCACATGCTGCAGCAGTTGGAGAGCCATGCCTACTAATTACTGGCACTCTGCAGCACTTCATCAACATTTGCTGTTGCAAGTAATAATAATGAGCCACAGCATGGGTCGGATCACACAACCAGTAACTTCCTTCCTACTTCTTGTTTTTTACCCAAGTTTTTCCTTTTCACTTTTCACCTTTGTACCCTGATCACCTCCCTCATCCCTGGACCATTAACAGTCTCCAGGTCTGACAAAACTTCCAGACTGGAATAAAGGAAAATGAAGGTACTAACCCTGCCTGGAAATTTGTCTGAGAAAGAAATTTCCCCTGAGCCACTCTCGCATATTTGAAAAAGTCTATTTATGTTAGTGTTTCCCAAGGTATGACAGGCCTGACTGTAACAGCATGGGCTGGTGTTACAGGACAATTTTCCTATGTCAAATGAGCAAGGAAGCCTTTGTAGATCATAGGCAGAGAAAACTCATTGCATGTCCATCCACTTCTGTGGTGTTAGCCATCTGCACTTAGACTAAAAAGATATCATGAGAACTGATGGTGCACTACGGTACCAGAGTGAATGAGAGAGGTCTGCTCAAATGAATGGAGATTCAAGGCTTTAAAATGCATGCAAATACTAGGAGAATAGAGGTTTTGTACAGTTAGCTTTTCATGGTGGCCTTCTTTTCATCTCTTACATCTCTGCAAGTTCCTCATAAGCAGATAGTATTGGCAAAGGCTGAACAACTTCCAGACAGGTATGGTGGATGCTCCAGGATGCTGCAGCAGCCCTGACCACCCCTGGAACAGGCATCTCCCTCCAGAGGCTTCACAGGTTATTTCTCCTGACTGACATCTGTGGTCTGAGAGCTATTGCTTATGTGCTGGACTAATCCATGTGTTGCTCTGGCTTCTGATGCTGCCACCCTGCCTGCAGCAGGACACAACACCAGCACAACGAGCAGAGCATGGTGGGTGCCTTTCTTCTTCTGTAAATTGTTCCTGTCCTGGGTCACCTTTCCATCCAAGTGATATTGGAGAGGTCAGCTTTCTCTGTATGCCAGTGGGAACAATTGCATCTGAGGCAAAGCCCAGCCAGCACCAGCACAAGAACTCCCTATGTCTTCCAGCTGTACCTCAAGAAATCAAAAGTAGCATCAGAAAGTCCATCTCATGCAGTCTCTTGGCTTGGGCTATACAAAGAGTGACTCCTAAAGAGTGCCTTAGCCCATATCCCAGATCCTCCCTCACCAGAAAACTACTTCCTTATTACTATTCTACACTGTAGAACAAATCATGTTCTCCTTTCCATCCACAGGCCCCCATAGTCCCTCCTTAGCCAAATCAGTGCACACCAGCAGCCTGGAGACTCACAGAGATGTTTTCAGCAACACGTGCTTGGCTCTTAAGTCAAGTCCATGGAGAGCACTAACCTGCCACAGCAGCATGCTAAGCCTCAAGTTTAACTGCTTTATTTTCTGGTATCTTCTTTCTTACTTACTTTGATCAATACTTAAAAAACCACCACTAGCATAAAATAATTGCCAATATTTTGACTAACAACTTGCATTTTCCAGGTTGAGAAGCTAACATTGGTCATAAGAAATCAGCCTGAAATCCTCTGTTGTCCAATGTCCTATTTCTGAGGAAAAGCAAGGGAATATCTCAACCACATAAACTAGTACCTTCCTGCCTCCAGCAGCCTGGGGACTACACAGGCTGTGCAGGCAGTTTTTGTATGAATGATAATGTGATAAATGCTCTTTATTTTTAGTCAGCCAGCACATACAAGAAGCTTTTAGGATGTTAGTCTACTCAAGTTGGAGGCAAATAGATTTTTAGATGTTATTTATTTCTATATATAGAGGAAACTACTGTTTATGTCCCCCAATGTATTCCTGTTTTCCTTTTATTCTCAAGGTTTTTCATGGTGGAAAAGCAAATATATCTGTGAGTTAAACACATCTTTTTAGTTGAAACTGATATGAGGACTTGCTGGGTAAAAAAATAATAAGGTAAAATGCTGTGTCAGTTGAGTCTTATTTTTTTCCAAAATAAAATCCGTATTGATAAATACTTGTCAAATCAAAATATGGATGGTCCACAATCAGGTAAACAGTGTCAGTTTGCTAGCTGTTTTCCCAAACCAGATCCAAGATTCTTAATGGTGCCAAAGGTAAGTGTCATTAGGTGTCAAGAAAGTCTGTACAATGCACAACAGGAAGTTTTAGTGGTCCTACCAAGCCTAAAAATTATGCTGCATGCTCTGAGCGTCCTTTCCTGGCACTTATCTGTTTAGCTGCTACAAACATATGTGCTATAGCATAGTTAAGTTTCCCAATTCGAAATATTACTCAGTCTTCAACTCCCACTGATCTTAGTGTTTAGGTTTCTGGGAAAAAGAAAACAAACCACAAAACAAAACAAGAAAGATTCAGCTATCTTTTCAAGAATCTAGATGTGGAGACAGAAAAACAGATACTCAAATCCTGGCACCAGATGTCTGATGGCATATTTGGAGAATTAGTAAGACTGGAAAGACAAGAAAAATGAAGAGAAAGTCTTCACCCAATATGACAGGAATGTATCTGCAAGCAATTATTATGTCATTATAGTTTCACAAACAATACGTATTAATCGGTACACAAATCTCCGTAAGTGCTAAATGAAATGTTAACCATTATATTCCAAATGTTTTATCACAAGAGACATTTTTGTGACATCAGAAACTAGTTTTCCTTCCACTCAATTATCTCTATTAACTGGTATATGTATGCTGAATCCCTGCCATGCATTTTGTAATGCTGATCCTCATTAACTGAGTAAACAAAAATGCAGCTCATTGGCAAGGCAACTCAAGTGATCAGAGAGCAGGGGTCACTCTGGCCAGAGATCATCCATCATCAGTCTCTCTGCCAGGGTGTGAAGTTAGCATGTAATTATTGGGCACTCAGGGTGAGCAGGACCACAGATGGAGTGTAGAATGGAGCAAGCACAGCACTTCACAAAATCCCACAGCTACAGCAAGGTGCAAGACTTTGCTTTATATAAAGCATTTTAGAGCATCGGGTAGATTTCAATGCCCCAAAACCTGGAGCAATTTATAAAGCAAAATGGCTTAAACCCAAAAAGCACAGTGCACACAAACACAACTCGCTTTTGTTTTCTCCTGTGCAGCAGTGCAAAATTGGACAATTATCCTTCCCTTGGAGGACTTGAATTATAAATGACATTTCTAGATCTCTATAAATGGGTAACTCTTGCACTGTTGAATAGTGGGCCTGATGCTTACAATTTGATGTATAAAATCCTATCAAACCGAGGACCTACTTCAGAAAAATATTTAAGCATGTGCTTAAGCTTAACTACTGCAATGAAGCTGATGGGAGTAAAGCTCATATTTAAATACTTTGCAGACCAGGGATGTCATTATGAACTGAAAAGCAGCCCTGGACTGAAACTGCTCTGACTCCAGAGCAGCTGCATCTGCTCTGTCTCACTCTAGAGTGGTTTGAATGGCTGAGCAGGGAGCACAGCTGTGCAGAAAGAGCCCCAGAATCCACCAACTTCAGTTCTGCTGGCCTCTTTCCCCTGTTCAGTATAATTGCATGAGCACAGCTTGAATCTTTTCTCACTTCTACGAGTGTAAATCACAAGTAAATCCTCTGAGGAGAGGACTGAATAGTGAAAAACAAGGAGAGAGTGAGGCCAGCTCTTCTCTCCGTAGGTACTCAGTGAAATTGCACCAGCCCTGGAAAAACAATTCCTAGTAAAAAAAAAATAAAAAGGAAAAAAGTTTCTGTAAAACTGTCACACCCTTCAGTTCTGGATTTCCTACTATGCATCTGTCATCACTTTCTGATCTCCCTTTAACTTTGTAGCTTATCTAATTCTTCCTGAGTTTGGCGATCCTGGTTCTCCCCTGACAACATTTCAGAGTAAATCTGCCAGCTGTGGTTACATGCGATTTACACCAGCAGGAGCAGGCAACTGAAGGAATCTCCCTAGTAGCCCTTGCCTTCCCACCACTGAGCATCCTTAACTCACGAAGAGTAGGGATCACAACCAGCAGCTTATCCCCTGTGGGCTTGTTGTACAGGGGTGGAGGCCTGTTATGAGATTTATTAAGGGAGAATGTGGTGATGGCAGTGCTGTTCTTCCTGAAATTTGCATAAAATCTGTGCAGAAAGAGGGAGAAAAATTGTGAACATCTGGCTATACCCGTAGCCAGTACAGAATTCCATTACTGTGTTGGCATGAGCCTGTGAGCATGGCAATGCTAAATAATTCATTAAATTAGCAGAAGTTGCATGTGTAAGACATACACTAATACAATGCAGAGGAACGCTCTTGTCTACGGCAGAACAAGCTTTACAAGATAAAGTATTTGCCACCTGATGTCAAACCAAAGCCTAAAAGGATATTGGTCTTGCTCCAATTGATTTAGTATGGAATAAATGCTCAGAGGGCACTCATTGCACAGTCTCGTGGATGCTTATTCTTTATCACAGGGTACAAGGACAGCTTGTACCTCCCCATGGCAGCTGAACCATGCAAAGAGACCCTGCCCAAGCACTGCCAAGACAGAAGAGGGGATATGAGCAGGACTAACACTGAGTGTTTCACCCACTTGGAATACCAGCTCATCCAGCATCACTCTCTAGATGAGGGTGATGAAAATCTCTCAGCCAGGCAAGTCACATGGCTTCTGCTTTCGTAGAACTTATCCATTGTGTATGTGTCTCCCAGCCACCAGATGAGGGCCATGAGACCAGCACCGTGAAACTTGAGCACAAGGCTCAGGAGGGCACACAGAGCTCCCCAGGCCAGATCCAGGCCACCAAGGCCTGGGCTGAGGTCCTCAACTGTCCCAGAGGATCTGGGAGCAAGGACTGCTGCTGGGATTCAGCACCGTCCCACTTGGGACAGGCATTTCCTAACTGTATCAAGAGAATTCTTGATGTTCTTGATGCCTTCAGGAAGTTCAGGTACTTACAGGATTAATGCATAGAAGAATCTGCTTAAATAGCAACAAGAGCATAACCAGAAATCAGCATCAACTGGAGAACCCAGACAGAAGCAGCACAATGTTGGTCACTTACTCGAGATAAATTCAACCACCTCTAATGTGCCTAACACACTGAATTTGTATTTACTCTGAATTTGCTACATTAGCTTACATACAGCGTGACATTGGCTCCCTGCAAACCCCATTTCTCATCTCATTGTAAGCCAAGTTTTTCCAGCCTTTTTTCTTTCCTTTTTTTTTCCCCCCCTCTTTCTTTATTTTTAAGGCAATGAAATAGAGTTCCTTTGTATTGTTTTGCAAACAACTACTGAGCAAAAGAGCAAAACTGTGTCAGATCTCTGTATTGCCTGAATGAATGCTATTCTCGGAACGGACAGTGCTTTCATCTTAATTGTTAGCTAGCAACAAAAGTATTGGAGTTCAGCACTTCAATATAAATCAGTGACAGAAAAAATCATAACAATTTACTAGAGAAGAGAATATCTTTTATAATGAGAATTTTATAGTGCTGCAAAACTAGGAGAATTACATAGCCCATACTAACACAATATTTATAAATCCTTATTATACCAGTTTCCATAATTTCAAACTTTTTTTCCTATTCCTGAGCAATTTGCAAACAGTGCTCTGTGTTCTGATAAACAATGAAATACAGATATCTTGCAATACCCAGTACTTCTGAGTTTACAAATGAGCTGTACAAAGCACTAGTAATTTAAAACTTATTTTTTAAAAAACATACATAGCTTTGAAACTGCAGAGCTATAAAGTATCACCTTGAATAAGTGTGTGATTCCTTGTGATGCATTTAATGTCAGGCCTTTCATTATTTACATGATACATGGTCACTGCGGCTGGCCCCTTCCCAATGGGTACTACAGTTCCCACACTCCCTCCACCACATTCATGTAGCCTGATCTAGTGGTGGCTCAGCCCAGTGAGATGATTACAGTGTTAAAAAGGGGACTAGTGGCTTGAAGCATCCATCCTTACCTTAAAAGAGCCTAATCTCAGAGACAGGGTCTGAAGGTCTGTCAGATATATAGGAGCAGAGTTGCCTAAGATCATGGACAAGATAGGATATCACCTTTCGCAGGAGAGAACTTTCTATCACAGAATATTATCTGAGAATTCCTTTAAAAAACTCCCAGTCTCTAATTAAATAGTATTAGTATTTCTCATCATTAAATATGAACCTTTCTTGCTAAAATGCTAGACTTTGTTATAAACAAAACCAGTCTTTTCCATGGGTCTGTGGTGATCTTCACTGTGAGGTTGGTGAGGCATAGGCACATGTTCCCCAGAAAATTTGTGGATGTCCCATCCAAATTTGTGGCATTTGTGGATGCCACAACTTGTGTACAAGTAAAGTTCAATGGAGCTTTGAGTAACCTGGTCTAGTGGAAACTGTCCCTGCTCATGGCAGGGGACTTTGAAACTAAATAATGGCCAGACTTCGCGAACGAAGATCTGTGGAAGGTCTTTGTACGCCTTCCAGCCTGCGCATTGGATTTATTTTAGGTGGGACACAGTGCGCCCAGAACTGAGCCCACCCTTTAATCCTAAGGTTCATCTGCCGGGGCCAAGCGAGCTTGGACAGTGGCAGCGAGGTCCTCAGGACGTAGGTGGATTGCCTTACAGGGCTAACGGGCTCCACCTGCCCGGGGAGTTTCCCCGACCGGGAATCGAACCCGGGCCTCGGCAGTTACAGTGCCGTATCCTTAACCACTAGACCACCAGGGGCTCCCACTTTGAAACTAGATGATCTTTAATGCCTCTTCCAACCCAAATCATTTTACCCGTGATTCTGTAATCCTATGATGGGTTTTTTAAATGTGTAACCACAAGCCAGTGAGAACCTTTCACATTACCATTTGAAGCTGACATCCAAACTTCTTCAGCAGCTGGTATCCAATTAGTTTTCTTGACAGGACCTGAATATTAATTTGCTGCAGGTTTTAATTAAATATTGAAGAATTATAGTGACATGACATGACAGCCTACTGCAAAATAATTTATAATATCCTGTTATATTGTTATTCTAAAACAATTTTCCTAGCATGTTTAATCTTCTTAAAACCTGCTGCTAAATAAAATTACTGTATTTTGCTATATATCAAATAATGATAAATGACATCTTACATTTCCATGTGCCTTCCATATCCAGGGAGCAATGTACTCACTCCTTCTTACCTGCGTCCCTCCTTCCCTTAAAGAGAAAAACATTTCTTTCCATCATTGAGAAGCCTGAGTTTTTTTAGAACAGATCCTCAAGGGGGTCACTAATATTTTAAAAACTGAGCTCACTTGAACATGTGCTATTACTATCAAAGGCAGAGAGGTCAAAACAGATATTACAAATCTGTACAAACCTTCTTTGTCTAGCAGCTCAGCTCAAAAAGTGCCAATTCACGTGTCTGATGTTTTGACGCAGTTTGTGCATTGGCTGAAAAATAAATCACTGAATTCACCATTCAACAGCAATTAGGTGTGTAATAAAATGGGCTAGATCCCGTTCTCCCTTGCAGTTGCAAAATACCACAAAGCATGATGGAATTCCTTCAGTAAGTGCAACCCAGAGCTGGATTTACCTGACAAGTGCCAGTATGAGCAGGTATTGTGTTAACCTAATGTGGAAATATCTATAGAGCTGGGGTGATGCTTCTTTTCACTTTTTTATGCAGTGCCTATCCCCTCATTAGCTAAGCTGTGATCTGCTGTGCTTATCCTTCCACACATCATGAGGTCATTTATTTGAAATAGACCTTTATGATACCAATATTTGAACATCACTGGCTTTTTGAATGACACTAGAATTGAATTTTGTAATCAGCTTTGCTTGAACTAAACTAACAAAGGAACATAAGATCTCTGAGTACCCAGTATACTTTTCAAATGTTAGACAGATCTTTTTTCCAGCATGAGTAGGAAAAAAATGCAGAATTAATTTTGACAGCACGGACACTACTGCCATTGTGCAGGCAGAAACTCGAACTTCCTGGCTGTCTTGCTGGCTCAACACTCCATTAGACATTTGAAAGGGAAGAATCCATGCTGGAAATTTTGTTTGGAGGAATAGCTCAAGGGCAGAACGTTGGATCACTGTTACAGTGTTCTGGAAGCCATGTTACTGTTGTTGTTGTTATTGATGATAATAATAATAATATTTCTGTTCTTCCCTTTATAATCTCCAACTTGCAGGGACATAATGCCACACTTCTGCTTCTCAAAACCATAAGCATGGCAATTGAAATTTGGGCCAGCATCATCAACAACCTGCATCCTGAATATAGGGAAGGCAGAGGTGCCTGTGGACCAGCCTGAATGACCCTGCAGCAATCCTGCTTGGTGTCAGTCGTATCTGCAATATTGTGAGGGACATCTGTCTCTAAAGAAAAAATTACTATCAAACCAAATAATTTCAATCCACCTTCAAACACGGCAATAAAAATATGGGTAAGGATGTGGGATATAACAACAGTGTGGATTAAAAACCAAAACTAAATATAACACCTCTTTTCATAGCCTTTCCTCTGAGTCTACCCCAGACACACAGTTGATTTTCTTTGTACATTGTTTCAGAACATCTTCCCAGAGTGGGGGTGTTCCTCATGGCATCCCTGCAAAAAGGGATCCATGGTAGTGGCAGTCCTGCTCACAGCATAGGTGACATCCTCATGCTGGAAGAGAGGAAAGAAGTTTTACCCTCCCTATGCTCCCCTTAATGCATATTCGTTTTTCCAACTAAGTGACTGGAATTGCTGCTGTGGAAGTGCTTTGGGGAGCCCATGTGACGAAAGCTTTAAAAGCAGAAAGGGAACTATTACTTTTTATGAATCCCAAAAGGCTATTCTGAGAGTTGCCCAAAGGGAATGCATGAGCAATACTTGAGAAGAAGAAATATTATTTTTCAATAAGGTATAAAATATTTACTATCTGCCAGTGATGGGCGCTGAATGATTTGTGAATATTGCTTTGACAGCGCAGTGTTTAAGGATGCATTTCTCCATACATAGGCAGTCATCAGAGCTGTATATCAAAACCTAAAAATCTCTTGCCAATGTAGATATTGACTGCATTGGAAACAAATGCAAGTATAACTTACCCTAAAGTTGTGTGATTTTTAAATATGTGCATAAATGTTGTATATATTTCCTGTTGGACGAAACTCACAGCTGGCATGTTTCATTGCAAAAGAAAGAAAGATCAAGGTTATATTTTACATCACATGAAGGAAATTTAGATGCCTTTCCCATTATTTGCTTAGACAGGGTGCCTGCACTCTGTCCTGTCAATTGAAGAATAAAAGCTTCCTCCATAGTCAGAGCAGAACAAAAGGTAGCCCAAGGGATAATTCACCTTCCCTACTGTGTATTTTGCCTTCAGAAGCACGGGTTGCTCTCTGCAGGTGCCCACCTCTCACCACAGACCACTAATGAGCTGCTTAGCCCAGAGACTTGAGAAGGGAAGAAAAGTGAATGTCTACTAGTAAAAGAGACATACAAATATTTTGCTTTTGGTTAAGAAGTATTTTCTCAAAGTTCTTAGTCATCATCCTTATAGTTCGTAGATCTGTGCAAAACTCAAAAGAATAGTGGAGTCTTTGCTCCACTGATTTTCATTCATTTACACTCAAGCCCACTGGGCTGCATTTTTAATTCTAGCTTCCACTGAACCCAAACTGAGCTGAGGGGCTGCAGATATCATTGTTCAGTATACGGGACTATTCAAAATCTCAAGCTTTTAGTGGTTTCAGAGCAAGCAAGATAAATCCCTTCAGTTTCTCACTTTCCCCCCAATGTTATGTTTATTTTCCAACTGGTTTAAAACAGCAAATTTAAAAAAAAAACACTTCGCATTTGCTGCAAGGATATTGTGTAGATGTGCATAAAACTCCAGGCCACTCTAGTGATGTTATTCTTCTGAGTACATTGCCCAGTAGCAGCGCTGGACCTTTGGAAGCCTAATTACACACCTCTGGATTATTCACAGGAGTGAAGCCTGTAAGATCAGGCTCCCCTAATGAGAGATCACTTCACCCAAACCTGACATGTAGCTACCTCTGATACGGA
This sequence comes from Pachyramphus minor, assembly GCA_013397135.1. Classification (NCBI taxonomy): domain Eukaryota; kingdom Metazoa; phylum Chordata; class Aves; order Passeriformes; family Tyrannidae; genus Pachyramphus; species Pachyramphus minor. The sequence goes on along the minus strand of VYXB01002021.1, from coordinate 1,244,733 downwards.
TTGTGGTAGCATTTAACAGTGCACAGCAAGATAACCCAACTAAATTAGGACAAGATGTGGAAAAAGAATTATGCTGCCAACAGGACCTCTGGGGAGACTGTAAGAAGGCAGATTGCAGCTACGCAAGCTGTAACCAGGCCAAGGAGAAGGGGGGGACACTGTCAGCAGCACAACAGTGGCTGCACTGTTCCAGTGATTGAAGGAACTAAAACCTGGTTTATCTCTTACACCTCATATTAAACCGCACAGCCCCCTTATGGCTCAGGTGGGAGTAAAGAGTGATACCCTGAAATCAGCTCTGTAAGTTTCAAAAAGGGTAGGTGACCACCTGGATGCATCCCAGCCCATGGATAACCAGCTACTCTTGCCTGGCTGCATGCTCTGAAGGAAGGGCATAGAGCTCTAGGAAGTAATCTGTGACTATTATGGTTGCTATTTCTTCACCAGTGCTTGCTTGCTTTATGGAGCTCTCTGGGGACATTAGGAAGTTTCTGGATTGTATGACACTTTTAAACTTTTTGAGTACCTATGAATAAACTAAGCCGCATGAAATCATAGCCTAAAGGAAATTAAGAGTCTGAATCTAATACTGGATGCATGCCTGAAAAAATCTATGAGTACACCAGCAAGCTGAGATGTCCACCCTTCATACCAAATTCCTAGTGAGTACTTTGTTGGGGTTTATTGGTTTCTGTTGCTCAGCTTCAGCCTGAGAGCATTTTAGATGAACACAGCAGAGGCACCTGAGCTAGTAGGGCTAGAAAGCATCAGTCTCAACCTCTTCAATATGAAAAGACATAAAGCTATTTAGAAACAGCTCTTTTTGTGGCTGCTCAGAGTATCCCAGAGAGCACTAGCATGAACATAAAGTCAGTTCCTTAACACCAGGAAAGCAATTGTTCAGGCATCCCATGACACACCAGAACACAGATTAATATTAATGAGAAAACTTCCTCTGATGAACTTCTCAGCATTACTTTCTCAGCCAATCCATGTTCTGTGAACCTGAAACCACAGACAGAGCCCATGTGAAGAGAGAATCTGGTGTGTCACAGGGCTGAGAAGTTTGGAGCCCAAACCCACCTCCCATGGGATGATCCTCCTGCTCTTGGCTGGTGGACTAGTCATTCCCTGTCATTATTAACTTGTAGCATGAGCACTTCCACATGGACTCTGTAGTTGGCTGGAATGTGTTGCATGCCTAACTGTGACCCATTTCAGCTATTTACTCCTATATCACTGGTGTCGTATATCTGGTGTAAGACATCCAGGTTGTACAGCAGAGGTTCACACAGCACTTCATATTATAGATCTGACCATAAGAAGTTAGATTTATCCTCCATGTCTTGAGTTGTCTTCCCAAAGACTACAAAAATGGAGTTCACTATGTGATGGATTATTCAATAATTCTCATCTTCAGCCCAAAGTATCTTAACTACTGCTTAATAAAACCTGTAGTCATTATTTTTGCTCTTCTGCTGGAACTGAACCTCTCTAAAACTAGAGCAAAGCTTATCCATGGAGACAGAACTGGTCAGCCTGCGACTGTGGAATGAATTCCCTGAAGGCTTAAGGTCCTTTTTTCTCTAACCTTGCTTTCTCTAAGATAAATACAGACAAACATGTGCATTTTTCCAAGAAAACAAAGCTAAACAAAACCTAAACTGATAAAGTTGTACCAAAATAAGACATTCCAGAGAACACGATTCTCTACAAAGCAAGGGTAAAGAGTAAACATCACATGATAGATGTTAATCACATCACTTAAGGCATCAGTACAAGTCATTCAGATACTATCAAGATGAACATATGCAGATTAAAAATCTGAATGCTGAGCTATTCAGCCAATTTCTTGAATGGTCTGCTGTGACACTTCAACTTCTCTCTTAAAACCACTTAAAACTGGAAATCTGTGATGTCTCCTTCTGTAGGGGTGATCAAGGGAGATATTGATGTCTAAAACTGACACAGCTAACAGACAAATTAGTAGGAATTGTAGTAGGAAAAATAGAAACAAGGGATGTCCAAATACATGTGATGAATTTTTCGAAGTCAACAGAGCTATTTGAAATGTAAGTCCTGCCTTAGAAACCTATGACAGGCCTTCAAATGAGCTCACAAAGAGGTGAGCAAAGGGGATCAATTGATAAGGGCTTGTTCTTTGCCAAAGCCGTTTGTGCGTGAAATTTTGCGTGGTTTCACTGAAGGCCAAACTTGTTAATGGGAGATAAGGTAACCATCATGTCTTGTACAGAAAACCTCTGAGCTAAAAAACGGTTGAAAGCTGCTCCCTGTATCATATGTGTTTCTCTCATTCTTATAGTGTTCATTATACCACCATCTTCACTCTTCCATGCACACACAAGATAAGCCTTTGATCTGACCACTTGCCATTTTATCCAGCTATTGATCATTTCAGTATCTTTCATTAATTGCCAATAAGGGATCATCATCAAAGTAAGAAACAAAATTAGAAATATGTTTGGAAATCAGTTTGAATCTCTTTTTTTTTCAATTTTCTTCCTGCTGGATATTAATCCCTCCTCATTAAATGGCAGTCACTCTGCTTCCCTACCTCAGTGACACTGTGTGAAGGACTCAGAGTTGCCCTGATTTTTCAGTAAGGAGGGAGAGTAGACACCCTATATTCACAGAAAGGGCAGGAAAAAATATGTTGTGGGAATACACAAGTGGTCTGGTTTTGGTTCTATGAAAGATAAATATAGCAAAAGCTGTCTACTATCTTTTGAGATGCTTTTGGATACCCTGGACAACTGCATGAGGTTACCAGATGAGCCTCCAAGTTTCCAAGGGACCCATCACTTTCACAGGGTCAGCCACAGAGAAACAGGTACTGAGGGCATCTGTGGTGGCACAATCAACTGCACTCATTTTGTTACAGCCACAAAATGACTGAAGCTGGATTTTGACATCTGAGGACCAGAATGACAGCAGAGGCCTGCTCCACTGGTCAGCATGGATGGAGCTTTTGTCCGCTGCAGTGACAGAAGAGAGCTGCTCTGGTAGCTGTTTATCACTGCCCACTGAGACAAGGACCATCAGCTTCACAGAGCTGCTGACATTTTCTTTTCAAAACTGTGCTGTGAGCTACTTTTCTATGGTGTAAACCAGATTCCTTTTATATCAAGCCCAGCGCCTATGTGAAAAAATATACAATATACATCAATATACATGGCTTTACTTGGGTCTACAGCAAGCATCAGATGCAGTCATGCTCCTGCAAGGAGCAGGTTCCAGAAACCAAGGGAAAATCAGTGTCAAGCTGCAAACAGTGGAAGAACCATTTCTGTTGGACAGTCTTCAGCATCGATTAAACTTATTTTCTATTTTTATCTGATCTACTGTGGGTTTATGTAAAAGGTTCAGAAAGTCACTAGTAAATAAATGCCCTGGAAATACAAATATAAAAATATACTTATATTCCTATTCTTCAAATAACTTCTTATAAGCCAAATCTTGTGGCCCCAAGCAAAGTACATTACACATGTTACTAAGTGCATACAGGAGAAGGTGAAGTGGAAGCTGGGGTCCACTGAGAAAAGTCCATGATAAAAAGAGAAAGGCTAACAACCTCCTGGAAAGATGTAAATATAATTAAAACATGGAAAGGAGAATGTCAAATGGAGTAAGGTTAATGGTTCACACACTGCCACAGCTTGCTTATGAAGAGCATTGTCAGTTTTATCAGAAAAGAGTGGAAAAGGAGACTGTGAAGCAATCTGCCTCACTCCTGAAGCAATCTGCAGAGCCTCACTACCAACCTCAAAGACGTATCTTGACCAGGTCAAGAATGGCCACCTGAAGACTACAATATAATAAGATAAGGAGAGAAAAAGCCTTAGAAATATGGTTCTACATCCTGAAATCTGATTGAATCTCATCTGCTTTGCAGGCTGATGAAAAAGAAAATGCACCAGAAAGCTTGAGCTGACTTGAAATATTATTTCAGGGCATCTTTTTCAGCTCCCTCCTGCATTATTTGGCAGAGTCTTTTGATACTGCCATTCTTCTCTCAGTGAGACAGACACAGCTGTCTTTCCTTCAGGCAAATGCTGGCTGGGGAGCTGGGGGAAAGGCCACTGAGGAAAAAAAGTCCTTGTATATGCTATGCATGGAGAGGAAATCCTAATGGTATCCACATCATGTGGAGGGAGGTACGAAGGGAGTACAGGGGCTGTACACTGAAGAGCCAGATAAGAAATGGAAATCCCAAATCTGACTTAGAATGTGAAATGAAGTGGTAATAATTTGAGAAATGGTTGAGAAGTGTAACAGTTCTGGTTTCTTCAGGGAATTAGTAACACAAAAGTCAGTCTGATTTTGCTCAGCAGAAGAGAAACAATACCTAGCTGACAAGATAGCTCCAAGTACAGGAGATGATTAGTTAGATTACACTGAACGAAAAAGGCTGCTGTGACAGCAAAGTTTCCTTTCTTGTGTCTCATGCTCTTAACAGATGTTTACTGAGAGCATTTTTTTTCACTCAGTCTTTCAAAAAAATCTAGTTCAAAGGAGTTAGAAATTCATGACCATCAATATAACAAAAGAAGCAATAAACTTATGCATATCAAGGCTGGTGTGTCAAAAGCTCCAAAGACCCAAGCAAGCAATAGAGTGATGTACTATAATATAAATAAGATGCTCTGATCCACCTCAATAAATTGTTTTTATTACAATGTCTCATGAAAACCACACCTTCTGAAGAGAGGGCTTCTCTAATAAGCACTTCCCTTATGAAGAGATGTATCTGTTTTACAGGTATACTGAGTGTTCTTTATTAACTGGACTTTTTCACCATAGCACTACCATTCTTATCCTAGGAGGATTGCTATAGTGTCATTTCTATTATAATAAGTGAGAAGATGATTTTTTAAATTTTTTTGTACACAAATGTAGCACCACCCCTGTAAATACGGGCAGACCCTTCCATCTTGACTTTTCAGTTGTGGAAACAGAGACTTCTTTACCTTCACAGACACAAAACCAATATTTCAAAGTGATCAGCCCTAAATTACATCACTCTTATATGGGTTCATTTATCTTGTTTACTTCAATTTCCACATTTTGGTCTAATTTAGCTGCTTTATCATCACACACTGGTGTCACACTAAAGATGGCAGTAAATCATATGCTTCCTTATTTGCAACCCTCCAAAAATGTTCTCTGTTTTTAGAGGAGTAAAAATCAAACAAAATCAGGGAGTTATGGTAAGGCAGAAGGTGAACATATTTGAAGATGCACTATGCTGTAATACATACAGAGCCAGGTCTGCCACTGTATGACAGTACACTGTAAAACCTGAACAGCAAGTAATAAAAACAGAATCCATCCACAACAGCCACAGAGGCTAGTGAGAGCCACAGACTTCATCATGTTTGATAAGAGAAATCAGTTTATAGACTTACTCTTGTACTAGGAGCTGCTTATGGCAATCAATGGATGAAAAAAAAAAAAAAAGACCTTATGTTTTTGGTGAAGTATAAAGAAATGGCAACTGTGTTTCAAGAAGGAAAGTGATGTCTCTGATACATTATCCAAGCTTTTGAGTTCAGTCTACAAGCTCGTGGGCAGGCAGTGCATGTTTTGTCTCTGCTAACAGTGTAACAATTGCCATAGGAAACGTTGTTCTGCATCAGGGTCTTGCTTCAACTTCTGAAACATCTTAAGGGTAATGCCAAGGAACCACCCTAGAAGTATAGTTGTGCGGCAATAAAAGCACCATTAAAGCAAGGTCCACATTTATAAAAAAATAAGATGCTACTCTTACTGTATTTGATGGAAAAATGTGTTTGTTGGACAGCAGCCATTTGTGTCCAGGAAGTGCCATCTGCCCCATTGCCAAATATCACATACCAGCTGCTGTGCACATAACTTGACCAAAAGCAGGTAACCCCCGCCTCCATTCTGTATAAGATTTGATAATGTCCATTGGCATAGTCTCACAGTAGGAGGTGAGGGATTTGATTCCACCTTCCTATGGATTTTAGTGTTAATGCAGAGAAATTCATCTCCAGTAGTGTTCTTCCATCCATCCATCCTTCCATCCATCCATTCATCCAGACACCAAGGTACTTACCCGAGACTAGTTGCCATGATTAGATTAACTGTGAACATTGAGGCTTGCAGACAGAAATATGATACTACCGAGACTTTGGACTTAGGCCAGTCAGTCATAAAGGGGAGTTTGAAAGTGTTTTCCAAGCAACGAGGCACACATACATCTGGGTAAGTTAGTGCAAGCAGGACAGGATGGGCAGATGGCCACAACTTCTGAGGTACATGTGTTACTTTAAAGCAGTTTTCCTTCAGTATGTCTGTCACACCCAAATTTATTATTGTCACATAAAACTCATTCCTTTCACAGAACTGGCTTCTAGTCGTCTCTTTTTAAATTATATGAGTTTCTTTAGTGCAGTTGTGCTCTTTGGGAAAGGAACCGTGATCATCTGGAGTTAACAAGTCCAATTCACACAGAAATACTTCTTTCAGAAGCTCAGTATTAAGATGGTAATATCCCTTAGGCTCAGTATTTCTGTGTTAGGGAGATTCTGAAATTCACTAGAGAGATTTACTCTCAAGAGCTAAATAAATATCTACCTGTGCAGGAGGTTCAATTGCCACATAAATTTGACAGTTTATTGCCCTTTTTTGTCACCAGTCTTGTGCTACGCCCTTATCAGCAAAGAGCATTTATCCACCTTTGCACCTTCTCTAAGATCTCAGGATACAAACTGGTGATCAGAAATGGAAGAAATCCACAATGACAATTTAATATCATGGTAAGCAAGGCTTCAACATTCCTCTGGGCAGCGGCCTCTTCCTGCACAGTTTAAGCACTTACACATTCTTTGGGCATGATTTATACCTGTTTTTGTCCAAATGCCTGAAAAATCACATGAGAAGGAGAAAGAGGGGACAAAAGACTGAAGAAAAAGCTTATGAGAGTATGACCTGTCCTTCAGAATTGCATGTGACCTTCCTTAGCTGGCCACCATCTCCCAAGGTACCACCAGATGTGTTCCGTGGGTCCTGAGTCATCACAACTCACAGAGCCTGTCTGAAGAGATGAGCCCAGGCTCAGCTCCTGGAGAAGAAGACAACAGTTTAGTCTGACAAACTGATTCTGGAGATTCCCATTTCCCTCTACTATGTGTATTCCTATCCTTTCTCTACAGTTCTCTTGAAGGTAACCTGAGCCAGTAACTGTCAGCTTGCTTTTGCACTTACTTTTTAGGTTGTCCTTGTCTGAACCACATACAAATGTAGAAAAATGTCGGTTTTGATACTGTTGAACACTTCTTAGTGTGAGACAGAAACCTGCTGAACCAACCAGAGACCAAACCACCCTGTTACATATGGGCCTCCTCTGCCTCAGGCAGGTGAGTGATTGCTTTGGGCATGTTTCTGTCAGCTGGAGCGAACAGCATGTCCAGCAGCCAGGAGCTTGCTGGGTTTGGCCTCTGCCTCCTGCCCTGGCTCTCCCATCCCCATCGTGGGCGTCTGGAGGAAGGTGTCTCTCCAAGTACCCCAGGGAGAGGTCCAGCTCAGGCTCAGCCAGTTCTGGCAGACGCAGGGACTGCAGGAGAGGCAGGGCTGGTTGCCAGGCCGTGCTGGTGGCCAGGCCATGCTGGGCTGCTCTGAGCAGGCAGAGCAGCCACCTCTGCTGGCCAGTGAAGCTGCAGGACCCAGCCACGATGAGTCTGGGGAGTGCAGCTGGAAAGCACAGACTATCAGAACAGCTGCCAACCATGTTTAACTTGTCCTGAGCATGCTGTGTCCTCCTCTGGTTTGGAAGTCATGCTGAATCAAGCCATCTCACATGAAGCTCATACATGTGCCAGAACACTGTCACCTGCATATGCTTTTTGGAGCAAGCAGATTCCCCATATGGTGTTGAGAGTTATCATGTGAGGTAAATGGGAAGGAAAAGCTCATCCTCTGATCTTTCCTAGCAAGCCCACAAAATAAAGGGAAACTAGTGACAAAATCCAAAACTTCCCTCTGGCAGTCCTGACAACTGAGAAAAACACCTATATGGAAACACTAGAAGAGAGCAGAGAGGAGGAAGAAGAGGAGGAGGAGGTGGAGAGCTGTGATGGAACAGGCGCAAAGGTTTCCAAAACTCCCAGCAGCTCCTGCCACCCATTTGAGGCTGTGCTGTGCCTACTCAGAGCTGGCACCCCCAGCACAGCTATGCCAATGTGATAAGCTTTCTACTTCATGTCCCTGGGCATGGGCTGAGGGAGCATTGTATTCAGTCTCATCACCAGTTGAGCAAAGGGTTAATCCATCGCTGCCACACAGTGTCACCAGCTTTCTGATGCTGCCTGATTTTAAGACAAGACTTACAGCATTTCTTACCTGTAACATCAATTATTAGCATGCTTTGCTCAGTGGCCTTCCTCAAACATTTCTCCGGGACCCACAGATGCTTTTGATATACTGCACCCAGTTTTTATCCATAGGTGATTTCAGACCCTCTCCCCTCTTTGCAGTCAGCTCACTTGCTTAATAACTGTTATCATATCAATTACAATTTTTCCACTTTGACTTTACTAGCCCCCATCTTTTTCCACCTAATAGATCTGTGTGCCTGTCTGCAGCTTTCAATAATAGGATGCAGGAATCCTAACCAGCTCAAAACATCATCTCAAGCATACAATTTCTTTACTGAGAAGCTTTCACAGTGAATTAAAATAAAGATTGTCAAGACATCTACTTTCAAAGTCCAGAAAATTGCTTGGGTTGGCACTTCTTAAATAATATAATTTTTAGAAAGATTATAACAGTTGTAGTACAGGAAAAGTCGATTCTTTTCTTCACAGATTTACTCATAACAATAGGAAGCTTGGTTTTCTCTCTCTTTGTTTCCTATTCAGACAATTGGAGGGTATTTATGAAAACCCTGGAGGTGTTACACATTCTGGGAGGGCTGTCTGTCTGTCTGAGAACACCCACAGTGCATATTTTCTGCAGTTATTGTCTGAAGTGTCCAAGCACCCTAGAACTCCCAGTGCGTGTATATATACCAGATAGGGGATGACAGAGGAAGATTCTTCTGCTTTATCAGATGGCTATCTCTGCAATCTGGTGCAGTACCTAAACCCAGAGAATTCCAGTGATTTCCCAAGATTATTTATAGTAAGTGTAGCAAAAGTTCCAACTGACACCAAGTCCAGTACCCTAATTAGAGAAATCCAAGCATTGGTTTGTTTGGATGTTGGAGGAGCATTGATCACTAATGTTCCAATATTCATATTTTCAGTCAACAGAAAAAATACCCCAAGATAGAGATGACCAGCAAATTTCAAAGTAAGAGAAAAGTGTAGATGTCGTCAAGAGATGAGATTAGAGAGATGTGGTCTGTATTGCATTTATAACTGGCCTGCACTACAATGAACACGTGCAGTTTAATACACTTAAAGATAATCCATATCCCTGCTACACTCATCCCATCAGTTTTACATTTATGCAACTAAAGGCAAATGTTTAAACAGTTGGTTAATGCACCATATGTCTGAAATGTTTTAGTTCCATCTGACATTTTTTAAATATTTTTATTTCAGTGGTAGCTCACTGAGTAAATTCACTTTTTCTAAAGCTGAGTATCCACATTCCCTTTTGCCACAGTATTCCTAGACCTGTCTGCCATGATGTCTTAATTTTTTGGCTCGCTAATCTAATTTAATCTAATGTAATTGGTTGGCAGATCTATTAACTTTTTTTTTTTTTTTTTTTGTATGTGGGTGCTAAATGAGGCAGAATGTGTGCATGGTATGCGAGGTTGCCTTTTTCCACTTGCCCATTTTAAAGCATGATTGAAATTTTCTGGACAGGGGCAAAAAAAGTGGGACAACACAGCCCCTCTGTGCAACCCACCTGGCAGCAAGTGAAGCATCCTTCATGGTAGATTAGCAGTGAAGGCTGCTGGCAAGCGATGGCACAGTGCAGGTCAGAATCAGCTTTGTGCAGACCGCTCAGGGTGACTAATGTGCATGAAAACTGTCCCTCAATGAGAGGACCTTACACAGATAAATATAGAGACAAGACGGACAACACAAAGGCAAGAGCGTATCTTGCTTCATCCAAGGGAATTTAGGTTTGATAATGGCTGGGAACCCTCACTACTGCAGGCTTTGCATTGGGCTCCTCAAAACAACATTAGGCAAAAATATCCAAGCAGATATAATTACTTCAGTCTTTTCATTTATGGCTGGCTTCTTCACACATAACTAGCACTCTGCTTCCAAGCAGTTGTAGCTCTCTGGAAATTCTGACTGAGAGCAACAGTGCAACAAGTTTTTCAGTGAGATACAAAAGCCATTATAACAAATATCAAAACAGTGAGTCATCCTAAATGTTTAATGAAGTGAGGTTCAAACAGACCTTAATAGATTTTCTTCAAAACTTCACAGGAACATCCTTCTTGGTTCTGAAAGAAAAATCTTCAGTTTTCTGTCTCGATCAATTTTGCAAATTAAAATTGTAAGGAAACACACATAAGTTTTTATTGCTGAATCCTCATCATGCAGCATTGTGAGGAGCATTTATTAGTGTGGTACTAAAAAAAGAGCTGGCTTTCTGATTCAAGTGATAGCAAAACAAATTCCCTGCTGATGTAACTTAGTTCAGGTCCTGGGTGTCATGCCAAAAGGATACTTCACCTGATGCAACAATCAGGTTGTTCCGAGAGATAGATTAATTTAGGTTCAATGGATTTATGTCAAGAGAGAATTTAGCCTAATATTCCTCGCTCTGGCTTCTATCTAGGGAAATATTCTAAGAGGAAATTTAAGTGGGTTTTGACTGATTTTATTTATCGAATTCCAATAGAAGACCTCACTGGGGAAAGGAGAAGGTCAGCTTTTCCTCAGCACAATCCAATTTAGATGATTGTCAGAACAGCAGCAGATGCTTTTAAAAAAACAATGATAAATATTTTTCAGAACTTAGGGACAATTTCTTTTTCATTGATGGTGAGGCACTGCTCAGTCACAACAGGGTGTAATTTCCAAAAGTACGTCTTTGCCTCTTTGGGCATTAACATTGGCTTCCCCACGGCAGCAGAAAGAGGCGTAAGAGAGAGGTTTGCATGTCTGCAGATTTAGTCCACAAAGGATGATCAGGACTTTCAAGAATAATTCACGTGAATGTCTGACAAGGAACGCAAATGGTGGGTTTAATTGTGTCTGTCTTGGATGGACAGAGAGACTGGACAACTTCTTGGTCTGAATGCCCTGCAGTGCAGCACAGGCTGCTTTGCTGTCATCTTCTCTTTCACAGATCCTGCCCTCTTGCCAAAGGAGTGGTTTTACTCTTCTCCCTTTGGCAAGACACTGCTTTATACAAATGTCAGCAAATGAATCTCGATAAAGTAATCAATCAGTTTAACAGAATCAAGTCCCTGTGTACTAAAAGGTGACATGAAATTATTGTCTAACTTATTAAGGTAATAAGCCTGCTGTAGCCCAATTACACCTTCACTATATACAATGAAATAGCTCTCAAGCAATTCCTCAACAAAACAATAAACCTGTCATGAAAGAAAAATTTATTGTTCATCAAGTCTCTGTATTTATGAAGTAATACTACTTTCAGGGTCATGCTGGTAGTAACTCAACATGAGATTAAGGGAAATTATAGGGAGTCTTCATGGCATTTGATATTTTGCCTTTGCAGAGCTACCAAATGTCTATCCGAATCCCTAAACTTCACCAGCAAAGGATTATACAGCGGAAAATAAGAGCAAAAGTTAAATAAATACAAAGAATAGCAATTTCTATATGTACCACTTTTTACTTTGTAAGGACTTTCTTCCCGAAAATAATCTTAAAAGTTACACCAGCTAAAAATAACTACGCTTTAAAAAAATATTCTTCTGATTTGCACTTGTGTAGCTGAGAGGAGTCTGACCTCTTGTCAATATGAAGTATTCAGACTCCATATTTCTGAATCCATTTATAATTCTGTTTGTAGTCTAACAAAGAAATTGTGAGGTGAACCACTCCTAATGATTTTCAGTATTAAGAATTCCCCTCTCAATCTTTGTGGGGGAAAAAAAAAAAAAGACATACTAAAATAGAAAGTGTCATATCGCAGGCTTTTGGTTAGCTGAGCAGCAAGTTAAAATCACAGGGACAAAAGGTCATGAAATAGGCTTAAATATTGATTGGATGCCTGCTCTCATTCTGAAAAGTTTAAGCTGTATATTCCCATGAGCTTCAATTGCTAAAACCTTTTCTAACAGCTCTTCCAGGCTATGCAAGCAACTTGCTGTCTCACTAACTACTTATCTAATCAAGCTGTAATTAGTGTGGTTTTCTTTAGAGAAAAATTAAAAATGACCCAAAGCCATATTATAGAAGATGCACATTCAGTGAAAGGAAGAAATACAACAGATTTAAGAACTACCATTTATAAAATGAATGATGCTTTCCCCATCATGGTTTTTTGTGAAGATTTGTGAATCTTGTGAACAATTACTTCACGTAAACATGATTCCTGAATCATTTAATAATCATTTAAACCAGAGCAGGTTCTGCTTCTGAGCAATTAGAGTATGATCAGAAATCAAAGAGCTGCTGAGCAGGGAAAGTGAAGCTAGTTATAATTCTGCTCCTCCACAATGGGGTGAAGGATTGCCATATAATTAAGCTTCCTCAAGCTTTTATGGAAATATTTATTAAATGAGAACATCTTTTAAATAAATTACTGATCTATTTATTATTCTAAAAATGTCACATTGACAAAATATTCACCCGGGCTTGATTGTTAAACTCATTCATGATTCAGGCTCAGCAGTCTGAAGCTAAAGAGCTGAACATTACAACCACAGGACATTTTCAGCCTGTGCCTACTACATGACCCCATCAACTCAGGCAGAAGAAACAAAACATACTGGGATCTCAGCAACTGGAACAGGGAAAATCTGCCTTCCCAGCATTGTCTTCACTTACCCTGACTACAAAGGCTGTCAAATAAACACTGTGTGAATTACGGGCCCCCTTATTTCAGAGAGAATATTGCAGAGCTGCAGGGCTACAGGAAAGCAAGGCAGGTCAATAGAAACAATAAAAGTCTTGGAAACATTCTCCTAGGAGAAGAAATTGCAATGATTGGAGTTATTTACCTGAAAGTTCCAGTTCATGAATAGCAACCAGAATAGCTTAGGATGGCTGGTGGTTTCTGGCCTCCAGATGTTGCTCTGCCCTTTTGGAAGATCCCATTTGTGCAGCAGTGCTATCAGAGATGTCTGTAGAGCTATTGCTGAGCCCATGATGTAAGTCAGCTGGAGGGGGGACCACTAGGGACAGCTCCCTTCTGGGCTGGCAAGTGAAGACCTTAAAGAAGGCAGAAGGGACATTTGTGCTTTCCTGTCTCAAGGTACAATCTGAAAGCAGGAATGGAGGTGGTAAGAAGGGAATAGCAATGAAATTAAACGCTGAACCAACTCAAATACAAGAGAAGATTCCTTCCTGACAAGTGGACCTATCCTATGGACCTTGATGTTGCAGGGCAGTATTGATGGTGACAATGTGAGAAGGTGAAAGAACTGGGTGTGAATACTGCTTCACTAAAGGTAGTGTAAGTGAAAATTGCTACAGTTTTGACTCTTACTAGGAGTCTTTCTTATGCTTACTTTGAAGACTTACATCATTGCTTGAGCCAATCTATAGTGAGGATGCCTAAAACAGTAGCTCTCAATGGAGGGCTTCTGGCACCTTCTTTTAAAAGGAGAAGAATGGGACACTTCCAAATGTACTGTCAGAACTGGTGCAGTGTCTTGCCCCCTCTGCTCATTGCCAGCCCCATCAGACTGCAGCCCCAGGATGGTCCCAGCATCCCTCTTCGCAGGGTCACAAAAAAAGGAAAAGGCAAAGGTCACAGGTTCCAGCAAGGGAAACTTCAACCTGGTCCAAGCAAAGAAGATTTCAGAGAGGGAGCAGGGGCCCCAGAGAGGCAGTGCCATCTCCATCTTTGGAACTATTCAAAACCACCTTGGACAAGGGTCTGAGCAATGTGGAGTAAGATAACCGTGCTCAGAGCAGGAGGGTAGAGTAGCTGATCACATGTATTTGGCAGCCTCCTGTACTTCAGCCCAGAGCCAGGTTAGACATTAATACCTCAATATCAGTAAGACTTGTCCTGCAAGATGTGGGAAGGAAAGATGGGAAATTGACTCTGCATAGGAATGACAGTGTGGAGAAGCCCTGGGCTCTACAGGGCTTTATGTGCAGGGTAAGAGGCAGTGCTGGATGCTACCAGCTCCCTATGGACCATGGATGGAGCAGAAGGAAAGCATCAGTGTGTGACAGCACTATGTCTATCACGATAGCTTGATTCTTGACTTGCTAATGGATCTTTTTCAGAAAGAAGGGAGTTTAATAAAGATTAACCTTTGTATTCTTAGGGAAATGAGAAAGAAATGTAGAACGACTTTTTGCCAAATCACTGATACACTTTCCTCTCTATGTCTGGTAAAAGGCGATAATAATCATCCTACAGAGACTCGAGGAAAGTCATCAGCGTACATTGTTCCTATTTGATTTTTCATCATATCTGTCTGTCTCCTGCCACAAATCATCTGAAATTGTCTCCATTCATTAGAAAAGAATATAATTAGGAATTATATGAAAACATTTCTTTTTTTAAAGAGCACTAACTTGCAAATGTCTGGTAGATCAAGAATATTTTCCAGATTCCCAGGCACCCCTGAAATGAAACTGAAGCTAAATTATTTTTCAGAGAGATCTACAAACCTCTAACACATTCATTTTATTTCAATACTTTTTTCCTGTCCCTACTGACCTCAAAAACTCTTTCCCCCAAGACATAGAACAATCAACTTTTCTATTATTATCTGAAGAATGATGTTTGTTCCACATTTTTAAATAGCAATGCAATAATAAGGCAGAGGTTTATTTGACTCACAGATACCAGCAGCTGCAGTTCCCCTCAGTAGAATAACCATAACTTCCCAGGCTGAAAGGTTTATATGACATCCTTGCACATCCCACGCACAGATTTATGGCCAAGTCCATCTGCAAGGCCATCTTAGAAAAATTATTGTGCAATTCTAAAAATCAGTACTCCAAAAAGCAATTTAGTATATATTAGCAAAAATTTTTTTAAAGTACATAAACTCTTTCAAAATATTAAAATTCATCCCATCACAAGGAGCTTGTGAAACAGTGGTTGCATGAGTACTCACATGACGTTGCAATGGTTTCATGCACTTATGCTAAATGCAGACAGACTTGACTGATGATTCTCTCTCCATTGCTTTCTGCCTTCAATTCTCATCTCCAAGCATGCAGCTATCATACTTGAATGTAACATTTCTTTATATCTTTCTGGCCACTTATCCAGTTTCCTCTTAAAAACACCACATCCTCAGTAGATGTAGTTCTTTGCTCTTTCCCGTACCTTCATGATCTACCAAAGCATGAGCTCTTGGCTTTTGAAACTATTTAAACTTCCCTTTATATTCTATGTGCATGAAGCATTCAGTGTGAATGACATCAGGACACTTGCATGTTGTGCAAAGCACAAATACTAAGTGCAGCACAGTAATTTTCTGTTTTGAGAACTGTAGTGTAGCCACTGTCTGGTTTTTTCCCTCCATTCCCTTCATTTTTGTTATCAGCATATGAAGGCACTAATTCTGCATATGCTCTAGTGAAGAGGATATCTTTTTCTCCATCAACTTCATTAAGGAAGGGATTTCTTCCATGAAACCTAACTGATCTTGAAAAAAATACTCTTTTCAAAGATAGCTGAATAAGTCTGATCAACAGCAAATTTCAGATCTATTCACTCAGAAGTATTACATTTCTGATTAAGTCTTGTAATCCAGAGCTGCTCAGCCAGAGTAGATTTGTTTACCACTCTTAATCTCAGTAACACTTGACATTTTTAACCAGTTAAGGATCTGTCTCAAATTACAAAGCAAAACTATGTAAAACTAATTTTCATTTGTTCTGTGACCTTCCCTTACAAAATTACAGTCATCCAGTGTGAGTAATTCCCACTGAATACATTTTCCCCATTACGATCAATAATGGAAGCAGAAAACAGATGAGAAGATATTGTAGCTATGTTAGAAAATTTTCCCAACAAATTTGAGTGACTATTTTAATTCTCACAGATACTACATTTTTAAAGCAGTCTTACATGTTTTAATTGCAATGGGCAACATGGCTTGCTAGACCATCACAGCAAAGCAGTGCCTGAAGCTCTAAAACATTGAAACTAATAATCTAAAATTTCACAGAGAGCGGGTTTGTGTTTCTGTTACAACAAAATATTTTTATGTAAACCAAAATGACACATAGAATGTCATGAATAGAGCATAAAGCAAGGAAAAGAAGTGGTGTAGCCACTATGGAGATATATAAAACATCTCCTGCGAGACATGGAAAGTGTGACTGGTGGGAGTCTGTTTTTCCCTGTTATGTCAGTCTAAATGCATGCATCACACTGAATAAGCTGATTTAATTTTGAATCTTCTTTTCTCATACCAAGAAATTCTGATGCTAAAAAAAATGTTCTTTTATTTTTCATACCAATTCTCATAATATTTCATTCTTTTTTTTTTGTTTTAAAATGTCTTCACTAACTGTTGACAGTCTAGAAAGGTCACCAAACAAATTCAAAAGAGTTGTCTGATGATTTTCTTATTATGTTGGTGAGCAACATCTCTATTTCAAATTCACAAACAACAAAACATGTTTTATTTTTCTTTCCCCATAGGCAGCTTCAACACCATGGGCACTTGGAATTTCTACTTCACCTTGGAAATTTAAGTGAATCATTTCAAACTCACCAGTCACCCTTTTCTCTCTGCTTCAGAAATTAAAGCATTGTTTGCTGAGTTGGTAATAACAGTGGTCCTTGATATGGAATGAGTTAAGGGTTATAAGGTAAAGAAGTACAGAATGGAATGACAGACACAATACAGCAACGGGGTACAGCTGGTCATCCAAAGGTTTTGGCCAAAAGGCTGTTGAGGCAGCATTTTTAGTGGTAAGATAAGTTCTGAGTTTTGATCTGTATCTTGGGACATACGTGCTAGGTATGGGCAAGGGGTGTCTTTGCCCAGTGTAGGGTGAGGAGAACAGGATAACTCCCTTCCCAAAATCCATCAATATTAAACTGCATTGTTCAGTGCAAAAGCAGAGACTCCATCCCAGCCTGAACCAGCACACCTGATTAGAGGCAGGAATTGGGCTACTCAAAAATATCACATGAGGTTGGAATGAAAACTGCCTGCAGCTGGACAGTGGGAGGGGACATCAGTCCTGCCTACCCCATGCTGCTGGGGAGGCCACCTGCCTGTGAGACTGAGCTCATCAGCCTGGGCACCAGTGGCTCTGCTGGCAGAGAGCACCAGCACGTGCTGTCCCTCAGCCCTGGGTGGACTCCAATACCTACACGGTTGTTGTGTCACCTCATTCAGCCACCCAAATACACTGCAAGCAATGCACAGTGAGGCAGCCAGAGTCACAGCATGGGAGGCATGAGAAGTGACAGGACTGGGCATCTTCTCACAGCTGCCCCCTGACTGCTGTAGAGCCACAGACAAAAATCTCCACTGCTTGAGTGTCAGACAATGTCCTTCACTGGTGGCTTTATTCTGTGATCTTCATGGGTAGTAAAGACAAGGAGGGGGATGTATTTGTCCCCTGCCAGGAATTATTAATTCCTTCCTTTATGAAATGAGAAAGGCATGTATGAGCAACCCCTAAACACAAATTAGATGGCTGGATCGGGGCTGTCGGTCTGGAGAGGCACCACCTCCTATTTTGCTGTGAGGTTTAGAGGAGAGCCTCCAGGATTTCCTTGAACCCTCAGACTTTCTTCTCCAGTTAGAATGGGCCATGGTGGGTAGGGGCAGCAACTGCATTTCTTTCAAGCAGTCGACTCTTCCAAGCAGTGAGAAGGAGCTACTGACACTTGGCACACCTAGAAATCCTGTCAAGTAATTGTCTACAGGGACTTGGAACTGAGGTCATCAGTCTGCTTTTAGAAAACTGTATCTCTGTAAATATTATATGTACATATTATACACATTGCAAGCATGTTTCTATTTGCAAAAAAGTACAAAGATGCAGAATAGACTAACAGTTGGGAATACTTATAGCTGTTGTGTATTATTTTTAGTCCCTCTTCTCCCTTAGTGAAAACTTCACTGAGTGGGGAAAAAAGACTCTTGAAAGGGAACAAGAAGGAAAGTAGACCTCCAAGAGCAGGATGAGTTTCTCATTAGAGTAGAAGAAGGAGCAGGCTACAGTTGTGTCTCTAATTTATGACTAGTTACTCTTTTTTTAACATTCTTTTCCCAATTATTCTGCTCTATATTTTTTTAAAAAGACCTACTAATTTACAGGTATTCAGTAAAACACTCCATGAATTAATTACAAGGGGATTTATCATATGTTTTGAAATACTCAGAGAAAAATTCTGTGCTGAAGCAAAGGAGCAGCCTTTACACTGTAACCAGAACTTCTAAGAACAAAGAGTCTTGACTGAAAAAAACATCACACAGAACTGAGATCCTAAATAACCCAAGTGCAAGAACTAAGGAAGTGAAGAGCATACCAGAGATTTCTTTTAAAAAACCACCAAACAACAAACAGACCCAAGGGCAAATCTGCGTGTGATTCTTTCCTAGGAAGAACATTGTACTGTATGCTTGTAAATCCTATGTGAAACTCTAGGAAACAAAACTGCTCCCACCTTTTCAAATATGCACACTAGCCCTTCTGCACATATTGAGGGTGACACCAGGCCTTTGCTTTGGCAATTAGCTCCATTTTGGCAGTACATTTAGGTACTTCATTGTATATTACCTAGGGTTTTGGAAGGGGAAGAAACCCAGTGGATTCAGCCCCCAAAGGGGGCAGAGGATGCAGTTTTGCAACCCTGGTCTGCCAACACCCAGGTATGTTATTTCTCAGATGCTTGCTTGGGAAGTGGGTGAAATGAGGCTATCTTCCTCAAAGGGCTTTTGTGCCATTGAACAGACAGTACCACATCCATGACTTTTGGTAACTGAGATGTCATATGCCTGTAAAATAGACAGCAGTGCTGCAGGGTGGTGAGGTTCTCAATGGAGCCTACATGGCAGAAGAATCCCTGGGTTGCTCCTTTGCTCCTATGCTCCTCAAACCGCAGAGAGGAGCAGGACTAAAAGAAAATGGAGTCTTGTGTATTTGCAGGTTTCCTAATATGGGTATCTGACCATCAGTAGCCAGCATTTTAGTAAACAACAATATTAGAAAATAACTCAGGGGAAAAAAAAAAGTGATATTAAAAATAATTAAAAAGTCAAATGTTTTTGTGCTCCTGCTAGATGAAGTGTAGCAAATTCAACTTTAACAAAAAGTAATCAAAGATAAGAATAAACCAAGCAGATACTGTACTAAGGAAGACAGAGAAATCTTGCAGCATGAGGTGATGGCTATAGCAAAAAATTCTACACCAAACAAACTCAAAAAGCCAGTGAAAGGGCGAAATGAAGACCACACAAGAACTTGAGGTAAATAATAGAACTTTTTTCAAATATATTAAGAGGTCAACAAAGGAATCATTAACATCTCCTAGAGACAGAAGAGCAGAGACCAGACGCCAGAAGAGGTAGGCATTAGAGAAAAATTTTATGAACTTTTTGCTTCACTCTTCATGAGGGAAGAGGATGAACCACTACCAAAGACAGAAATGCACTTTCCTGAGTGCAAAAAATGAAATACAAAAAAGAACTCAAGGTCATAGAATAAAAACTGGTAACATGATCAGAATCTGAGAACATTTCTGAGACTCTGGGGCTCAACAGGTCCCACTCATTGGGAAGAGCACAGAAAGAAGCCCTGTATAACTGAGTCAGCTTGGATTTGCTGAGGGCACATCATTCCTGATCAAACCTATCGCTTTCTATGATAAAATAACTGGATTTTTGTACAAGGGCTAATCAGTGGACAACTCTTATGTCAACTTCGCAGGGCTTTTGACAGTGTCTTCAACAACATTTGTACCTGAGTTTGGACTCTATGGTCTGGATGAGCGAGCAACCAACCAGGTGGTAAAAATTGATTGGAGGGTTAGGCTCAGGGGACAGTGATTAATGAATTATACTCTATGCAGAGCCAAGCTGGGGCTGACTGGCTTCCCTGCAAAGACTCTGGAGGGTCCTGGCAGACAGCACACATCAGGAGTGTGCCCTGGCAGCAAAGGTGGCCAATGGCATCCTGGGCTGTATTAGCAAGAGCATAACCAGGAGCTTGTGGGAAAGGATTATCATCCCACTAAGCACCTGCTGGACCACATCTAGACACAGTGTTCTTTTGAGACCCCCAGTACAAAAAATACATAGAAAAAATAGAGAAAAAGTGTTAGGCGCTGGGGAACTAGATTTGTTCACCTTAGAGAAGAGGTGGCTTCAGGTGGACCCTGATAGCATCTATGAGGAGGCCATGAAGAAGATGACCAAGCTTTTCACAGTTATGGTGGGGAGATGAGAGATACTAGGCACAAATTTGAACAAGGAAAGTTCCAGCTGGGTATCAGGAAAAACTTTTTGTCCAAGAGAACAGTCAGATATTGGAGCAGGTTACCCAGACAACTTGTGTAAGATTCTTCCTGGGAAGTTTTCAAGCCTAAACTGGATAAAGCTCTGAGCAACCTTATCTGATCTCACATCTGGCCTTTCTTTGTGCTGAATTTGGGCCAGCAACCTCCAGAGGTTCCTTTCAGCTTTGATTATCCTGCAATCCTCTGATCTATAGGGTTCAAAGACAAGCCAGCTGAGAAGGGAGCAATGGAAGGTCCCACTTGATCCTGGAAACAGACATACTAAATAATTAACCCCTCAAGGGTCCCTGGCAAGAGAAATAACACCAATACCAGTTGAAGGCAAGATTAGAAAGAGAGACTAACAAGCAAGTGAGGGGAAAAGGAGCAAGGATAGAGTCTACAATTAAAGGCAGAAAAGCTACTTCTACCAGCACTGTCCTTGGCTTGTTGTGCAGATTTGGAGAAGCCTCAAGGAAAGTTCTCCCCAGTGGTTAAAGCTATCTTCTTTCCTTCCTGACTGATGTAAAAATATGAACAACCAGCAGTCCAGCCATAGGAGTGCCTACCATGCAGGGGCAGCTGTCCTGGAGCAAAGGGCATGTTGATGCTGACTGTGTCGAAGATACACAGATACATCCACAGCGAATTCTTTACAGTAAAGACCTGTGGTCCAGGCCTGGACCTGTCTGAGAATGATTTTCCTACTGCTGCAGAAATTACCCAGAGAACTTCACCAGCAGAAGAAGCCACCAGAGGAGGAACCACTCAGAAAAATTCCACCATTTTTACCTGAGTTTTTTTCATCCTGGGTTAAAAGTTTGCCGTGGAGGGACAATAAATGCAAACATACTGACTCTGCATGTGGAAATCCCTGAGAAACCCAGGCTGCTGAAGGCTGGAAAGTATCATAAAAATCTGACTGCTTTTCTGTCCATGCCTATGAGAGACAGGGATAGGTAGGCCGTTTCCTGTTATCTGTTGTGATCTTCTTACCAAGTGATTTTGATTTCTATCCATAAAATGAAGGGGCAACTTTTATTCCAGTAATGCAGGGACTTTGTCAGACTATATTTGCAATAACA
>VYXB01002021.1:1198270-1223049 GCA_013397135.1 Pachyramphus minor | reverse complement strand
CCCCTTGTCCTATTGCTGACTGCCTGGGAGAAGAGACCAATCCCCACCTGGCTATAACTTCCCTTCAGGTAGTTATAGAGAGTGATGAGGTCACCTCTAAGCCTCCTCTTCTCCAGACTAAACAACCCCAGCTCCCTCAGCCTCTCCCCACAAGTCTTGTGTTCCAGTCCCTTCACCACTGTTGTTGCGCTTCTCTGGACCCGCTCCAGCACCTCAATGTCCTTCCTGAACTGAGGGGCCCAGAACTGAACACAATACTCCAGGTGTGGCCTCACCATTGCAGAGTACAGGGGAAGGATCACTTCCCTTGTCCTGCTGACCACGCTATTTTTGATACAGGACAGGATAGCATTGGCCTTCTTGGCCACCTGGACACACTGTTGGCTCATGTTGAGCTTCCTGTCAATTAGTACCCCCAGGACCTTACCAGGTCCCCAGGTAAATGCAGATCAAGAAAAACCATGTGTTCTTATGCTTGTAAATAATTGCAATTTAAAGTGCCATAAAAAGAAGTCAATAAACCCATTCCCAGGACATCAGCAAATAACACTGTCCAGAGATTACAACCCAAGAATGGGGTCATTCTCAATAGACAGCTGTCTCATTTCCCTTTCAAAGAAAGTCATATATCACACTGCAGCTCATCACAAAAGTGTAATAAAAAATACACATTCATTAACCTGCAGAAAGGAAATGGGAAGGAAAAAAAACTACTGATGAAACAAAAACAAATCAGCCTAGACAAGACATGAGATTATAAGGAGCTCCAAATGAACTAAACCAAACTAGGTAGTTGGACAGTAACATTGAAACAGCCTAGGCATGTGGTTTGTGGGAAAGAGTTTAAAATTACTTGTAAACATTTCTGTGCTCTGAATTAGTTGTAAACTCCATGGAAAAAGATACAGGAATTACTGTGGACAACTCAATGAAGATACGTGTTCAATGTGCTGCAGCAATAAAAAAAAAAGAAAATAAAAAAAAGAAAAATAGTAAAAAACTAGGGGATATTGAGCATGGAACAGACAGAGAATAATACAGAGAACATTGGGATCAATGAGACACCCTCAGCCTTGCCAAGTCAATAGACATTTATTTTGTATGTCACCTCTCCTGAAGTCTACAGCCTCAAGTGCCTTGCAAACCAAAGTAACCTAATTGCAGAATTAAATAATAACAAGGGGAGAGAAATCTGATTCTCTGTTCACAAATTGAGTAAAGAGCAAAGGGTTGTTAAGAAGTCTGGATAAGGGCTGCAGTCCTTCACAACTGATGGAGAATTTCTGCCTAGAGAACACAAGAGAGAAAAGAGAGCAGAGCAAGAAAGCAAAGAAAAATAAAGGCCTGCGCTGGCTGCTGGAAGGGAAACAGTGTGACTAGGTGGCTAGGTTTGTTTGTGGGTTGACATTCACATACATAGCAAAAAATCTATATATAATAGCATTTCAATGGTTAGCTCCAGGGGAATTATAGTCACTGGTTCAGTAAGAGCAGGGGTGGACCTCCAGTCCTGCAGCCAGGGTTCAGAGGCAACCATCTGTGCCCATTTTTCATATCCCTGTTTTTGCCTAGTTTTTTCCCCCTCTGGATGTTTTTTTGTAGGTTACAAAATTTCTTTATGTTCTCTGCATGTTTGGTTCTGCATGGGAAAACCAGAGGGTATTAACTGTGAAATGTATGGAGAGCAACACTGACAGGTTCAGAGCAGGAGAGCTGAACATCTGACCTGTCAAGGACATGTCATATTTATGTGATTTTACAGCAACAGTAATAGGGTGGATTTGCAAACTCAAAATGAGGAGAAGAATGCAACGATATTACTGAGACAACAATCAGCAAAACTAATGGAAAGCCTGAGTTAGGGAGGTTTTGAGAAATTATGTAAAAGTAGCTAAACATCAGGTGAATGAAGTTAAAGACAAAGTAATGACACTGAATCCTACAGGAGGGGTTCATATTCATACTATTAAATGTGGAAAGGGATCACTATCCCCATCACACAGATGAAAAAAGTGAAAAGAGAGGAGTTAAAGATCACCCACAAAGTCACAGAGTCAGGCACTGGTACATGGGAGAATCAAACTCAGCTTTGCAGTGACCTACCAAGAGACTACCCTGCAGAAAAGTCACCGAAATGTTGTACTATAAGAAACACCATTAATGTGCTTTGAAAGTTTCCAGCTAGAGGTGAGCTCCAAAGAGTAAAAAGGTGAAAAAGAAAAAAAAAAATAGTGTCCTGAAAATGACATTAACTTGGGTCACCTCATTTCAAAAAAGATGAAGCAGAAACAGAACTGATCAAGAAAGAATAAATAGGTGGAATTGGCACTGCTCAGCTTTTGGTTTGTAACCCCAAGAAGGGTACAAAAGTCAATGCAAGAGGGGAAGCTGAAGGAGAACTGGCACTGTAATGTGCTGAGAGCTTAACTTCAGTCTAAGGCAATTTTCATTCACCCTTTCCACATCCTACCTTAAAGGTCAAGTATTCACTGCCAATCTCTCAAAGCACACACTCGGGTCCTCTATATAGGCTTAGCATTACTATAATAGATACATGATTTATTCTTACAAAGTAAATTTAATTGTGTCAGGAACATATTTTTTTAAAAGCAAGGAATTTTAATCTGAAAAGGTTGATGAAATTAGAGAAAAAATCAGCATGAGCAGACTTTTGAAAAGAAAAAAATCAGATATTTAAGGTAGATCTATTTTGTACCTTTTAATAACTGAAATAAAAAAGCAAAAGCTTTTACTAAGTGAAAAACTAGAACTGGATCCAAAAAGAGCCCACAATTTTATTTAGTGAATTCTCTGTTTTGAAAGAGTGAAATAAAGAACGTGGAGGCACAAAGAAGTTGGGAAGGAGAATGAACGTTATTTCTTAAAGAAAGATTTTGTACAACACAGGGATGACCTTCTCTCTTTCAGAAAGGAGAACAAGTTAAAAAAAAAAAAAAAGTGTTCCTTTTAAGCAAACACTCAACATTGTTTACTTACATCTCTCTTCCTGTCAAAAAGAAAAAAATGGAAGGGGTAGAAACTGAAATAAGATTTTTTTTTCCCCCTCTCATTTAAAAGAAAAAAAATTAATCAATTTTGACAATTAAAAATTACATAAAATAATTCGAGGAGATCCTATTTCAACAAAGAGGAAGTGTCAAATTAGTCACAGCCATACAGGTGTCGGAGACAAGAGCTGAGCAAAATCAGACATAACCCTTTTCCTACAGTCAAATTCCCATTTGTGCAAAACAGTGGTAAGATATTAGGTGGCAGAAACCCAGATATTGCAGAAAATTGAACTAGAAAACATATTCTCCTTACACAGACCTCTACTTCCATGTTTAAAGCCTATTCCCTGCTTTCAGTACCGTCATAGCTTCCATCTCAGTGCTCCCTCCTCTTACCACTTCTCAAAGTAATGCAGGTGACTTGATTAATTTAACCTGGAACCATCCTCCAAGCATAACATCTACATTATTCCCAAGGTAGTAAGTTGCTTTTGTCCACTGTCCTGATAGCACTTTGGGGATAAGAATGACTCTGAACTGTAATAAGCATAAAGTATATCTAACCCCTTTTTTTCTGAATATGATTGTCCTGAGCAGACATCTCTGCCAAATGTTACAGGATCGAGAAGTATTTGAATAGCCATGGTCTGTAACCCCCTGCAAGTCAATTTGACTTGTCTAGCAACTAGAGGTCCTTTGCTTGTGTTGCTGATGTTGAATGGCTCTTTCTTGTTTCTGATAAGATATTAAAGCTGAGAAGTTTCCTTCTGCAGAACTCCACTATCCTTTTCTGCTGTCTGAAGGCACTATACTCACTGCTGGTAGGACTATTTAAATACAAGGATCTGGTCTTTTGTTTTCCACTTTTCTTTCACATCACTGCCTGTGATCTCCCATTACATGAAATTGTTGGGGCAAACTTGCTCCTTAAAGGGTCTTACTTTTCCATTTGAAAGACCTTTCATAGACATGTGTCTCTAAAATATTGGGAGATCGACGAAATACCTTTCTGCCTCAGTCAAGTAAGTGAAAGGAGCTCTTCCCAAAACCACATTCACGTCTCACAACAAAGTGATCCTGCAAGAGGCTCCAGCCCCCTGGGCAGAGCAGTGTGCTCTAAGCCCTCCATGCAGACTGACCACAGGGGAGGTGTGGGGCAGTCGACAGCACTAAAGGCACATACAACACTTGGGACTTATTCTGCTCTTTTAGCAGCCTCCAACATAGCTGCTGACTCTCTGATCCAGCAGTGCAAAGGCACTGTAGTTCCACAGCCCACTCTCTGAAACACACCAGCCAGGTCCATCTTCCATCCTGGTTGCATATCAGCAGGACCCACGTCTCCTTTGGGCCCTGTGAAATGTACCTGAGACCCTAAGACAGAATTAGTATTTTTGGTTTTTTTCTCAGAGACACACACGGGACCCTGTACTGCACACACCAAAGCTCCACTTTACAGTGTGGAAAAGAAGGCAGGTGTTGCCTGCCCTGAACCATAGCACAAGAGCACCTGGTATTTTTTTTGGTGAAGAGTTTACTATCCAACTTTAACATATATCACTGATTATTGTCATGCTGACTTGACATCTTCTACATTCGGAGAAGTAGCTCAATCCTAGAAATGGCACACAAGTCCCCTGCTTGTTTTTCAAGAGAAGTTTTGAGTAAATGAATTCCTTTATATGCTGACAATATTTATCTTATCTGCATATTGAAAATGTCATGTCTGGTCCCGGACCTTCCCTAAACAGCTACCTCAAATTAGCTGTAACACCCTTCTTGGTTAAAAAGAGGCTAAGAAATTCATTAATAAATTATTAAAGTGTAAGACAGTATTGCCCAACACTCTTATTGGAAACCAGAAAATCAAAATTTAAACATAAACACAACATTTAGAACCTCATATCCTAAGGATTCTTGGTGCTGTTTTTCTATAATGTCTGCTTATTGTAGTCAGGGCAAAGAATATGTCATTTCAGTTTCTTTCCCCCTCTCTGTCCTGTTGTTTTCCAGTGGAAAATGTTCTGGTTTACATTCACTCTGCTCCAGTGGTTGTTCAGTTATAATATGCTGTATGAAACATTCTGGCAAGAGGATATCAGAAGGGGTTGTTGCCTCTCTGAAGCATCTAGAAATTATTCTGCTGCTCTGAGTATGCCTGTGCAGGCTGGACAAGCAAGTCCCTTTTGCTCACGTCTGGGCCTGTCTTACTACACTTTGTCTCTTGGGGATTCATGTAAAGCATAGGGGCAATAAATGGCTGACTTACTAAGCAGATTTCAGACCAGATGGAGTTAATGAAACTCTACATGGCTGCACCCATTCAAGGAGACATCCTCACAGGAGAGGAATGCACTTTTAGTAGGGCAGCCATTAGCATGGTCACCAATCATGGTATTTATATGCTGGTCTTCTCTTGGTAGCTTCCTTCTTTTACACTCCAGTCCCACTTCAGAAACTGGAAAGTACTCTAAATAATAGATTGCTTAGGACCACTGTAGAAGTAAGAAACATTTTTGAAAATCTATTTCTGAAAATCTATCTTTCTATACAAGATTTTGATACATAAACTGGGCTCAGTAAAGTCTGGCTGCTTCTCAATTATGCAGTAAAACTGTACAAATACAAGGAGGTTGAAAGATTGCCCAAGGTCACAATGGGAATTGGTAGCTCAGGTTGAGTGAAGCGTACAAACATGTGAGCTCTGATTTTTGTCATCTGGTTATTGGACAACACTCTTTATTTCCAGCTACTATTGACTTACACCCTTCTACCCTTGGAATACAGCTGGCATTTTGTTAATTCAGTATCCAATAGCTCATAATGATCCTGTTAAAGATAGACTGCTGCAGGGCAGTCAAACTCCATGAAACGATTGTACAAAAGTGTGATCAGGAAGTAATTTTTCTTACATAGTCTGATTTCTAATCCCTTGGTCTGAAAAAACTTTTTGCTCAGCTAAGTTTCATGTAAAGTTGGTAAAAAAAATTCCAGTGGAAGAGTTTTCTGGCACAAATTGCTGAATACTTTCAAACAGAATGGTTTTCAGGATGATTTTTTTTTTTTAATTTTCAGTAGGATGCTATTGAGATTTTTCATTTTAATAACATAGACATTTTTCCCCCTACAAAGGAAAGAAAAAAAGGGAGGAAATTCTCAGGAGGCATGACTAGCAGGAAGACCTCCTCTAAAAGAGAGACTCCTAAAAAAAGAAGGAATTTTATCACATTATTAATTTTCCAGGTTCCTCCTATGAGACAACATGCCAACCAGCATCACTCACATTATTTGCCATGACAGTTCCTGCCTGACACAGTGAATCACAGTCGCCAGGGCATGTGACTGGCAGCTATTAGTGTAGAGGGTCTGGTTTAAAGTCAAGGCTTTCATTTACACCTGCCTGCTGTACATCTGCAATGGCCAGGGCTGTATGTGCAGCCAGCTGCTCTTGGTTTGTTTGCAGATTCAGAGAGACCAATAGTAAGGGGCAGAGAGTCCTTTTCAGCACTCCTTTCTTTCCAATTCTCTGTGCAAAATGACTAGAGATTTCCATTAAAGCATCAAAATCTCTTTCTAGGTGTAAGCCCAACTCTGCATAAGATAAAGAAATAAAAACTGTATAAACAATCTTAGCATTCAAAAACCTTTCCAAGCCAATTGCCATATAATGAATTCAGTGTAAATTTGTGCTGACCTTGGATACAAAATGATCTCTTTCTGCCAATAATTTGCATAGTGGATATTGCTTTTGAGTCAGGAATACAGTAAATTGCAGTATGAAGGTTTTAAAGGGTGAAAAGAAAGTAGAGATTGAGTATTAGGTCACAGAGACCTGCACAAGCCAGGAAGAACACCAAGAGACATTGAAGTCTTCCTCAAGCGAGGAGGGAAGTGCATTGTTTTTAACCTTTGTGTTTATTCATATATATTAATTCACCCACATGGTTTGGCTGGAAGCTCATAAAGTAAATTCTGCATAGGACAGAGAAGACAGAAAATGGCTGGTCAAACTACACCTGCTGCCCTTCCAGCCAAATGCCCTCCCATCAACCTGGGCACACCTCTGTGCTTAGTGCAGGGGATGGTGCAGATCCACGCAGCTCCCTCCACACCCGTGCGAACCAGCAGCCAAATCCAGAATCAGCCTGCATGAAAGCAGAATGTAGAGGAGAAGAAAAATGTTTTCTGGCCTATGCACCAAAATGTTTTTGCTCAGACTGCTCTCTGAAAACTTCACAGGCACTAATGGGCTGTTGGGACATCTACAATTCGTGTGCTTGATGAGACAATGCCTCAGCACAGGCAGAGCAGAGCTGTCTCTCTCTGTCAGCAGCAGCCTCTTCCTTGGAGGATCTTCCTCCAGTTGTGGGTAAGGCATTGAATTGTCCTCATCCTCCCCACTCTTGTCAGTGCTTTCCTCCTTTTTCCTTCCCCTCATGTCACATCAGCTCCTTGGGGTATGTCCAACATTTCCCCTATGCCTTCAAACTCCCCTATCAAATGGGTCCGTAGGCCGACCAACGGGACACTTGTTGGGTACCCTCAGAATAATAAAAGCTAGTGGGAGGCACCTTGCATATGCTAAGCATCACCGAGCAAAGGAGTCTCTGAAATGGTGGAAGGACAGAGAGCACTGAAATTACACTGAATTGCAGCCCTACATCTTCAAAGCATCCTAAACTCCTAATCGCAGTTTGCCATATGTACTCTGGTATATTTTGGGAAGTTGGTCTCCGCTGGAAGACTGGTTATTCTCAGTGTAATACCAAGCCAGCACAGGTATTTCCTGTCACTGGTTGATACTGTAGAGCAAAAACTGTGGTTGCTATTTCTCTGTCTCTTTTTAACACATGTAACTGTTTAGTGAGCTATTCACACTACATTATCTTAATCTAGCTCAGTCCTAATAAACACCATCTCACGTTTGTGGAACACCTCTGTCCCACAGGATCTGAAAGTACTAACAGAATTGTACTGTTTTCCTGGATAGACTCACTTTTATTCAATAAGATCATAATGTGCCTTGTACAGTCAGACATTTTTTAAGTGAATCTTTAGATGTGTCAGTCCTTGCCCAAGAGAATTTCAGTAAATATGCCTAGATCATTGATTCATGCAATTCTGGACCTCTTCCACTTTATTCTGAAAAGTCAATATTTTTGAAGGATTCGGGATAGGAATGTTAGAACAGTGCATTGGTAAAGACAGCTCTTCTTCTGAGGGAATATGAATGTTAGTGCCAGAAAAACACTGTAAACATTAAAAGAATATTGCTCATGACAGAGAAGCAGACAAAGTAAAATGAGGCCCTGACTAAGCACACATGTTGTTTGTTGGGCGGGTTCTTACCAGTGCAAGGAAGGGTTTCCTGCTACATGGCGTGACACAAGAGATGTTGAAAAACACGGCATGGTTTACAAACCATGCTTTACTTGCTGCCTGAAGGCACACTCACCAAATCCTGAGCGACAAAAATATGGGAGTGCATGGCACTATGGAGCACCACAGGGGAAAAGGTTGGATGAGGTTTCAGTGGAGACATGAAAATGGAGTCCCACCTCTGTCCTTGGCATGTTGCATGGTGGGTGTCACAGATGCCAGCTGGACCACTTACAATTGATGGTGCTTTTGTCTTTCTGCACACTCAGAAAGGAACCCATGTTCAGCTCTCTGGCCCCACTGCTCCTTGGGGCTGTCCCTGTCATTGCCATTCACCTGATCTGAACAATGGAGAAGAAACCTGCTTACTGTGGTGACACGAAGGGTTTTGAGATGCTGTGGTGTAAAGCACTGGGTAAATGTAAATGACAGCTAGGTCATGAAGAGTAAAATCTTTTGACCCTTCTTCCTCTGTTTGCAGAGCGGATGGAAGGGGAGGGACGTGGCTTTGAAGTAGAGATGAGCTGTTTCTGTTGATATTATCGTTTTTCATGATTCTTCTAGATGAGCTGAGAACAAAGGACTCAAACGTAGACATCTGCACCCATCTGGACACCTTGCAATATCTTTGTAGCCGCCAGACAGTGGCCAAGGGACACTCTGCCTGCAGACACTCTGCCCTCTGGCCAGTATTGGCAGTGTAAGCAGAGTGCTGGCACCCTGCCTTCCACCAGTGCCAGTGGCAGTGACAGCCAACACCCTGCCCCCGGTGGACACCAGCAGTGTAGGCAGGATACTGATCCCACCTTGTGGATCTAAGGCGTGGTTCATTCCTTTCACCACTGCTGGTGGAGCCAAGGGATGGCACAACTCGTACCTCAATCAAAAGGCCTTTGCAGTGTCGGCTGTTGCTGCAAGATGATGGGGCACCAAGTGCTCCTGGCAGTGCACAGAGGCCACAGCATCACTTATGGTCTTTTTGCCCATACAGTGACTCATCCCATCACTGATAGCAAACATTGTTGCTCATCTTTCCTACTGCCTAAATGAAGTTTTTTTAATTCTAAAGTGCTGTCAGACTCCATTACTATCTGGACCACACCAAGTTAAGAGGAAATGGCTGGCAATCTTAGAGCAGAGAGAGGGTTTTGGATGAAGACACAAAAACAAGGGTGAGAAGATTTATGTGCAAGGATGAGAAGATTTAGTACTTCTGAGCACTCAATCAATATTGCAAAATTATCTCAGCAACCTGTGTTCAGCTCCTGGCAGGGTCAGAACAGTTCAGCTTCCTTCCACAGCTTAAAAACAAACAAACAAGCAAGAAAACAAACAAACAAAAGGCTCTTTCCATAGTACCCTGAAGGTTTGTTCTTCAAAATATCCCAAAAAAATGAGGGCCCTAGACAGAAAAGATCCTGTGACACATCTCAGAAAAGGAGACATTTGTTGGCAAGTCCCCAGTTCAAACATCCCAGTCCTGATGTATATGATCCTCATAATCTACCAGGCCTGAAAAAAGCATAGAATCATAGAATCAAAGAATCAGATGGGTTGGAAAAGACCTCTGAGATCATCAAGTCCAACCCTTGATCCACTACCACCGTGGTTACTAGACCACAGCACTAAGTGCCACATCCAGTCTCATCTTAAAAACCTCCAGGGATGGAGAATCCACCACTTCCCTGGGCAGCCCATTCCAATGCCTGATTACCCCCTCTGTAAAGAATTTCTTCCTAACACCTAACCTAAATCTCCCCTGGCGGAGCTTAAGGCCCTGCCTTCTTGTCTTACTGCTGGTTGCCTGGGAGAAGAGACCAACCCCCACCTGGCTACAACCTCCTTTCAGGTAGTTGTAGAGAGTGATCTTCTCTAAGTCAGTTGGATTTCCCTAACTGATTGCAGTGGGATTTGCAGGTCTCTTTTGCTGGGAATTCCTTGGAAATAATTAGATAACAAAAGGCATTAGGTGCTCAGTGGGAGAGAGGAGGGACATGTTTGGGAAGAGCTTGCGAATGTCAAGCACCAAAAGAAACAAGTTCAAGTTGGTAGGTCATGGGGGAGACCAGACATAGCTTTTCAAACCCAGCTATTTTCTTACAGAAAGCAACTTCACTTGTTTCACCTAAAGACAGCGTAAAAGGGAAAAGCAAAGGGAGATGGAGACTCACACAGATCTGCTATGAACCACTGAGTTCTTGAGCGAGACCTGAGGCCTCTCTGGTCTCTTTCTTGCATATTCTTTCTCCCAGGCATACAAGAGAGATAATTACACTGCAGGACAGGTGCTGAAAGGAGAACTACACAAGCCTTTGTTATGTGCTTTGGAGCCAAGATCTATGCTACAAATGGGAAAAACTGATATTATTAATTCCAAGATCAAGTCCTATACGGAGCTAATAGGAACATTTGTTATGGGGACACCCTTTCCTCTAACCCCAGGTTACTGATGAAAACTTATATATTGTCTTCATTTCTTGCTGGTATAGAACAGCAGAGAAGTAAAATTACTGTTGTACATATGGGTTGTCTGCAAGTTAGGAGTGCAGAGGTAGATGGTCAAGGACATAAAAAATAATGGTATCATGCAGCAGATGGCCTAGTTTGTAAGACAGAATCAGTCACCATAAGAACTACACAGTTTTGGTCCAATGGTATGTAAGAAACACCTTCATCAATAGTTAGGAAGGAGCTTTAAGATAATTCATTGAGTTCAACCATTAACCCGGGACTGCACAGGTCACCACTAAACCATGTCCCTGAGTGACACATCTACACATCTTTTAAAAACCTCCAAGCTTGATGACTCCACTACTTCCTTGAGCAGTCAGTTCCAATGCTCGATAATCATTTTGGTGAAGAAATTTTTCCTAACATCCAATCTAAACTTCCCCTGACTCAACCTGAGGCTGTTTCCTGAGGTTATTTGTTCCTATCCTCCAAGAAGAAAACTAACATTTGCCCAATCTAACCACATGGGTTGAATGAACTGGGACAGCTATCAGAAACCAGAAGAACCTCTTGTGCTGATCAAGGAATCTACCCAAGCTGACAATTCTTGTGTTATAACCACCACATCAAGCTCCAGAGGGGTGATTTTTGAATCAGATGCATCTTAGCATACCTTTCCTAGGTTGATTTTACCATTTTGCCTTAGGGAGGATAAAAAATGTGACTGCTGAAATCCCTGCCTTCTGAGGGCAATGTTAAGTGAAAATGGATTATGCTGCTTTATATTAGCAGCAAGGAAGGCAATGACACAGCTATTAATGGTCTACGTGGACCAACACAGGAAATTACTGAGAGACACAAAAATACAATGGAGCTGGTCTTATGGACATGTAGCTTCAGTTCCCAGTTGTGCCCACGCATAGGAAAATTCCTCACTTCTGGGTATGAAATAGGGTTTGTATTGCTTCTCACATCTCAGAAGCTTCCTGGAGACCAAGGCAGTTGGGCCTTGCAGAGTCTTTATTAGCTACAGTCATAGAACTTTTTTGCTACCCTGGGGGACACTTTTGCTGCTACTGACCTCTGTTTTTGACACTAGTAAAGAGAGGGACATTTCAGGGAGCCTGGAGTGAGCTGGTGCACACAGAGTAGTTCTCTGGTCACCTCTCTGAAGACTTGGGCTGCAGACAGTTCATCTCACAGGAGTCAGCACCAGGGCGAGCACAAGTGTCCTTTACAGCCACCACCAAGGAAAGCTGCCAGAAGGGATGGGACAAGACACCAGCTTCTGCTATCCCCAGGCACCAGGGCTGAAGTAGGCTTGGAGCAGAGCCACAGCTCCTGATCATCTGCACCATGTGCAACAGCAACCATTTAGGTTGGAAAAGACCTTTAATACCATTGAGTTCAACCCTTAACCCAGCACTTCCCAGCTTGGGAAACTATTTGAAAGTAGAGGTTTCATGGAGTAAGTGGAAAGGCACTTCAACCACTCCTCAGGCCATGAGCAGCAGCTGAATTTGGGAGAACAATGCATCCAGAGGAAGGACTTTGGCTCAGTACCCACTTTCCTTCTTGGCTGGAGAGAACCCTTTTCCATTGACTGTCATCAATCCAGACAGCATTTACTCAGGTTTCCACAGACATCAACAAGTCAAGGGGCCCAGGCAGGGAAAGTAATTAAGTTTTCCATGCAAGCTGGATCTACAATTTCTGGAGCAGACTGGTGTACCCAATCCATATCACAGGCCTGGCCTTTGGAGAGATTTCAGGAAGAAAGAGGGGCATATTTTATGCATCAGTCTTCTGATTTCTGTGTTGGCACAGCCAGAGTTGCAGCAGTGGATTTGGAGGCCTTAAGGCCAGTGGAATTGTCTTGGCTTTCCAATTTGCCCACCTGCATAACGAAGCCCATCAGTTTACCCTGGCTATGCCCCCATCCAGCCCAATGCTGTGCAGTTTAGCAAGAGCACACTCCTTGGGAAGACAGTCAGGCCTGATTTACAACCTCCAAGTGATGGAGATTCCCTCCCATCCCTGGGTAACCTCTTCTGATAATGAATTATGAGAAGGAAGGGAGCCATTTAGTCAATGGTATTTGTGTACGATGATTTTACATGTTGCAACGGTGCCCACTGCAGTAAGTAAATTGCCCCCTGGCTTTCATAAACATCATCTGTACACAAACATTATCCAGAGCAACTGTATGGCAGGGAAATTCTCCAGTGTAAGATAATGTCATCTCCACAGCAATAAGAAAGGTAAAACAGTACTTACCAGCTGGGAAAGAGGGAGAGGCGACAAACAGCAGCCAGCTGCAAAATGACCGTGTCAGGCATACAGCTGCTTGGGTCTGCCTGATTTAAAGCATCAGCCCTACAAAGGCATGCTGAGGAAACTAATTCTGTAAGAGAGTAACTTCATACCCAGGAAAATTATGAGGCACCCAGAGGTCAAGATGGTTCTGTGGGGTGTCTTTATAATAGGGCCACCAGCAGAAAAAATGTCAGAAATAAGGTTCCATCTAATCAGATGGAATTGGCAATAAAGCCAGGACTGCTCCATTTATTTATTTATTACATTAGGTCCAAGGGAACAAGAGCCCATTTTCCTTCTAAATTTGGATGTAATTTTAGCCAGTTCTTCATTAGTGTTTTTTACCCTCCGTCTTGGAGCGCTTTGCAGAGGAAGTTGGTGGCATCATTCCTGTTTTATTGGCAGAGAAACTGATGCCAGAAATTGAGAAGTGATCTGGCCAAATTCTTGCAACATCTCAGTAACAGAAAAAAGAAGAGAATGTGGCCCTACTGCATCACATCCCTTCCCTGCATCGTCTCAAGCTGTGCCCACCAGGAGAAAAGCCCTTGACAGTCCAGCATAAATCCACCACTACAAACCAGGTACAGACAGACTGAATGGTCCATTTTGACCAGCTCACTGTCTACATTTGTGAAGGCTGCAGTAACCTACTCCATTGTGATCAAGGGGACAAACATTTTTGCTCATGCAACACAAGGAAGGTGTGCAGAGCTCAAGTGTCTTTCTATTAAGCTGTGTGATCTCTCAGTTGAGAGATGGGTCACAACTGCTTTAGGTCATTTAGTCATTGCTTTAGTCATTGAATGCTACTTTCCAGGACAGAAAGACTCATCATTTCGTGGCTGAGCAGCAGCCTAGCTATTAGAACTGCTGCTTTTCTCACCCTGATAGGAAAGAGCCCAGAAGAAAATTTTAACCTGTCTTTAAAACATAAATGGGTTTGTCCTAGGTGGACTTCTGACTTCTTCAGATATGTTTAAAAATTAACACTTCTTCCTCTAGCACCCATCTGCTAACACAGAGCAAAATAGGAATTCAATTTCTCCCTGGTGGTGTCAATTGAGCAAACAGCTTCTTCATGCACCAGAGGGAATCTGAAGCCTTCATCCTCCATCAGCACCTTCAGCTTCCAAAGAAAACACTAAGCAAATTGTTGTCAGTTCTTCCAAGGGGGAAACTAAGGAGTTAATTTTAGATAAATCGTGAGGACATGGGCCCTACACTAAGCACTGTGGTACTAGGCAAAGACATGAAATAATTAACAGTCATTGATCCCAAGGGCTCAAAATAGCTGGATCTTTCTGAACAGTTCAGCATAGCTGCTTTTTTTGGGTTTTTTTTGGTTTGTTTTTTTTTTTAAAATCTATGATTAGGTGTCCCAGGGGAGGCAGCTGCTGATGAGCACTTCAGGAAATTTGACCCTTATCTGTAGGTGCTTAAGTGGGAGCTCAGCCCTGGGGAAAATCATGTGTCTGAATAGCCCAGTAAGTGGCAGTGAGGATGGCAAGGAACTATTCCCTTGTCAGTAGAGCATGGCTGTGATCCAGCCTGGACCAAGTCAGGGACAGTGAGACCAGCCTAACCTCACACAACATTCCCCAACCCAGGAGGTGGCAGCCATGAATGGGAGAAGAAGGAAGAGCAGGGACCCAAGGAGAACCTCTCTTCCTGAGGAGACACTTTTTGACCTTGGCCAATGCCACCAACACACAAAAAACAAAAGCAGGATCTATCAAATCAAAGAACTGCACTAATCCATCTATACAACATGTACTCAGCTCTGGTGTTTTTTCTGGCTTTTCAAGCACCTCAGGCATCACCAGGAATTGGCTTTGTATTATAGATCCTGTCTCAGACCATGAACATCTTGGCAATGTTTCTGCAGGGCAGAGCACCCAGCTGTCTGTGCTGTGGCCCACTGACACACTGCCTGGTATAGAACTGGCCTATGCCAGCTCCTTGTCTCCCAAACATCACTCACACACCCTTTTGGGGATGACACAGGTTAGGGACTGTCCATACCAGCATTTGGTCATATGCATATTGGTTTTGAGGGTGTAAAGAGAGGGAGGGGGAAAAAAATGAAGCAAGTGGAAGCAAGACAGGCTGTGACACTCAGCCTCAGGGCTGGAGCACAGACCCTTTGCTGTTCTAGCTGCATAGCTGGAGTAATTTCCTGGTCTTTACCCTTTTCCAGTTCAGGGTATCAGTAAGCCCTCCCTGCTTTCCTCTGTACCTTCTGCTCCCTTTCTTTGCACCAAACACTGAAGCCGTAGGTCTGGGGCCAGCATGTCTTAGCCAGCATGATGCCTTCATTACCACGTTACAGAACATTGATAGTGGAAATCATGAATCAGCCATATTTCTATGCCTCAGAGACAGTTCTTATCTGCTGTCTGCTAAATAACCTGATACAACCCAACCCACGCTCAGGCAGACTTTTTCTCCCACTCTTCAAAGCCTCATCTTGTCCCATCCAAATTTTGTCTCCTGGGTTTTCTTGCAAAAGTAATCTGACAAATAACAAGTGACCTTCTCCCTCTGCTCACTTCATTTTCACCTTTTTCTCACCTCCCCCAGCAGGTCATGGGTTTCTCTGCCTCTAGACACTGTAGTCCCTCAGGACAGAACACCCACTGTTCTCTCATGGTTGTATACAAACATAATTATGATGCTATTGCTCTTCACAAAAAATCTGGCTCGTTTTGTCTTCCCCTTCCTTCTCAGTCTGTAAACCTTTGCTACTTCCCCTGGTTGCTCTCATATCTTTTTAATGACTCCTCAGAGCTTTTCTTCACCTTCTCTGCAACTTTCAGAGAGAAATGACATGGATCTCTCCTCTTATTCCTCTTTTCTTCCTCTTCCAAAGTTTATTTCCAGCCTATTCTGCTCATAAACTGATCATTCCTGGACCTTGTTTCTCAGTTCAGATCTGCAGGGACCAAGCACAGTGTGTTCCTCCATATGGTCTATCACATCTTTCTGTTTGCTTGCTCTCTAGCCAAGTTAATTGTTAATTAGTCATAAAATGTGAACCTCTCAAAAAAAAAACAAAACACCAAAACAAAACCAAAATAAAAACAAAACAAAAAAACTCAGAAGAAAAAGAAGAGTGAAGAGGAAGAAGCAGACAAATAAATAGGCTCTGCAGCAGAGCAGTGAGGGTGATGTGGGAAGCCAAAGCTTGGAAGCCTCCTATCCCTTTGCTCTCACCTCCTGACAGCTTTTCTGGACAGGGAAGTGCCTTTGTTCCTCCCTTTTCCTCCTCCTCTGTGGAAATGTCTGTACAGAAAACCCCACTGAAGTAGCTGGGAAGCAGATATGGCTTCCCAAAGCACACAACAGCCCTGTGAGAGTGTCACTGTCCTAATGCCAAGCACACAATCCAGACCAGGCTCTTCTCACAGCTCCTTTACGACCCATCCAGCTCTGGGGTGTCCCTCGCTCTTCAGTTGGTCCAACGGCAGCTTTATGTTTTTAATGGTACCTTCAGCATGATCAGGTTGTCTCTTTCTTTATCTTAAGTGTTTTTAAATATACTGGACACCTAGTGAGGAATATCTCACCCCTGCACTCCTGTCAACAACAAAGCAACAGCATACTGATGCCCCATTGGGATGTTTCTAGATGCCTTCATTGTATATATGATCACAACAGCTGTAGATGAAAGACATGTGCTTATACATCTCCTTGCAGAGGATATATACTAGATATTAAACACTGAGGTCCCCATTTTCTGCTATTCTCCAGCTGCTGAGAGACACTCTGATGCAGCAGAGTAAACATAAACCCAACTAAACTGGGTTTACAGCTGCTTTGTGGTAGTAAACTAGAACAAAGCAGCTGGAGTTTACCAGTAGAACTGGCTCTTACAATATTCTTGGGTCCACATGAGCCCTCATTTTATCAGGACACTTCAGATGGTAAAGACAGGAGATGTGGATCCTGAACAGAAATACAATTAAATCAGTTGAAGACAATGATGCGCTCTCTGTGTAAAATTGCACCATAGCAACTATTTTATGGGAAAACCTTCAAAGTCAGCTGCTTTGGAGCACAGAGGAGAGAACTGAGGCTTCCAGCAGCAGCAGCAGCGCTGCAATGATCTTATCCAGCAAAATCTTCCCTGCTCCCAACCCATGCTGGAGCACTGAAATTAATTATGCTGTGAAAAAAAAAATATATATATATTATGCTGTGAATAAAAGCTCATATGTTTCCTACTTCTGAGTATTCATATACTAGCTTTCTATCACAGAGTCAAAGAGATTCTTTTAGCCTGGAGTTAGATGTGGAAAGTTCATTGTTCAGACAAGGTTTGCAAAACCCCTTAATATGATGTGATTTAAATTTGAAGTAGTATAACCTTGTAACCAGATAAAAAGGGGTAATTGCAAAGGAGTGCAAGACAGAGCACACTTAAACCAGTGTTTTGGAAATTTAAAGTGAAAAAGGAAAGACTCAGCACTCTTTAATAAAGAAGGAGGTTGTGTAAGCACTTGAGAGGAATAAAAAAGGAAGGCAGAAAAAGCTTTTTTCTACATGGAGAATTAATTTGAGCACTCCAACCTACTCTGGCACTTACACACTAGTACAGGGGGAAATGTGGGCATAGTGCAAATGACATAAAAAAATTCCTGCAGAAGAAACTCTTCTGATGGAGACATCCATTCTCCAGACTCAACCCCACCATGCCAACTCACTTGCCTCTTGTGTTGCACACAACTCCTCTCTGCTAATGAAAAACATCTGTACAAAAAGTGCAGCTCACAAGAGGAAAAAACCACATTGCAGGCAGGTTTGCACTTCTCAGGCACCAGAGCCACCACGCTTTGGCAGTGAGAAGAGCCTTGACTTTGCAGGCTCACCAAATCCACACTGAGCCCATGCAGTTGCCAGCCAGGAGTATCTACAGCCCTCTGATCTACTGCATTGCTCGAGGCAGGATGGATGGCAGCAGGCTCGGGCTATCAGCTAGGCTGAGTTACTCTGTCAGGTAAGAAAATGGATGCTATTGCCTGCCTGGCAGTAAAAGCAAAAGGGAAAGCAGAAGTAAGGGATAGAGACAGTTATTATAAGTTTGACTAGGGACAGAATTAAATCGATGCAGTAAATGGCACTTAATGCACTTTAGTGACCCAATGCATTTACTTCATCATACTGTGCCGTCTGGCTGATCACATTTGATGCATAACACATGAAAAGCACTAGAGGCCATTGCTGGAAAATCTCAGGATGCAAACCAAATTGTCTGGGCACCTCAGCATTTTTTTTTCATCATCTCTGCACTCACACACACATACACCCTTTCCTGCACAGCACGCTGGATTCAATAGTACCTTTCAGAGATCAGCTTGGCACTGACTCCACATTCCCACTGAGTTTGCCTTGTCAGGACCAGAAGTCAGGGCTCCAGCTCTGCATAAATTCTGACCATTTCCTTGGTTTGGTTTGATTGAAACAGCACAGCTGCACTTTTTTCCTGACCGAGAACCCAAGAAAACTTGGTGCAATCTTGGAAAATTAAATAAGTGGTCAAGTGTGCCAGCTGTAGAATACAGTGGGACTTCACTCATTCACATAGCATCTGTCCATACACACAACATCTGAAGACATCTGAAACTCCTTGGAAGACAACATCAGGCATTCCAACAGCTCTCCTTTGCCTAGCTCTGCAAACTCCTGTCCCACAAACCAACGTGCTACTCTCCACAGCTCAAGAGCTGAAATTGTGAGTGTCTCTAACTTGCTGGGCTGGGAAGAGCTCCCATGGGTGCTTTGGTCAGGAGGTCTGCAGGGATCCACAAATTTTATGCATGATTGGCACCTGCCATGGACTTGCCCACTGCAACTTCCAGCCCCACAGTGATTCTTCTTTGGGGCAGCATGCTGAGACCCTGCAAGCAAATGGAGAAACATCACACTGACCAAGACATCTCCTAAATTGATGCTGAGGACATGGGTAACATCCAGAACAGCTGGAGCTGCAGACAGTGTATATCCATAACCGGAATCAGCTGGGACAAAACAGGCTGGGGTGGCCATGCCTTACAAGACTGGTCCTCAAAAGTCTGCCCCTCTTTTATACAGGATTAATGATTTTTAACCATTTTTGTAAGTGGTTGTGACTGTGATACTGTTACTGCTGCGTGTCACCATAAATCACCATGTTTTTCCAAGCCTTCTTTTCATTTAGAGGTTAAACAGAATAAATGAGTAAAAACCACAACCACACATGCAACAAAATGAGGAGCTAGAAGTGGCCACCTGCAGTGCTCCCACCTACTCATACATGTTCCAGAGTATCTTCCACATGATGTAACAAAAATTTACTCTTAGACTGAATGCTTCACCTGAGGACCAGAAAGCGCTGGCAATGAACCCTTAAAGCTCACGTTCTTCCTTGCAAAATGAGGATATTTATGCATATCCACTTGCTGTTTGGGAACTGTATGGTACAATGAGGTTAAATGGGTTTTTACCTCAGAATGAATCATTAGAAGAGTTGTGAATAGGACCAGGAATCCTATCAGGCAGTCCTTGGTCTCATTACATGAAAAACATATTCCTTAGCACTTCAATTACTACTGACATTATCCCTCCAAATGTATCAAATGAATTCTGTTACTAGGGCCATAAAAAGGAATTTGGGGAGGCTAAACCCCACCCCAGCCCTGTACATCATGTCACACCTTTGTACCTGTATTGCACAGCAGCACAATGAGCACAGCAAAGCCACTTCGAGAGGAAGCATCAGGCCCAAGGTGATCTCAAGTCATGCTCACCCCAATGCCAAACAGCTAAGGAGGATCACTGATCTCCTGTGGGACCACGGCTTGGGGCTCAGGAGAAGCATGAGGAAGACTGCAATAATTTTGGATTTACTCCAGTGTTGCTGAAAGCAGAATTTGGCCCTGCTTTAAGAGAGGTAGAGAAAAATATACATTGGATTTACTGGCCTTTGGAGTGAACTAGACAGATTTCAATACTTAAGGGATTGCATTTAAATCATCCACGGATTTTGAAAACAACATTATTGCTTGGTATCACAAGCAATTCCCAATTTTTAGATCTTCCTGAGCTAGACTCAGTTTTAGTCCGAATAGTGACAATTCTATTACAGCTGCGAGGAAAATGGAATTGCAATGAACTGGTATACATTTTCCTTAAAAATTATAAAGTGACAAATGTTTTATTTCAGTTTCTCTTGAGGATTTGCTGGATATTAAAAATAATCTTAATGTAGTCACTGGCTGGCATTAACACAGTACTCTAACAGCCTGTTTCAGGGAAAGCAGAGGACTGTATTTTCCTGGTAGCCTCTCACAAGGTGCTGTTCACATTGTAAATGTGCTTTGTTATCTAGCAGGATCAAGACTTTGCTGAATAAAAAGGTATTTTATCTTCATGCTTTGAAAGTCTAATTCTGCCCTTTCTGGGGATGAAAACAATCCATTGTCTTCAACACAAACAAGAGGGATTTACACCAATCTAAGCAAGTGGAAAATCCATTTTTTTCTTGCTATGTTGATCCCCATTACAGTGTTTTAAGGTCTTGGTTTTTGATCACAATTTCAGGTGCTCTTACCTTGTCATTTTCATATTGTCTTCCCAGCTCCCTGATGCTCCATCAGTGGTAGCAACAGTGTGTGTGTGGCAATCAGGCCATTGGTACGTTATCTACTGCACTGTACAACTCCACAGCAGGTTTAGGTGATGAGGTGGTAAAATGGGGCAGATGTTCAGAAAAAAACCCACTCTAGTATCCACATAAAAAGCCATGGTAGAATTAAAAACTAAACACTTAAAAAAAAAATCTAATTAGTCCATTTCAGACTTGTATTTTCGAAAGAGCAGAGTTACTGCAGATACCTCTCATTCTCCATCTGCAAGTCAAGATGGTCTAGATGAACTAGATGATCTTTAATGTCTCTTCCAAACCAAACCATTCTATGATTCTGGGAAGATGTTCTAAAAGATTTCCAAACTCTTCCTAAAAATGTAGGACATTTTCAGTCTTCTACAGGGCTACCAGATGAAATGCCCACTGGGGCTGCCACAGACCTCAGGGTGATTACATAATACAAGGAGGAACTGACTGTGGATATTTTCTAGAAACAAAGAAAACCTTCAGTTGTCAGCAACTAGCCTCCTTTGCGGTTGTGAATGGGAGCTGATTCTGTGTAGAAGGGAATCTGAGGAAAACTATTTTACAGACTCAAAGTTCTCATTTGTAGCGCAACTTTGAGAGGGTGTTGTATTGGTGGTTGTTTTTTTTTTAGTCATTGCCTCAGCAGTTGCTGTTAACATTACATACTTCTTGTGAAAACTTAGAAATGGCTTCATTTTATGTTTTCTGGGATGAAGAATAGCTGTTCCTTAGTTTGCTTCACCACCACCAGCAAGACAATAGTTAATTACTGAAAGGAAAAGGGGAGGAGCTCAAGCTGCACAGAGCAGCCTCTGCAGCAGGGAGCACCCATCCAGCCTTAATGCGCAATAGAAATGCAGGTGATGTGGAAATCCAGCTTCCCAGAACTACCAGGACCTGGAGCAGGCAGCTCATAAAACCCACACACAGCCCTGGAAGCCATGCAGTGAAATGAAGTGTGGAATAAACTATATCATGCAGCGACAAGAATGTCACCTCACGCTGCTCAGAATCTTGAGCAAAATCTGTTTCTCTCCGATAACATTGTGGATACGATTAGCTAACAGCTTTAGAAAGGGAAAGCAGAGGCTTGTTTCTTTTCTCTCTGCTAATCATTTAAAAGAGAAAATAAAATAAGGCGTTGAACAGTGCCAGCTCTCTTATCTACCCCCATTCAAGTGACAGCACAATGAGCTTCAGTGAGGTTGTTCAAAAAAGCCCTCAAGAGTGCATTTAAAGTTGAACTGATTGTGTGCTAAGTATTTAGGGCAGATCCTCAGTTCATGTAAGAAAGCAAGGTCTCAGGGACTTCACGGACCTGGCTTTGTTGTATTCCAGCTAAGAATCAGTTTTTATTCCCGGTGTAGCAGGCTAGCAAGCAAAACTGACTCAGCATGGGATTTCTTCACCTAACACGTACAACACAGAGATCTCCAATTGTTCTTCCTTTACTCACCACTTTTCTGTACAGCAGAGATTAAGCAGGCACAAGTCTCCAAGGATCCCACTGATCTGATTTGTTTTGGATTTGATCTCCACTGCTGACACAGGCTACCAAGGGGTGCAAAGGGACAGCAGTGGTTTGGTTGAGGTCAATATTGCACTTTTGAGGTGACTTATCCCAATTTCCCCCTTATCTCTCTTTGATTCACATCACAGGGCAGTGATGGAGCACACAAACTGGATCCTTTTCAGATGAAATAAAGCTAAAAGGGGCAGATGAGGACCTGAAACATTCCACCCCCACATTTAACCCATCCCTCCAAGATATGTATAGCACACAAGTCAGGTCTAAGACTACAGCTCTACACCAGCCAGTCCATGCTAATTGCTAAAGGAGACAACAGCCTTTTGGTGGCTCCTGCTGATGTAGCTATGTGCATTTAATCAAATTAATTCCACCCCAAGCTGTTTTGTATAAATAACATGGCAACAAGAATTCAAGTGTTGAAGGAGTGGAAACACTGATCTCAGATAATTTTTGGGTAGAAGTTTTTGTTTGTCTTCTGGCAGGGAGAAGCTCACAGCCACTATCAAACAACAGTGACTGTTGGGATGCTCTGTTTTGAAGGAATCTGTAGTGACTCTGTAAATGAGGAGCAGAGCAGACTCATCCACATTTTTCAGCTTCTTCCCAAGATACATCAGTCTTCTATGACTCGTGGATCAGATGGGTAGACAATATAATGACCTCTCCATGCTCTGGCAGTCTGAACCCCAGAAGGTACGAGGACAGACTGAACATCTCAGACAGGAACAAACCAGTGACTAATCTCTCAAATGTA
Organism: Pachyramphus minor; assembly: GCA_013397135.1. NCBI lineage: Eukaryota > Metazoa > Chordata > Aves > Passeriformes > Tyrannidae > Pachyramphus > Pachyramphus minor. The sequence goes on along the minus strand of VYXB01002021.1, from coordinate 1,199,953 downwards.
CAGGCCATGATCCTCAGTCCACTAGCATTATCAGCAACTTTCCCAGTGTGGGATTCATCTCACCAGATGTTGGGATCTGTGCTCCTGCAATCAGTGTGCCTGTAGCATCAGCAGAAAGAAAACCAGCACACATGAGGCACAACTTATCTCATGCCCACGCCTGAAACAGGTGAGGAGGATAATCCCTAGCAGTGCTTTGTTCTGTTCGTTGACTATGCAGGGAGACAGCAAGGTCCAACTCTGACAGAGAGGAGTACTTTGTACCCATCTGGAGTTAGGTGGGCTGAATGTGAACCCCTGTGACTGTGATATCAGGCTTCTGATAACCCCCTAACAATAAATATGGGTCACTAAATCAATACATATATCCTCAGCCTGCAAGGATCAGCCTTCAAAGGGTGGTGATCATTTTTGCACACACACAGAGACTCCTTCTAAAAGTCACTGTTACCTACCAGTGACTGTGTCACAATGCAGGGAGACTGTCCTGCTTTACACAAGTGACACAGACTGAAAGTTCTGCTGCCCTCAGGTAAGACAGTAAACACGTGTCAGTGTTGTTGGACTAGAGACCACTATGTATAAATGCTATACCATGTATATTGTTGATGGAACAGAGACACAGGATATACATACAGTCATTGCTCAGTTCAGGCTGAGGAGAAAAAAGATAAAGAGCCTTTCATTTAACTACCCTGAACTTGAGACACATGGCAATCATGCTCCCAAATTTGCATTCTCAAGAGTACAAGCAAGATTTGTTATTCTACCCTAAAAATAAGAACACACTGCAACAGAAATGTATGTCCTTTATTAACAAGTTTTCAAAATAAATCTGAAGAAAAAAAGTCTTTGGTGACACTATCTATAAAAACAACCTATCTTAGATGGTAAACCTATGATGTTATACAGGTTAATGAAGTAAACCAAATTATATGGCTTTTTTAATTTCTCATTCTCTCTTTTTCTCTCACTCACACATTTGCTTTAGGTTTAATTGCACCATGTTGTCAATAGTCAAACAAAGAGGGAGAAACACTTTAAAAAAGATGTGGCAGCACTATGAAAACATTGGTAATGCATTAGAAAATTTTTCTCAAAAATGTACATTTTATACAAAATAAGATTGTATTTTTGTTTGCTTTTTTGCTTTACATTTGCCATCCTAAGAGTTCCCATTTCAGGTTTCCATTCTCATAGTCCAAACACTATACATATTTTCTCTCAAAATAAATATACAGAATTATGTACAAGGTCGCAAGGCCCATTGGATCATCACTAATCCACTGTGAAATAGTCACTAAAAACACCATGAAAGAGTGGGAGGGAGCATCTCAAAGCATCTGATGACTCCCGTAACCCCCCTGTCCCTAATTTAACCCCTGCCTAATTTAACTCCCCCTAATTTAATTCAAACCTAAAAAATGTGTGTGAAGACAGTAAAATAGTGGTATAAAGGCCAGCTTGACTTAGTTTTAAACAAGGGTGAGATGTACAAAATTTTGGAAGATGCAGTTTTATTTCCAGTAGACACCAGCTAAGACCCTGCACAGGGCAGGTCCCTTCTTGGAAGACCACAGGTCATCCTGTGAAGTCCTGCTAATGCCCAGGGAAATGGCTCTGTCAGGCTGATGCCCTTGAAGGCCACATTTCCAGGGCAGACATCAGAGCCTGCCTGGAAAA
>VYXB01002021.1:1040031-1198243 GCA_013397135.1 Pachyramphus minor | reverse complement strand
AAAAAAAAAAAAAAAAGAGCAGACTACCAATCCATCCTTTGCTGTAAGAGGATGTTTAACTGGAGGAATTAATACATCATTGTCAATTGATATAGATGTTATGACAAACACTGAGTAGTCTTTTAGTGAGGGGGGGAGTCTGAAAGAGGAGAACACAGCATTTTACATTGGGCATGTGAAGATTTTATAAAAAACGACATCTAGCTGTTTCTTTCATAGCTTCAGTGTCAAATGATGACTTCCATTCTCCAAACAACATCTTTTGGTAAATGAGCTATTTTAAAAGGCGCCCACTGATGAAAGATTTAATTTCTTTGTCAAAATTGGCTCTAAAAGAGAAACTGCAATCTGAAATTGATCAAATCCATTATGTTTTCCAATGGAAAAGATCAAAGCTCTTGATAGCCATGCATTAGCACACCAGTGTGTTCACTATGAAATTATTACAAAGCTTAAACATTCACATCTAGAAAAAGGTATGGTAATAATTAGGGGTTCTCACAAAATAGAAAGAGGGCAAATAAAATCTTTGCAGGTCCAAGGGACTGCAAGGAGCGCCAGGCACTTTCTATCTTGGAAGTTTGCCCCTATTTTTTGTTGCATTTTTCTCATGAAACCTTCCTCCTGCAGTAGATCTTATTCAAATTATAACTGGGAAGGGTTTCTTTCTCTCTTTTTTTTTCCCCTTTAATAAATTCAATTAAAAATTAATCAGTTCTCCCAAATTCTAATCCCTACTTTTATTCTTTTTTAATGGCATGGATCTATTCACATTCATCCACCCATCTCACCCCTGATTAAATTAAGGTCAGCAACCTTTACAAAAGGCCACATGCGTAACACTCAGTCAAGTCATCAGGCATTCAAGTACCTGTAAAGTAAAGGCTAACATAGCCTGCTGTTAATGAAAAATAATAACAGAAAAAAACCTACAAAAGGAGCAACAAGGAGTGAACCTTGTTTCAGCACCATCTGAATTGGGAAGGGAGAAAAAAAAGAATGAAGAACCATTAACTTGCACCTGGGACATGACAAAAGGGTGATTTCATTCACTAAGGAAACAACACAACTCTGCCCAACACAGGTACACGCAGGAGGCTCTGCCTGCTGTCCTTAGGAGTGCCGGCCAAGAACGGACACACCGAGTGTAACAGAACAAGTCTCTAAGCTGGGTCTGTGTCCAGCTCTTCCCCTGGGTCCCTGGGCAGTGGACACAGAGACCGGTGGCTGTTCTCCAGACTGGCCCTGAGGCACATTCTTTCCAGGCAAGACGACTATGCCCGGGTAACATACTGCAAAGAGAAATGCTCCTACCTATCCGCATCCCTTCTGGAGCTAAGCCTTCTATTGTTACTTGTTTAATTAGCAATCTGTAAACAGAAGGGGCCTCGAATCACACTGAGAGTGGGCTTTAGCACAGCCTCTTTCAGCCACCCCAAAAAGTGATGACGATAACTGAATGTAAAACAGCTTAAAAGCTTGGCCTGACTCACTGCACTCCGAAATGGTAGTCACTCCTTTTCCAACTAAAACCTCAACCGACGTGCCCCCAAATGGCATTAACTAAAACCCAAGCAGAATTGTAATTCTTGTTTTTGTAATGTCCCCTCTTTCCCTTTCCCCCTCCCTGGCCTCTCTTGCTGGCTACAGACCAGTGACTGCTTCCCAGAGCTGCAGATGCTCTTGTGGACATGGCTGCATGCCCACCTGCACACGGGACGTGAGCCCCGCCGACCTCATCCAGTATTTGGCACATTCTCCAAAAAACGCGTCTAAGGAGAAGGTCTATTCCAGTCATCGAAAGAGCTAACTGATCTCCGAGAGGAAAAGCGTCATGGGAGCCACTGAGCCATTCACTATGGAAAATCAAACTACTGGATTTTACCTTCCCGCGCAGATCAGCAAACACAGACCTGAGAGCACTGGGAAGTGAGGTTCAGGTTCTTATGAGATGAGGCCAGATGAATTAACAGCTCACCCTACAGAGACTGGGAGTATATCCTGCTCCCTTTCCCTCCCTGGCCCAGCCCACCTACTGCCTGTCTCTTTACACTTCTCTCTACATACTGATTTAACTCTCTAAAATGGCATTAGAAAAATCCAGCAAATCACTGGACAGTTTTCCACAAGTGTAGAGAGTTAAATGGCCTCATAGAAACATCTGGTGAAGGCAGCAGAAAGTATCAGGTGAGACTTCATGGCCAGGGACAGGGAGAGAACAGAAGTGATGGGAAAAGTGGCACCTCTTCCTTTCAGCAGTGTAAGTCACTAGCTGCAGTCTCACACATGTTTTGGCAGATTCCTTTAAAGATTTGGTTCAGATTTACAAGGGCATGTAGTGATAGGACAAGGGGTAATGGTTTTAAACTGGAAGAGAGCAAGTTTAGATCAGATATTAGTAAAAAATTCTTTACTGTGAGGGTGGTGAGGCACTGGAACAGGTTGCCCAGAGCAACTGTAGATGCCCCATCCCTGGAGGTGTTCAAGGTCAGGTTGGATGGGGCTCTGAGCAACCTGCTCTAGTGGAAGATGCCCCTGCTCGTGGCAGGGGGGTTGGAACTAGATAATCTTTAAGATCTTTTCCAACCCAAACTATTCTGTGATTCTAACACAAAATGTCAGGAAGCTAATGTTCCTGCCCTAACTCGCTGTGCTCTGTTCAAATATTGCAATACATATGCAAAGAAAAGCACTCTCTGCAAGTCTTTACATGTCAAGTTGCATACAAATATTTAGCAATGTGCACTTTGCACTTTTAAAGCAACTTTCCATTTAGGGATTCTGATCTTCACAGCAACAGAAACTGTTTAAGGTTCACAGCATTCTCTCTCCAACCAGTAGCTATTACTTTTACAAAGGTGGAAATTGAGGCATGCTCTGGTTATGGGAGTTCCTTAAAGCTGCATATTAAATTGGTGCCTGAGCCTGAATGAAATTGGTGAAAATTCTGGTCCAACTACTCTTCATCCCTGCTACCAGATTGCCTGTTTACAAAGGAATGAGGTATAGAAAGGCTTGCTGGTCTTCTGGGCATCGGCACTAAAACCTCTTGCTGTGACTACTCTTGCGGGTAGTGATAGTTACAGAGCACCCCAAATGCACCCCATCAAAATGTGAAGTTCAAAACATTTTTAAAGTGCTTATTTTCTAATCAAATTGTAATGGCATCTTCCTGACCCAAATGACTGCTTCTGTTTTCATACTTCAATGTAAAGAAACATATAAATAAGCGAAGAACTACAGAGAAATAAACAACTGGAATATTTCAATTTAAAAATACTTATATTTGAAATGCTAAAACCATTTTGGAGCGTGAGCAGCACTGGTACTTCAGGGACAGGTTTTTTTGTGTGAGTTGCCTTGCCCCAAGCATACCTGGGAGTACCCACTGCTACCAGTAACCAGTATCTGACCATACACTTTACTTTAGGTGTCAGACCTCCAAGAGGGAATTTCTCCACATATTTGCACTTCCAAAAAAAAAAGAACCAAACAAAAACCCACAAAAACAAAGCAAAAAAAGAGAAGGAGAAGCCCATGCTTTGATTTCAAATAAACCAGTTTGTTACAGGCCAAATTCCTGCACTGCAAGCACTAACATGCCTTCTTGTTTTCTGTCAACACTCCTTTTGCCCTCAGAAAAAAGCTACTTCTAGAAGTTTAGCTGCTACAGCCAAGTGGCACCACTGCCCCCAGCAGCAGGGACCTGCACAGGCTCCAGCTGTCCCACAGGACCATGACAACAGCTGGCCATGCTGACTGTCCCTGGGGTGCTCAGCCACCCATGGGCAGGGACGCTCTGGATGAGCCTCTCCGACCACAATACACACACCCGGCACTGCAGCCCTGCTGTGCACACATGTCCCTGTGCTCCATGTCACTGGTTTGCTCCTCCATAATAATGCTCCTCTTTCCCTTCAAGGCAAGGCTGATTGCCTTTAAAAATGGGGTCCTCAACCAGAAGGATCTACCCTCTCGTCTGGTTCCTTGGGGGTTCTCCAGTTTTCCATGTGTCCAAAGGAGTTTAGCCGCAGTGGCTGCTACTGGCTTGGGGAAAACAGAAAAAAAATTTAAATGTCAGCAGTAAATGAGAAATGTTAATTTAGGTTCTGTCCTGCTTGTGCTCAGTTTGTTTCTGAACCTGATGCATTTTCTCCCCGTGAGATTCCAGCGTTTAACTGTGCAGGGGAAAAGGAATGAAAATTGCATTGACAATCAAATGCATGAAAGAAAGAAATGGCAGCTCTGAAATATTCACAACCAACACAATTTTGATTAAAGAAAGAACTCTGTTTTTAATAGGGTTTGTTTTTTTTTTTGATCATTAAAAAAGTTTAAACCTGCATAGCAATCATTTCAAAAATAATTATTTAATGTTCCATAATGAAACTGTACACGACCTAGACTCAGCGACAGCAGCCTGCCGGGCGGTTCGGCGCAGTCCGGAGCAGCGGCCCTGGGGCCAGGACGCCGTGTGTGGGGTTGGGTGCTTGCTGTCGGCGGCACAGTCTGGCGGGGGGCAGCTCGGCCCCCTCAGCAGCGCTCCTCAGAGTCGTTCAATGTCTCGGTACTTCTTCCTCAGAATGGAGACCTGGTCTTTAAAGAGGACAGGGTCGAGCCTCATCTGCGAGTGGATCAGCGGCATATAGCCAAACCAGCTGGCGAAAGTGTTCATGCAGCTCTGCCGCTGGGCAAAGTGGTCGGGGTCGGCCCAGCGCGAGGCCCGGGATGCCTGTGTGGAGAGAGCAGAGATCAGACATCGGCCCCGATACAACAGGATGGTGGGAAGGGCAGGTGCCGTGGCCAGGCTGACACCATGGTGCCAGGCTATGCCAGAGCTCAGGAGCATGTGGCTTTGTGGTGGCTGAAATCCACTCGGGGGGTTCAAACAGGGGGAAGGACACCCTGCCCACAGCAGAGCCAATGGTGATGAGCCAGACACCCTGACTTTCCAAAGAGAGCAGAGAGCAGTGCAGCGTGATGACCAGAATTCAAGCATGAGCCAGCCTGATGTGGAGCACAACATCCATGAGCAGCCCTTCCATAGCTTGTCATACTCCTTCACCCCATCTCTCACTCTTCTTTCTTTCAAACCCTCCAGTTCTTTCAGAGATAGAACAAGTTCTTAAAAACCACTAGGAAAGACAAGAAGGCCACTGCTCTCCAGCAGAGGTGCACACCCAAGCCCAGGCCAGCTGCTGCCGATGGTCTTCAGCCATAGGAGGAAACCAATTATTACCATTTCTCAGGGTCAAAACTGCATGTTTGCAGTCCAGATCTGCAGAAATTTATACAAAAGTAATTTCAACCAGCTTTTAACTGAGCTCAGCAGAAGCCTTTATGTGCTTGGCATTAGTCATGTGTGTAGACATCCTGCAGTGAAAAGCTGGGTGCTTCCAAGAATCCCACTGGCCAAGGCCAGTGCATCAGACAGTACTGTCTCATGGACAAAGAAAATTAAATGAAGTTCCAGACTACATCAAGTTAAACTCTGACCCAAGGAAAAGACCCAAGGTCTTTGATTGCATACAGGCAAAATATTGTGGCCTGATTTTCCAAAGTTCAGGGCAGCTGTAATCCTTCTGGAAGTCCATTGAAACTCAGCAGCTCGGAAAAAAAAAGGCCCTAACAGCTTTAAAGCTGTTGTTATTCCTTATCTGTACCTAAAGAACATTTACAAACAGAATAAAACTATTATTATTAAGTATGAATGCTGAGAACCTAAGAGGTTTTTTTGTGCCACTTCCCATGCATCTCTCTATAGCACTTATGGTTCCGCTATAGTTTAAAAACAAATAAAAATTCATAAAGTCAAAGGATGTAAATTAAAACATGAAGAAACAGATAAAGTCAAGGACTTGCCAAATGACTGTGGTATCAAACTTGATCTTTGTCCAAGGCTTGTCCAGTGGCAGGTTATAATGTGCATTGATTACAGCCTCCTGATTATACCGAGCCACTAAAGAGCAAGTAAAAGCTTGTTGCTGGAGGACTGTAGCAGACATTTTGGCCATTAACAGTGAATTTCCATATGACTATTAATCTCTGTCACAACACTGAGGTTATGTTAATTTTTTATTTGTCTTTCAAGGAATTATGAACATGGTCCATTACATTTCCCAAAGCTGCAGGAACAACTTGTCTTTAGGAGAGAGTTATAGTTCATGGCTGACTCGAGTCACCCACGCTGTAGGATGAAAAATGAATGTTCAGGCTTTGCCAAACAGCCAAAGCACAGCTGTGTGGAGAGGTGAAGCTGAAACTGGAAGCAATAGGTACATTCTGGATGGCACCTTCTTGTTTGCAGAAGGTCTCCTGGGCACCCAGATGAGTAAGAATTGCTGAATGCTACCTATACCTCAGGTGAAAGTGCAGTGACATACAGATAAGGTAGTTCACAAACTGTCATGGCCACTCCCCAGTCAAAGATTCAACTAATGACAATAGGAGGAAATGTGAGGGGAAAATAGAGGGCCCCTTATTTCTCCTGCCACATAGTAATCATGGCACTGTTTTCAACGAGAATTATAGACACCATGGCAGCACAGATGGGAGGTTGTTCAGGACTGGCAGGTTTTGCAGGACTTCCTATTCCTCCCATTGCTTTCACATAGGGTAGGAGGACAAATGCCCCCAGGTTACCATGTACCCCTGTTACTAGAGGTATTTCCATTCCTGCAAAGACAGAGGGTTTATCCAGTAGCTGGAAGAGGATCTAAAGCAAGCATTTCATGGCTGCTAGTGAGTGATGGCATGACTGTGGGACAAACATCGCTTACACATCACAAATTACCTCTGTTGTGACAGTCCAATGTCAGTGCTTGAATCATACTATATAATTTAAAATAGCTCAGGGACAGCCTGGTACATTATATTAATTAATAATAATAAAAAATTAGGAAACCTTTCTAGAGCTTACTTCCACTTCTAGCATTCCATGGCTAGGTCTTAGGTCTAGAGTATTTCATTAGAAAACTAGATTTTAACTGAAATTCAGTCACCACAATTGTCAGGAATTTGGAATCACAGTGTGTAACTGTGTGAGAAAACTATGAAGGGAAGCAGCATCCACACTAGATGTTTACCATTTTTTTTCCTTTTCTCGCATTATAATAAGCATATCTACAGCCTATTTCCAGTTCTGCTAAAATAAAAACTGCAAAAAAATTTAACAGAATTGTATAACTTTGTAAGCCTAACTTAGAAGCAAACCTGTTACATTATCAGTGCATCCCAATTGCTAAAATATGCTGTGAATACATACCTGTCCCATCATGGTCTCCTTATACTGTTTTTTCTGTGTTACTTTGATTGGAGGCAATTTTGTCACAGCTGACACCAAAAAATTCATTAGAATGTCCTCACAATTGGCCAGTTGGTCCACCATATTCTTTAGGCTGGCAGGCAGGTAATGAGTGTACAGGTAGTGATAATATCTGGAAACCAACAGCAGAGTTATTAATACAAATCACGGGGCTTTCAGGTACCACAAGCTCCAGGAAATTTCTACCTAAGTTCAGACACAAGTTTTTCTAGCCATCTCCCAGTATAACACTTTCCTTCTTTGGTCTCATCCTCCAACAAGAAGGGAAAACAAATCAGTTTCTCATCAAGACAGTGTTCATGGAAAAACATACACTTTTTTGTAACTGGGTTGAAAGAAACAATGCAGAGCTAAGCATCAAGATAAAGGACAAGTAGGAAAGAGAGCCCCACACTGCTATGATGTGACAGGCAACACTGATGAATTCAACCTTTTCTTTCCAAACTGTTCAGTTGGAAAGAACTCTAGTAAAACTGCCCTACTACTGTACATACTGTTGAAATTATTCTCCTTTGGGCCTATACTATGCCCTGTGGCCTCTCTTCTCCTTTGTGGGGATGTGGATTAGATACTCCAAAATTTTCTGACTTTTTCCTAAAATCTAGAGAGGACTTTGGTCTGATGAAGTCCTAACAACAGGGGGTTTCTCCAACATGCTGCAATATGCTGAGCTGTGATGTGTCCACTATACTTCATTTCTAGAGTAGCCAGAAGACTTTGCAGTCTGCAGCTGTCAGCCAACACATACCCAGAGCTGGTCTGGAAGTAACCTCCTTTCTGCTATGCTACAGGCCATTCAGCCGAGCATCTTAATGAATTCGGGAACTCTTTGAAGTGTGTAATTCCTGATGTTAAAAAGAGCAGTCCGACTGCCTCAAAACACAAGTGACTTCAAAGAGACCCAACAAGCGCAATAATGATTACCAGATCCCCAGAGCTAAACCAAGAACTTAAATTATTACCCCATAAAAAGTAGACCCACTTATTATCTTTCCATATTTGACCCTCCCCGGAAGAATGTTCTTCACACCCCACCACCCCACCCCCTCTTTACTATTTTGTTTCATTCAGAAGGAGGACAGCAGATGCTCTGGGTTCTTACTTGTGGTAAATAGCAGCTCCTGTCAATACCATGGAATAGTCATTAGTCCATTTGGAGGTATACCCCCACCTCTCCTTAGTGTTGTCCCAGAAGTGACTGCGCGCAGGGTACCCTACAATCCTCTCTGGAAAGCTCTGCCAAACTGTAAAGGCAAAATCCACCTGTGGACAAAGGCACAGGCCAAATGAATACCAAAACTGTTTCAACAAATGTCAACAAAACAAAATATTACCTTGCCACTAATTCACAATTCAGAATCTTGGAATTGTTACAAAACATTAATTCTATATATTCATCAGTAAATTAAACTGACTGCTTGACATTTTGCCCTATAATTATGCACATTTTAATAGTTCCTGTTAAAGGGAGTCTAGAGCATCACAGCATTACATTAACATTTTCAAACTTGCCCTTTACATATCAAACCTTTTCAAGTTACAGACAGAATGGGTGTAGGTGCATGTATTTATACCTCGATGCAATACCAAGAGGTAACAGCCATGTGGGAAACCGAAACTTTTGCACATCTTTGTACATCTTACCAACCAGTTCAGCACTGTTAACATGAAGTTTGGAAAATCAGGAGTCAAACACTTTAAATTGTAAAGGTGGCTTAGTGAGATTAAAACAGGCAGGCAGTGTGGAGTCCATTTATATCTTTCATCTGTTTTGAGCGTTCTGAAAACCATGCTGGTCACACTTTTAAGACTGTCTACATGACTGAAAAGGTTCAACATAATTGCTTAACAAAGAGAAAGATAAGATTCTCATTTAGTTAAATGGCATCAGGAGCCTAAACTTTAAGAAAAATGCTTGATACTGTATGAGCCACAAGAAGATGTCAAATGCTGCCAATGGTGTTTTTCTGTTATATTGTCTTGCTGTAACTATTTTAATAACTTAAATCTCTGAGAATTGAGAAGTGACAGGACGCTGCTACTCTAAGATCCCACCAAACAAACCCTGGTGATACTAGGAAAGGGATGACTGGGATAGTTTGCAAAAGCCTTGTCAGCATTATATTTGAAAAGAATTTGGTAACTACAATGAAAAGTTGGTTGGTAGTCCCTCCACTTCGGCTTAGATTTTGAACTCAAGCTAGAACAAACTTATTTTAAAATGAGTTAGAGACAATTCTAATTGTCCTAGTCAAACCCAAGAAAATGAAAGCTTTGCTTCTGCACTGCACATCGGGTTGCTCCAGTACCAGAGGGACCTAAAATTTTGCTCAAAAATGTCTAAAAAGCCTTCCAAGAGCACAGCCAAAGTTAAGGGTGTAGAGGTTAGATAAAAAATAGCTGCTCTGAGAACAGTCCCATTTCGTGTTGATTACTGTCAGACTTCTCACATTTACAAGTGTTTTTATGAAACAGAAGAGTCACACATGGACTGGAACACAAAGTGAGGGACTGGATATTTTCTTTTAAGTTGTTTCAAGGAATCTGAGGCCAACTAGAAAGACAATGTGCACAAACCAGTTACCGTTGTGATAGTTCTGATCTCATTTAAATCAATACCACATGAAAGAACTAAAAAGTTTTTTTTTTCTTATAAAGGCCTTTCCCATAAAACGTGACATCTGTTTTCTTTAGAGAAGTCTGAGAATCTCAAACTAAATAAATAATAAAGCTTCTGCACTCAGTGGCCTCTCTTGTGCTTTCAACTATCTGCCCTTGTACCAGGGAGACACACTAAAGCAACCACCCTAAGAGAAAACTCCCTTTATTGAAAAAAATCCCTCAGTTCTCATCCTATATAATTTCCAGCAGCACTGCCACTCTCAGCTGATCAGCAGGAAAATCCAACCAAGCTGCAAGTCTCTTAAAACCTCTGGATCACTGACCCATGCAGATTTCAAATTACATCCCCTACACACATCCCTCTGCGCATGTGGAACAGCTCCCATCACAGAGCAATTACGTGCTGTTCCATTGTGGATGGAAAACCTTTACTACCCCAGGGCTGGACAGTCCAGAGGATGTGCCTGGTGACTGCTCCTTTCAATGAGATTGTGATTGTGTTTGACCACATTCCTAAATTGCTTTCTCTGGGCCTTGAAGCTTTGCCACCACAACCACCCATGAGCAGCTAGTTTCAAGGGAAATGTCACATCACATTTCTGTAAGCTGTACAGTGGGGGAACTGAAGCAATGGAGGCCCACCAGCTCTTCATGGAGAGCCACCAAGGAGAGCTGCTGACCCTGGCATCCTGGCAGAGACACGCCGAAGCTGCAAGGTGGGTGCTGGCAAGAGCTGGCCAGCTGGTTCTGTCTGCGGCACAGGGGCCGTAGGGCTCATAGAGCAAATAGCCACTGCACAAACACACAGGATCAACTGCAAGTTGCTCATAGGAGGGAAGAAGACACAAAGAAACATGTATGTTGTCTCACACAACAACAAATATTTGCATTTCAGAATGTTTAGGGTAAAACACGGCCAAGACGAATGCGGAAGACTATTTACTTCATATGTGTTCCAGAAGCTTAAATGATGCCAAAGTTTGGATGACGAATAAACATCAGCTAAAACAAAACAAAGCCCCAAATTCTCATGGAATTCACAGGTTGGATTGCTGTAAATACCCCCTCAGTGCAATGAAGTCCCTGAGAAGTCTTACCATGGTCCCCAAGGCGGCTGAGATGGGACCCTTCATCCTGAGCAACAACCTACTTAGGAACTCCAGCCCTAGGATAAATGCTTTTTATTGGGCTGTGCAGGGCTTTGCACACAAGTGCTTTGGCAGCTGTCATATTCTTCCTTATCTAGCAGAAACTATCAAGGTGTAACCTTGGTATGAAATAGGTTCAATGTCAACTATTTCTTCCATTTGTGAAGCAAAAGTGGGCTACTGTGGCTCTTTCTGGAGCAGTCTAACCACAGCACAACATCCGTACAGGGAAGAAGAGCAGTTGCAATCTCATCCATTTAGGACAAATTCAGTAACATCTTATGATATACAGCAGTGACTGAAGATTAATGTTACACATTTCTTCACTGATATATAAGTAGTGGTAGCATCTCCACCGCTGACAAAAATGCATTTTTATAAAGGTGAAGTGGGGAGAGGGGAATGGCCATGAACATGGGGGAAAAAAGGGAAAACAAAAGAAAATCGAGTTTTTCAAGCTATTCCCTGGCCATCATTAATAATGTATTTCCCAAATATTGCACTCTATATAAACTGTCATCAGTTTCCCTTGTGGTTCTCAGGAAGAGGTTCTAGAAATCAATACTCATCCCAGTTGTAAAAATTGGTTTTCTACAGTATTTTTCTTTTCTTAGTGCTACCTTGCTCTTGGCACAAACACTCAAGCACCTAAATTAGCAAAGATCTCCAATTTTATGGGCCAACACAATGGTGAAAGAACATTCCTCAGTGAAATCCTGCATTAGGGTGGCACTGCTGTCTTTTAGAGCGATAGCAGTCCCCTGCTGCTGACAACCCTTCCTTCTCCACCTACACCCTACTGATAATGTAGGGGAGGGGGGGAAGCTACCCCAATCAGAAAAGTGAGAACAGAATATTAAAGTTGACTGCTCTTGGCTGCCTACACCCGCCTGCAGCTATGTTACTAAAATAATAAAGAACGGAAGAACCATATGCTAATGATGAACCAATTAACCAAGGCGAAAAGCTCCTCTGATGGCAGGCAGTGGCAGCATTGCTGAAACAAGTGCAACACATTAAATCTGAGGAGCGTGGCAGGAAATCTTATAACATTTGCTCACTGGCAAAGCCCAGAGAAGAGCATATCTGCTGTGCTCAGGTTGAGCCCAGGAGCCAAGCAAGGCTCCCAGCATGACAGAGACCCCCTTACCTCAGTGGTTGAAAGCACGGTGTCCTCATCCAGGCTTAGCACTGCATCTGTCACTATGTTGTCGTAGGGCAGGAAGCGACTGCTCATAACCTGTGGGTATCCAAGGCAGGAAGGGGAAGAAATAAAAATCACTTGAAGTAGTCAGTGCCAAGGTAAATACTCCATTTTATTTCTCACTCTTATTTCCTCTTGTCTGAGGTACATGGTATATTTCTGTCTGATGGAAAGGACCCTTCAGCTCAAGAGTAAAGAATGTAATTTTTGTCACCCCAGCAGTCAGCCTACACCTTCTATCTGAGGACTAATTTCTGAAAAGACCTCCCTCTTTGGAGCAGGGTGATTTCTTTTTGTGACAAACTGCAATGGTCCGTACTGAGAGGTATCTACAGCTTCTTTGGAGAGGACATTTTCCCTGGCAGTTAAGACTGTCCCTCTGTTCTCCTATGGAGTGTGAGGATCAAAAATAATGAACACTGAGAAGGACTTTGTAGCATTCATAAGGCTACACAGCTGGGAAACCAAGCAGCCCAGACTGTGTGTGAAGGATGTTATGGAACCCGGATGGTGCATCATTCCCTGTCAAAAAAGGAGAATATGCTGTAGAACATATGTATCAATTGAGTTTTAATTGCATCAAGAATTATATAGGTATTGTAGCTTTTTAAAAAGTCACAGTACCTGAAGGGAGCCCACAAGAAAGATGGAGTATCAGGACAAAGGGGAATGGCTTCAAACAGACAGAGAGTAAGTTTAGATTAGATATTAGGAAAAATTCTTTACTGTGAGGGTAGTGAGGCACTGAAACAGGTTTCCCAGAGAAGCTGTAGATGCCCCATCCCTGGAAGTGTTCAAGGACAGGCTGGATGGAGTTCTGAGCAACCTGGTCTAGCTCAGGAGGTGTCCCTGCCCATGGCAGACAGGTTGGCACCAGGTGATCTTTAACATCCCTTCCAACCCCTATATGCAGAATAGGCTTTTGAAAGATATGGCAGAACAGTCCTCAAAGTAACAGGAAATAGATGGGAAAGCTGGATCAAAAAGATAACAGCAAGAAATGAAAATCTATATGATTTCTTTAGCAGACTAATTAGCACCTTTGGAAAACTGACGTAACAAGGACACAACATGATTTGTTTTCCTCATTTGCTACGAAAATTAGTCTGGCTAGACTTCTTTTCCAATTCATTATGTCAAAAAAACACTACAAAAGTCAAGCCCAGTAAGAGGAAACCACTGTATGGGAAACAGGGACATGGAGGAGTTTTACACATCTCTCATAGTGGACATTGTCAGTTCTGCATCCCCTGCAATGTGTTTGGGAGCAAGTCTTTGGAATCTATGCCTTGACTCAGAGAAAGCTCTGTCGCCATAATCAGGATGTTCTGGATGTCTGTCTGGAGAGTATCTCTTCATTGCTACAATGGCCTTGTTCTGGGGAGGCAGTGGCTGGTACAAGAAGTGATCTGGCTGAGGTTGATGGTTTTGCTTTGCTTATGCTAAGGCAAAGCAGAGCAAACAGCTGGCAGGAGACCTGCGTTCTCACCCCGATCTTTTTACAGACCATGTGAAATTGTCAAATAGTACAACAGTTGGGACTAGCCATGTATTTGTTTCGTAGCTGAAGCTACGTTTTGTAAAATGGGTGTGATAATATCTCTTGATTTCATGGGGAAGAGTTAAGGTTAGGTAAAGGCAGACCTCTGCCATCATCTGCACGGAGTAATGTGCCTGCCAGTATGTTTCAGTTAAGTCTGGAGAAGAAAAGCAGTTCCTTTATGAAACCTTTGAACTGCACTGTTCTGGCTCTGCAAGCTTTGTCCAAACAAACAGCTTTCCACACACGAAGCCATTTGGCATACATTGGGATATTAGAGGGAAGAGACTGTCCAGTATAAACACACCTTTGTGTACTCAGGAGACTCATTTGTAATCTAAACAGTGCCTGGGGCCAATTTCTACAAACACTGTAGAACTGGTCAGAGATTTTCTCCTCTATCTCACCTCTGCAAGTTTTACAAAAAGCAAATTAAAAAAACCCAGAACAATCAAAAGGTTCAGAAATCACTATTGCCTTTCTTGGCCCTCTCCTGATACTGTTTACATGGCTAGGTAAGGTGAGAGCCTTTAGCTGCCAACCTTGCAGGGCTCTCTCTCTCCCCTTGATAAGGTGACAGGGGAAAAAGACCAAAGAGAGGATTATAAATTCAAAATAGGATTGTATGACCAAAGCACCTAAAAGTTTCCTTGCCAATGCACAGCTCAAGAGCCAGCTGACTGAGGGGACCAGCCCAAATCTCTTTCAGAGTCTACAGGCAAGTTTTGCTTCTCTCATTTTAAAGGAATCATCCACGTCAGTGGGGATTTTAAAAAACCCATTCTTTTCCCATCTGATGCTGTCTATTTTGACGTTATGAAAGTAGAAACAAACTTATGTTGCACAGCAAGATATGATGTGGTGATTTTACTCTCACACAAGTGTCCCACGTCCCTTGTCTCTTCCTTTTTTTTTGATGGTAGGATCCCAGCACTGGCAGCAGTACCCCACAAGACCATAAGAAAAGGCACTTTTCAAAGGCTAGTTCTCATCTTTTCCTCTGCTTTTGAGTTCACAGCTGACCCCCAAGTCTTGCATCTGACTGCTCAGACTCAATGCTGAAGCTGCCTCACTATCTTCATGCGCTTGCAGAGGCAAAAATCTCCACAGATGGGGTGAGCACTACCTACTCTGGGGACCACATTTCAAAACTCGGTCCCACCTGTGAATCTCAGATTCAAGGCATTAATTGCTGATAAGTTCTGTGAGCACAAGGCCCACGCATGAAACACAAATCTGTGACCAAGCCGGTACAAAAGGCTAAGGAACAGAAAGGAGCTGTCACACAGTTGGGAACTACAAAGCTTTCATCAAAGCAGCCAGAAAAATAAATTCTTGTCTCATTGGAGAATATAGGCAGCATTTTACTATGCTTCCCTCCACCTACCTTGCTCTCTCCTTCAATGACTATGACAGGCACAGAAGTGGCAGGCCAGCGGTGTTTGGCTGGGAGAGGTTTATCACAATTCCATAAAACAATAATCTGAAAGAGAGTATTGGACGATGATCAGAGACCTTTGTGGCAATGCAGTCCGAACACTAAGGTCTCAGATCTCCAGACAGACATGTTAAATTCAAATTAGGAATTTCAAAATCAAAAGCAATGATACAAATATGTATAGAAGTAACACTTCCTACAGTAATTTCACCCAACCTGACTACTTACAATATACATCCTCTCAGGCAAATATAGACTAGACAGGAACTTGGGAAGTCTCTGTCTCGGCCAGGTCATACAGACGTCACTAATATACTTTGGCTCTCATTAAAGGCAAAACCACTTGAGACACTCCACTGCAAGAGGGTACTCCTACTGAACTCCCCAGGGTTTCTTTTAGAGAAGCCAAAACCCTGGCACCAATAAGACTAGAAGCTAGAGCAGGAGGAAGGAAGATCACACAGCAGCTCTTGAGGCACAGACATCCTTTAGCAGTTTGCAGCACACACAATGTTGATCTTTAAAGCGCAGTCATTATTTTACCTGTCTCATGTAACAAAGGGGCTTAATTACTATCTCTATTGCATTCCCATTATACTCAGAATTTTTGTTTCCTATGCATGTAGGTCACACACAGTAGAAATCTTGGAGGAAAGAAACATCAGAATTGAAACAGGGGGTTGAAACAGGGCTGAGTCACCAGGCTCTTCATTCCTGGCAGGTTGGTTTTTCTCCGTTGTGACTGACAGCCAAACAGCGCTGCTTACCTGTGCACAGTACTGGGACTTGGCTACAGCAACCAGAAGTTTCAGCACAGGCTGAGATTGGGAAACCAGGGGAGTTACTGCGTGGATAACGGCAGTGAATGTGGAAAGAGGCTTCAGACCTAAAGTGAAGAGATACGTATGTGTTCAGTGAAGACACAACTGCCTCAGTTAGAACAGATTAAAGGACTCCAGAGATGGAAAAAACAATCTGCACTTAATGTAAACCTTGCCATGTTTTTTTAGGCCATGTCCCTTCATCTCAGATACCAGGATACCAGATGAGGAAATCACACTTCCTGTTAACTCCCACACCCTCTGAAAAACCTGACTCCAAGACAATTACTGCCTTTTCTTACTCACTATTTCCAAAGATGTCCTGCAATCTCTTTCTTCCATCCAGTTTGTCCCACAGATAATACTGACATCTAGTTTGTTCAGTCAAATGTCCTTCTTGACACAGGCTCTGTTTTGCTGCCTGGCTCTGGATGCTCGATGTTTTCTACAGACTATCTCCACAACTTCCAGAAGCTTGTTCAGTTTCCTCAGTTCCATTACAGTCTCTGTCAGATTTTTCCTCTTTCTGGGTTGATTCCCATCCACATGCATCTTCAATTACCTCCTGATCTGATAATTCTGCTTGCATCCTTGCCTTGCATTCTGATATTTTTGTCCCGCTATGATTTCCTTTTCTGCCTGAAATAACAGATCCTGCTGGTGTCTACCCTTCATTACTGCTCTCAACCTCATCTAAATTCATCTGTGTGGGGTCACAGTCATTTTTCATCAAAATTACCACAGAAACCTTCTTCTCCCCTTTTTAACACAGTAACTGTGAATTTTTAGTAGGTGAGCAGTACAGATCCACAGAAGTGGGATGGCACAGGCTGAGCCAAAAGTAGCAGCAGTCTGGTAAGCCAGATCACTTCAGCCTGTAGGCACATTCGCCTGCAGAACTCATTGTTCAAGCTCTGCTTCAGGAAAAAGCCATGAACCTAAGCCCTATTCATTCCTTCTAGTGGGATCCATATGAAGACACATAGTATGGAGAATAAATCCATACCAACTCTGCACTCCAATAACAAGTGTCATGGGTAAATTACCACTTTTCCAATTTGCCAAGCACAAATAAACAAAGAAAGGAAAAAGCTACTCCTCTCATGTTCCCTCAGGCCATGAATGCATCAGCAACTCAGGCATTCATTACCATCAACTGAAAAGTATGAAGGGACATAGATTTTTTTAAAAAAAATCTTTGCAAGGGAGAGACATATGATGCATGTTGATGAGTCAGAGACATTCCAGTCTACAGTGGACAGAGAAGAAAGACTGAGACAGGATAAACAAAAGGCACCATCAACTAGAACAAATGGCAAGTCACTTGGCATATGCTACTCAAAGACCAAATTTCAAATTTCCACTGGAAATTCCAAATGCTACTACATTATAGAAAGGATTCACTCACCGAGATTAGCATAGTAGTAAGGAAAATCTCCCAGGTATGAGGAATACTGTGGCAGTACAAATAACCCTCCAGGATGTTTGTTCCATATTAAGCTGTTACGTGATATGTGCTTAAATATTCTGTCCTGAATAATCTGGAAAACAAGAGAAGTAATCATTTTTAAATAGACTGTCATAGTCACTGATAGAAGCTTCAGGGACTCCAGCTGACTGGAATCATCGCCCATTTTGCAAAAAGCTGAGGCACACAAATTACTAGACATTCCTCCTTGATCTCTCTTAAAAGGACTCAGAACCTGAACACTCTGACACCACTTCAGCAGCTCAGGTTGTGTGCCATAGGTCTCAGAACACCTCATTAGTCTCTCTGGACATGGGGACCATGCAATTTATAGCATTTTATATTTCAAGTCAAATATTTTGTCTATTAGAGTATCTTAGCAGTTGTAAGCCTGATTAGTTCATTGTCAGTTTTACTACCCAGAACTCACAGAGGATAATTATTTGAAGATGGCATTACAAAGTTAGGTATTATTTGGAGATAATGAGAGCATTCAAAATCACAAAGACTTGCAGCAAATCAGGCTGCACTCATTATTAGTTTTTGCTTAATTATACAGGGATATTAGCATTCAGATACATCACTGATTCCATGTCTCAGTTCTGCAATAGTTCCTTGTTGGATGAAGCAAAAAAAGATCTTTTGGCACCTACTGCCTGTCTCTGTAGAGGGCCACAAACATAGATTCCTAGGCTCTTAAGGTCAGAACATATTGTCAGATCATCTACTTCATCACTAGAATACCACAAGCCAAAAAAAAAGTACAAGGCCATACAATTTATACAATTATTATGTATTTATGAAACTTATTATAGTTGCTTCACATTAGATGCCTCATTGCAAGAACCAGAGTTCTTACACTGATGTGAACTTTTTTCTGCAAAGACGTAACAAGATTCAGTGGTGGGAAGCTATAACAGGACAAGTTCAGCCTCCAAATGAGTGCAACTTTTTAAGTGCAGTATGCTCTTGAGCCACATTTTCTTACAGATTTGCCTTCCCTCAGCATAAGAAGCTGTCAGGTCTGGACATGGAACACTGAAAAGGGCCAGGAGGTGGTGAAGAAAGAATTTTCTCCCAGGTTGGCTAAGGAATACCTTGCCTTCTTCTGCAGCTCATCTTCCATGACGTCCCAAGGTTTCACTTAACTGGCAGTTCATGCAGTGCACAGGGCTCAAGTGGCAAGAACATGTTGGTCTCCTAACCTAACATATCTGGCCTTAACACAGGCATATATAGGTGAAAATTTATGTCTCTGAAGCTGGAGTGAAGTGTAGGAAAACCAAAAACAAGCAAAAAGACTCACCACAAACAGTACAAAAGCAGCAGCTGGAGTCT
The DNA here is from genome assembly GCA_013397135.1 of Pachyramphus minor. Classification (NCBI taxonomy): domain Eukaryota; kingdom Metazoa; phylum Chordata; class Aves; order Passeriformes; family Tyrannidae; genus Pachyramphus; species Pachyramphus minor. The sequence goes on along the minus strand of VYXB01002021.1, from coordinate 1,179,340 downwards.
AACCAAGCTCAAAACTCTGTAAGCTGCTGAGTTGAGGGACATTTGGTCAATACAGAACATGAATAAGTGTTGCCACAAGCAGTGGTTTTCCTGGAATTTTTGATCGCCATGACAAGAAAAGATTAAAACACCAGTTACATTGTGCTAGACAATCCACTGCTGGTGGCAATATACATATTGCTAAACTGGGGCAGATGTTGAGTGTATGCTTGTCTGAATTTTGCCTACAGCCAATTACCATAGCTAATATGCAGTAATTCACTCACATGAGGAAGCTAATTTAACTTTTTTTTTTTTTGAATAACAGACTTAGGACTGTAGTTTCATCACTGACAAGAATGTATCTGAATATTTCTGTTTGGTAAGTTAGGTATATCAGTTCTCAGATCTCCCATGTGGCAGTGGGGAGAGGAAAAACCACAGACAATGACTGCTGTTTGCCCATCTGCAAGTTATGTCACTAAACAAAGATAGAACCTAGAAAGTACATATTTTTGAGTGTTTACCACAATGCCTAAACACTACAGCTCCTCCCTCCTGCTTTCTCAGAACTGGGGCACAGTCAGATAAGGAGAAGTCTGTGAATTTACATGGTCAAGAGGTTTTCACAGATGGTGGAGTTTTCCACCGAGCTGGTAGCCAACAAGGCTGCAGGGGAAACACATGGCTCCTGTTCAATGCTGCCTCAGTGCACCCTCAGCACAGCTCCAACATGGAGCAGGGCCCTGGTGCCACGGAGCACACACAGCCTGCAGTGCATGTGAGGCACACAAACCTCACCAACGTGGTTCTGCTCCAGGCTCGGGACCTGGCCTTTATGATTCATCACAGTTAACAAACAGATCACTAATTTATCATTCTCCTGATCTACATAAGAAACATGTCTGTCAGGACAGAGGGGACAAAAGACAACTTGGCAGAAAGAGAAAAGTGTAAAAAGGATAACATGGAGGACCAAGGAATTAAAATATAGAGTGTACAATGTTGCACATGTTGCAGAGAAGACAGCAACTACGTGGTCTCTCCAATGATGAGGTATGACAGGAAGTTTAATAAGAGAAGAAAGGGGTTACAATCTCTGGCAAGATCTCCCTTTTCTTTTTGGAATGCATTAATAGTCCAATACTTTTGTCTCCCTCATCCTCACACTCAAAAAGTTCACATATTGCCTTAATCACTGCTGCTTTTCAAAGTGCCCCAGCCAAGCATCCAATATTTCTTATCTGTACTTTGTGCTGTCTCTTTCCACTCCTCTTCCTGAGCGGAGGACTGAGCAAGCTGTGCAGGGATGCAGGGATGTTTTGGGTTGCTTTTGGAGAAACCAGGCTGAAAAAGTGCAGACAACCTGGAGCATGGATGGTGTCTGCAGCAGCACGGCACTCCCACTCACCAGCCTGCAGCAGACACTCATGAGCATCATTTCCTAACCCACAACATGTCTAAACCACTGAGCAGTTCCTCTGTGACTGCAATAGGGGGTTGCTGGCCAAAGTATTCAAACCTCTTATTTTGGACTATGAGCTGTTTGGCTTAGGCCACCAAATGCTGTGAGAAGATCAAGGAACTTAAAATGTGACTTTAGGTTTCCAGAGGTATGCAGGATAAAGGACTGTGATGTCCTCGCAGACATCTGAGCTGGTGAAGATGTTTTCTGTGCTGATATCCTCAGACATGGACATGCACTGGCACTGCAGTAAGCAGGCAAGTGATTATTCTGATGATATCTAGAATCATCAGAGCACTCTGACACAACAGTATCAGAGAGAAGATGGATCACATCTACCAGAAAAAAATAATCCTGCCAGGAATTTACTTCCAGACATAGGATTTTAAGAAAAGGATATACTGCTTGCAGGTTTCAGACACCAAAAATTGTTCTCAATTCTTTTACTCCTTTCCTAGGGAAAGTTAACTCAGGACTTTACTCAGGCAAGTTGAAATGTGAAATTAATATCTCCTCATAAGAACAGAGTCCCTCTTAGCTGTCTCAAAAAATTGAGAGCCCTGAATTAAAAAAACAATCAAAAAACACCTCAAACCAAAACCACACTTGCAAACAAATGAAAAAACCGAGAACATGACTTCAAGACCAGGCATACATTGGGCTCATTAAACTAAATCTTCCAGGAAGTTTTTTGTCTTCACTTTAGTTTTTGCACTCTGAGCAGAAACTCCAGCTTGCTGGTTACCCATCTGCTTCAGCTCTATGGGTTTTGCTGCCCCTTGGATTCCTGCAGCTACATGGGCCAAAGGGTTCCAAGACAGCATTAAAGACACATCTGTGAGCACTGGAACTTGTTTCAATGCACACTAAGGCTGTGGGGGCTGCAGTTCAAACCCTTGGGACTAGCCCCACCACAGGCAGGGGAGGGGCAATGGGGAGAGCCATGTGCCCCTGTCCTTTTAGCAATCCCTAATGATAACAGAGTGCATGCAGGGAAGGGGCAGATGATGTGTGAGTCACCTGATGGTCCTTGGGACCCCTTCTGCAAGGGTTAATTAGACTGCAAGCTATGGCACGAGGTTTGCCAGCTTTGTGAGTCTGATCCTAGTGTGGGCTGTGATAATTATCACCACCTCATCAGTGGCTTATGTTGAGTTTGAGGATGCAGAGCAGTTCCCAACAGGCAGCACAGATAAAGACATGCTCTTTTGAGGGTGAGGGGAGCATTGTGAGGACAGCTATGCCAGGGGCTCTGCAAATGTCCCTGGGTGGTTTTCTTCACTGGCACAGAGAAACCTAAGGAACTGTCTTGCAGCAGCTGGAGGTAGATCAGCCATGGGCAACCCGTACTGCAGACAAAAGCACTCATTTGCAGTTTTCAGGGGAAAGCAGGCACAGTGGGAAATGTGGAGCTTTACAACTGTGCACAAAGATGGATGCTATTGCAGAAGCATTAGCATAAGATGAGTGCATTTGCCCCTACAAAGTGAGTCTTTTCCAGTGGTAGAAGTGTGTCAGAAATTTATGTGAAAAATTGGAAAACAATTAGAAAAGAAACCTGCTTTTGAAATTGTAGCCTGGTCCCTACTTCTGAAGAGCCTTTCATCTTTCCTCTGTCTCTGAATTCAGAAAGGATTCTCTCCACATTTGAGATCATCTGTCTCCCTTTCTAATAGCAGTCTAATTATGATTATTTATTAATAATTTATAAGGATGATCAGGCCTTTCCCTTATCCTGTGTATGAAGATAAGACCCAGCACTTACAAGCCCCCTCTTTGCCTTGAGCCAGACCAATAGCCCGATCACAAGGCATCAAAATGTTAAGGAATGGTCAAGGAGGAGCTCCACGGTAATATTTTTTCCAAAATGAATTCCAGAAGGGTTTCTTAAGAAATACATTCGCTATCAATGACAAGGATAGTGATTCATAAGCCATAAAGCATTGCGAAGTCAAGATCACACATGACAACTTTTCCATGTGTTGGGTAGCTCCCATTTTTCACTGTGTCAGTTTTCTAATGTGAATTCCTATAATGAAGAAAGTATTTCCTTAGGGGAGAAAACTCATCAAAATGCCGAGCTTTTTTCCCAGTGACCAATTGCATGTCACGAAAACCAAGGTGTGACACCAGCTGAGGGCAGGAGCAGCTGGACACGTACAGAAATCTCGCTGCTTAGCAAGGTCCCAGACAATTTTTACTCACCTCTAGTGTAGTCAATACAATCTTCTCAACTGAAGAAAAATAAGCCTCCCACAAGAACTGTGTCTGCTGTCTAAGTGCTAGGATTTTATCCTGATGGATAGACCTGATTGTAGAAGGAATCTGTAACACAAGACGCAATATAGTCAGAAGCTTTAGAAACAACACAATCTCATCAAATTAATATGCTGCTGACAAGCCCTCTCCTCTATTAGTGAGCTGCACAGCTTCAGCACTCCTGTCCAACAGAGATGTGTGTCGATAGTTAATGCCTTGATGTAAAATGAATGAGACACAACCCTTTATAACCTCTGGCATTGAATATATGATTTTTTTTTCTTTTAATCTGCTTTCTTTAAGGTTTTGGTTGTTTTATGGTAAAAAGCTGTCCCCCTGCAGCATTGTGGTATGGCACAGTAAGGAGCTCCTCCATACATTCCTCATGCTTTTAATGCCACAAAGCTCTTTGTGGACTAGTATTTTAACAACCTAGTACGTGCAGGTCTTGAGAGTTCAACAATAATCCCCACATTCAAAGTATATTAAAGGGATCTGGAATTTACCACAGCATGGCAACACTACGTGCCCTATAGAAAACATAGCAACATCTTAAGTAAGACTCCACTTTTTGGGAGCCTGTGGATCAAATTGCATTTTACTAATTACTGTAGGTGGAAAGAATAATGTCTTCCACAACACCTGCTATTCACAAGGGAAAACAGTGCTTATTTTTCCCCTCTTTCCAGTAAATGCACACATTAATTGTAGTATAAGTTGCCTTACAAATAAACCCCAAATTGTCCTTCTGCAATGCTTTTCCATTAAAAAATGTAACTACTCACTAGATGAGAAGGGAAGAAACTCATGCCTACACCCTTCCCTATCCATACATCCTTCTTCCACACTGGAGTGAAACTAATGTACATACATGCCATGCTTTAACTTAGGAATTTGACCAAGGCCTCCAGTACACCACCTGGACAACACAAACCGACATTACCAAGGGAATTTCACTGCAGTTGGCTTCAGTTACAAGGGTACTCACAGCAGCAAAAAGGCATTTAGGATATGTTGCTGATTTGTGTTCATTTTTTTGAGGAATGAAGAGTTGTGCTTTTGCACCCACATTTTTTTTTTTATTTCTAAATGGAATCATAGATTCGCTTAGGTTGGAAAAGACCTCTAAGATCATTGAGTCCAACCATTAAATTAGGCCATCTTTTTCTCAGACACTCACTTCTCATAAATCTTTTACCTGGTATATGCTGTAAAAGCATATGCTGTAAAAGTATATACCTGGGCTCTGTGTTGGTTCTTCTGTATCCCAGCTTATTCTGAAGTTTGCCTGCAACCCACCACATCTTATTCTTTTCCACTCTTTGCTTATTCCTAAAATATTTTGAGATGTGGCAGTGATCATTCTTTGCTTTAACATGTTCTTGAATCAAATGATTTCACATGAAACCTTTTTCCTGAAGAAAATGTGATATTTTAAGAATTTATATGTAAAAGATTTTCACAAGAATCAGCAAATGCTTTACTGCTCTCCCAGCCCTTCAACTATTAGACCACCATCTTAGAGACACTGCTACCATAATACAGAATTTGAGCTTATGAGAGACTTAGCACTGCAGCAAGGTGGAGCACAAGAAAAAGGTCATATTGTTGAAGGTGCTTTACATTCCTTTGCTATAGGCCCTTTAAGTAAAATATAGGTCTTTAGGTAAAATATTCCCTGCAAAACTAGTATGGAAGATAGAAGTTGGAAACATGTTTTTCTAAGTGATCACATCACTATTTGTGACATGTCCGAATAAGTAGAGGGATAATGAACATTATCTGTACTGGCTGCATAGATATGTATTAACCACACCCAGGAACATTATCAGCAGCAAAGACAAGATTAAAGCCACTTCACAGTGGCAATAGAGCATTTTTTTCAATAAAACTTCATTGCAATACGTGCAACCTTGTGTCTGTGTGTGTACGTGTGTAAGCAACAAATAAAATTAATACTCATTCCCCACTATACCTTTTGAAAGGGAAGGCTGCTCAGACAGTGAAGAAGTTAAGATTTTACAAGAAGTTATGATTTTACACACCACACCATGTTTGTGAGTGCCAGCAAACACAGTGTCAAGGTTAAAAAAAGCCTTGGTGTGGGCTCTGTTACAACAGCTGGAAAGAAAAATCAGAGCTCCCATTTTAACTGCATTTGCCTATTAGTTATTAATCTACTTGTCCAGAAAGGAGGTGGGCAAAATGATGTATTAATACTAATCTGGCATGATTACACTGGAATTATTAGAACCTTAATAAAAGGTCATTTCAGCAATGAGTAGGGGGGAGGGAAAAAACCACCCTGCACAAATAAATGCAGAAAGGCTGGATTAAGTTCTCCCAGTGCTATGATGAGGAGAATATGCAAATAAAAACATCCGAGTTGCTCTCAAACAGGAAATGAAAAACTGTAACATAACAAAAACATTTCCCAGAGCAGACATTCAGGCCCTCTGCCAGCTCTTTAAAAACACTGTTAATAACGGTGCAGTAGCTGTTCAATGTGGAAACAGCTGTGAAGTGAACGAATGGCATGTTACCGGAAAGCACGAAGATCAGAAAATTATTATTTTTTAAAGAGAGACATAATTTTGCTCAGAAAAATGTGCTGTCCACATAAGCAAAAATGAAATGGTCCTTTTATATTTGTAGCTTGTATCACATTAAACAGAATAGGTAACACTTTGCAAGGCTTGCAAGGCCAGTTCTTCACAAATATTTACTTCTTTAGACAAGTTAAGAGGCATGAAATGAGATTTTCAAAGATAATTTGTTTTGGGGGTGCCATGGCACCTGTACCTTTGAGGGCTTCTCTCTGTGGATGACACCAAATTCAAAGATAAATAAACCCTTCTTAGTGGCTATTTAGTGGTTATTCAGTGGTTATTCCAGATCTAGTTGTACTCAGCTTCATGCTGGGCAATGGAATTTTATCAAATGCTACTTTGGGTAAAACAGTTTTTCAAGAACTTCTCCTAACATCAACTTCTCCACATACTTATATATATATATATATATATATACTATAAAACCCACTAAGGTAGCTGAAAAAAAAAAAATTAACCTAGTGAATTTAAAATGGAAGTGGATGCTCAAGGGAGAGGAAATGTGTAATTTCTCAGCCCACTTTTGTTCTGTGATCTCAAGATTAACAGTAAGTGACACAAACACTGCTTCAGAAAGCAATGTTCCACACATCAGAACAGGGACAGATGCCACTTCCCACCAAACTGTTATGTAATAATTCCTGCCTGAGAAAATACCTGCTTTCCTGAGGATTCCAGTGCTGTGGGACACCTGAGGATAAACTATTTCTGAAGGACTGGAGCAGAACACACCCTCAAATGTTTTATCTTTCATCACAGCACCTGGACCAGGACAGCTCTGCCTCAGATTGGCATCCAAGTGCTCCACACCAGAAGAGATTTCTTGCTTTTTTTAAAAATAAAAGTTTAAGAGTGCATTTAAGAGTATGGCCTGGTGTCTGCAATGACCTTCAGGTCAAAAAATGAATGATGTCACATTAAATGAGTTCACAGCTGGTGTGACACAGACAATCCCTTCATGATAAAAATTCCTTTATAGTCCTGACCTTTTGAATTAATCTTCCCTGTCCATTTAGATGGTGGCAGCAATAATCAACTGATCTGCTGAAGGCCGTGGTCTTTTCCTTACCTGTAATAACAATCTCTCATCGCCTATGATGGCAGCTTGGTTCCAGTCAATCACTTCCGAGAACGGCAACTCCCATCCATTGCTGAGCATGACCGGGACACAGGCGGCCTGCAGGGACACAGAGCAGGGTGGTTACCTGAGGTTTCCACCAACACCATGGCCCCTGTTTCCTGCACGAGCTCAGGAGAGGCAACATGGCAAAGAACACCAGAAGCCAGAATCCACAGGAGGGCAGCCGGAAGGGATTATGTTTTTCCCTTTTGTGCTTATTCATATGCACTGAAAGGTGGGCTTTGCATGGAGAGTGGAGTCTGCAATCTGGTGCTTACACTGTCAGACAAGGGCAGAACTGTTAAATGCTGTAGATGTAACACTGGAGAATTTAATAAAAAATGATGACCCCCCTTGCTGCTTTGTGAACCATTCAGCAGGGAGCAACTCCCCTAATTTTTATATTATGTTGCTATGCAACTCTACAGAACATACAGGTCATATTTAATTCTAGAGCACCTTTCCCAGAAAGGAGGAGTGAATTCCCTATCCTTTATGATATCAACTCTCCAAACAGAGGCAACTGCACAAACATAACTCATCTGTCATCATCTGCCTACAAGAATAAGAATTGCTTTATGTCTTAAAACAAACAAAAAGCATACACATTTAGCATCTATTTCATACCAGCATGATCTGTCTAACCTATTTAGTCTTCTAAGAGTTGTACAAGTTCCTCTGCACAGAGAGTTTGTAAATATTTAGTAAATAGGTCGGTTTTCAACAAAAACAGTCATTTCCACAAACAAATGATCACTACTAGGTTCTGGTCAGCTCAATCACAACATAAGATCCAAACCAAAAACCTGCTGATGTGATGAAAGAAGCCAGTACCAGAGGATTTGTATCAAGCCTGTGCTCTGGTTCAGTTTCTTTTGGATCAAGCTAAGCTTAAGAGCTCTGAATTTGGTCTAGACCTCCTCTCACCTCCCAAAAGATGGTATAAAGGGGAACCTTTCACACTGCTATACCTTCCTTGGCAATATGTATCACACACAGCATCTTAGATGGTCAAGTCTGCATTACAGCAGTGCTTATCATGTGTAAAGAACTGTGACCTTCTGTAAGGAAATTACATCAGTGCATGAAAAAAGCCAACCAGAAAACACTTAGCAGCGTGTTTTCACATTTAAAACATTCCACTAACGTGGATCAGGCCTTTCAGCATGCCCTGGATCCAGAGAGAAATTGGGAATCCATCACAATTGGTGAATACTGCCAGTAGCCTGCTAGGAAAATCTTTGGTGCGTGCATTTTATCATTGAGCCGGAGCCTCCAAGTTCTGTACAGTGAGGTATGATCTGTTTTCTCCTCCTGAGATGATGTATCTAACAGAAGCTGCATGACCTGGGGACGAGATGAGAGAAGAGCTGAGCAGTGCTCTTCTGAAAGATCTGAAGTGACATGTCATCCCATATAAGCCAGTCCCACTTCTTCTTCCAGAGACTGGAGAGGGAATAGCTCTTTGAAGGCTATAAATCTTCTCTGGAGTAGGAAAAAGAGGTAAGCGACAGTCTTGACAGATGGATTCCAAATCTGATAGTATGTGCTGGCTTCAGTGGTTAAACCTAAGTGTCCAGAGCATCCACAGTACCCAAGAAACCCATCAAAAGCTGGAAGACACGATACAGGATCTACCGGAGACCTTCTGGAAAAGCAGCAGAAATCCAGGAGGTTTTCTGGAAGTTACCTTTCCGGGCTTCTAAAACGACATCATATACCTACACTTAGGTAGCTGAATCCTGCTCTGCATTGCAGTAAACAACACCATTAGAGAGTATGTCTGGTACATTTTGTGGTTAATGAAGAAAACAGATGTGATGACCGCTTTACTGTCAATACTGGAATACTTCCCAAATGGTAGAAGAACTCCCAGAGGCAGGACCCTGTAAGGTGTCTTCTTTAGTGAGATTTGTCATCTCACTAAAACTAAGAAGTGCCTCAGCACCTCCTTCTCTCCACTTCAGCCCCCATGGCAATCCAGATGCCAGTCCTAGATGCAACCACGCTCTGTATGGTTGACTGAAGATCCAGGACCCCAGGCTGAGCTGATTCTTGCTGAAAAGTCACACTAGCTGCAGCTGGAGTAGGCCAGTGTCAGGCTTGATCACTGTGCTGCCAGGCACGCTGCCACAGTAGAACCCTTTGGCATTGCTTTCTGCTGCTGGCCCACAGCAAAAAAGGGAGACCACTAACCAAATGTTTTTAAAAGGTGAAGGGGATTCATGTGCACTCCCTGACATCAGCCTATATCCACCTTCATGTGAAGCTTCCATCTGGAGCTTTATTACCACCTCCAGGCCAACTTCTGCATGTTCAGCAAGTACCATCTCAAAACTGGCAATGCATAAGCAGGTCTGTTTAGGCATAACTGAAAACAAAAAGCTATTTTTGCTGCTCTGGGGCTTACTTGTAAAGGCCAGTGTCTCCCACGGGAAGTCTCACAGCTTGATAAAATACTGCTCAAAACCGGTCCAACATCTCAGCCTCACCACATCCAGGGAAACCCTTTTCCTGGAGGTAATGCAATTCAACCTTCAGATGAGCTCAGTGCTCAGACCCTCCTGGGAAGAAGCTGCCAATTGCTCCAGAAGTATGAATAGAGGCTTTCGCAAAGTGGATTACTGTCCACCAGGGAAATGAAACACATTTCCCTCCTCCCCACCTCTTTGCTATTGCACACTGAATTGCAGCCAGCGTAGCCACTGCTTTAAACTGCAGCTCTTACCTGCAAGGCTTCCAGAAACCTGAAAGAGCCAAGCCTGCGGCCACGGGGAACCAGACAGAAAGTGGCATTGTGCAGCATTTCACGGTAATCATACCTAACAAGAACAGGGGAGAAAAGAGAAAATTCAATTAGTGGTGAGTCCTAGTGTAACTGGGCATGAAAATGCAAACAGCTGCTGAAACAGGCACATCTGGATAAAATCATCCCCAGCCAAGACTGTTCACCACCAGGTTAACTAGCTCCATCCCTGCACGTGTGTCAGCCATCATCCTGGCTCCCTTTTGTTCATCCTCAGGAGCAACCACCATGGGAGAGAGCTGGGGAGGTTGGTAATGAAACTGATAAGAAAGGAAATAATTTTGCCTTCGCAATAATCAGCCATTTCTATATAAACAGCCTTGCATGACTTCTAACAACATTAAATGTTTTGATACCTAAAGCGTTGTTGTGGCACTTCTGTGACCCTGATTTCTATTCAGATTTAGTCAAAGTCAGGCACAACTGTGTTCATTGATGCACAAGAGGTTTATACAAAGCAAAAAAAATTTCAAACTATGCCAAAGAAATCTTCCCTTATCAAGCAGGCACTAAAAAAGGCATGGGGGTTTACAATGACTCATTTGGTGGTTATTGTTAAGGGTGGTGAGAGGGATAAACTGTCAAATTTTGGCAATTAACCACATAGTTGCAATGACTCCTTCTCCTCTGAATGGAAGTGCTCATAGACACTTTAGTTTTTGTTTTTGTTTTTTTTTTTTTTTTTTGGTTGGTTGGTTTTTTTTTTTTGTTTTGTTTTTTTGTGTTTTTTTTCAATTCCATCAATCACCGCAAAACCATTCATAAAAAACACACATCAAATCCTAACAGTTTCCAGGCTGTTCTTAGCTAATTGTAGTTTTGGCAAACCCATGGAACTGTGAATGGCATCGACCTCGCCTGAGTCAAAAGGATCCAGACTGAACACCCTCTGTTCTCCAGAAGGTCCTGGGACCTGCAGATAGATGACATTTTGACAGCAACTTGTGGAACTGAAATTTTTTAACACTAATAATGTAATTTTACCATGGCCTGCAGGAAGAGAAGTTTTTTTCTATGTATGTCTATGTGTAGGTATACACATACATACATGATTATACTTCACATACAAAGAAATTGGGATCTACATTTGTATTCTCACACAGGCCAGACAGATGGGAGTAAGCCAATTTTCAATTATAAGCTCTGTCTTTAGGAAGAGACATCTTGCAAAGGCCCATTTGCTTAAACAAGCGTGTATAGCTAATTTGCACAAGAAAAGGTCACTGTGAATGGATTAAGATTATCTCCACTGAGAGTAAAATAAAAACCCTCATTGCATTAATTAAAACTACAAAACAGACTTCAAAGTCCCTTTTTATTTTTTAAATTCTATCTCAACTTTGGTTAAAATACATATACACATACCCATCTGAGTGGCAATTTCTTTTTCTCTGTGTGGGATAGAGATTGACACAGCACACAGGCGAAAATATTAGGAAACTGGAATATCAAAAAAAAAAGTTCCCATTTTTAAGCATTCCTTTTTTACATATCGAGAGGTCTGAGGCTCATTGCTTTCGCTGTATATTGTATGACAGAAAATGTTAATAAATAACAAAAATAGAATACCCCGTAGGGCTAGAATACACCAGTCAGAAGTTCCCCATCATTAGCTTGCTAAAAATGTAAAATCCTGTTAATATCCCAGAATGCAACACTATCCACAAAATGTTGATGGCGAAACCAGAACACAAAGAAAAGCAGAGAGCAAGGCCACTGCAAGTGAGTCCTCCATATCCCAGAGACATCTTATATTGGGCACCTTTTCTTTCATATCTAACTTGCTGATATTAGGATAGATATACAAAAAAGAAAAAAAGGAAAAGGATTTTGTTGACCATTTTCCACCGGGGAAACAGTTAGCATTTTGCTCCTATTTGCGCCTTTTAAAACTTATGATGTGATTTATTGCTGAGCTGTGTAATAGCACAGGTCATGGTCACCAAGCAATTTATCTACATCATATGAACACAGAAAGCCTCATCCTTACCTTGATATATTGGCACTAAGTTTCCCAAAAATTTACTCACTTGAGGGAGAACCCACAAATACAAAAAGGAGCAGATCCAGACTAAAGCAATATCCATCAAGAGCTGCTCCAGTGAATAAACCACACCAGAGATTCTTCTACTGAACAAATTTCCCTGCAATTTCAACCAAATTCCGCAAGGTGACTCAACAGGATCTTTGACCGCAGTGATAAGGGACCAATATTCATTTTAATCCCCTAGAAGACCACTCCAGGATCAAGCATCTATTTGAAATCCATAAACACAAGGTGCTACTTTTACTCCTACTAGTTCATGGGTAGTGTGCAAAGCAATGGGGGCACCCTGCCTTAGCTGGAAGACAGGAGATGGACCGGTATGTTTACATATAAATTTTGAAACACCTTTTACACAACACATGTAGCCAGCCACAAATACAAAACCATCTCTGTCAAGTTGCAAGCACTTGACAGAGTGTAATTTGAAGCGTTGCTTCTGGAGGAAATAATTTACATGAACCAAACAGCATCTCAGAGTAGAGCTTGCAGCAGAGACTGCTGCAGACCTCCAGGCAGCATTTGCAGGAGATCTTGGCCACAAAAATATCACCAGGTAAACGAAACTCCAGCCCACAGGCCATGGTGGGGACAGAAGGTGTCAGGGCAACTTTCAGTTTCAGACTCCTTCCCATTCAGCTCAGTAGGAACCACGCACACAGCTGGAGGTTTGAGTTTTGCCAGTTTTGCCAGTTTTGTCAGGGAGGGAAAATTGCTTATGTATGATTGGCAATTTTTTCCACATAGAAAGCAAACAGCATACACCTGGAAGCATCTCTGCACTTCCCTTTACTCTGACTTCAAATACTTTCAGAGAAGTCAGTGAGATAATCTCTATGATTAAAGACAGATATCAGAGTTAAATCTTTGCTGGACTTGAAATTTCTTCACTTTTCCAGGAGAGAAATCAGAGCTGGCACAGACTTCCAGGAACACCCTCTCATCTAGAGTACTGATGTTGTACATTAAGCACTGACCTGGCATCTACTGCAAATACCAATATCACATTAGCAACAGGCCTGATTTCCCCACAATCTCCACTGACTAACCTCAACAAGACCTCAGGGAGGCAATGAAATATTATAACTCCACTCACAACTGGTGGAGGGGCCTTAAGCTATAGAGAAAATAGTCAAGTGTTTAGAAGAGGTTCTTGCAGAGCCTCCTCTTACTCTTCTCCCCTGGCAATGGGGGTTAGATCTTATTTCCATTAGCTGGTAACATCTGAAGATGGGAGGGACATTTGTTACAGTCTTCCAGCTTGCACTGCTGGGGTGTGGGGCCAACTCTGCATTACCTGCCTATCTAGACACTCTGGTTTTAATCAGTCATGGAGGTTTTTCAGGGTGAGGAATCAGAAAAAAGGCCAGCACCACAGAGCACTGCACAGGCAGCCAGATGGACACTTCTTCCTTCCTTGTGGTGCTTCAGTGTTGCAGTACTTTGGGCACTTTCCTTTCCTTTTGGTAGCTAATCTTCCCAAGCATTTAGTGTACAAAAGCTTTGAGAGAAGCTTTTGAGAGTTCTCTGCTTTGCTCGCAGGGTATTTATTTTCAGAGAGCTCCAGGTTTCCACATTAGAAGACTGTGGGGAGTGGGGGCACATGCTTATTGCTCATATATTCCTGAGTCCTTCATTCTGCATGCTTGCACAGAGGTAACATTTTACTGCCAATTTTAGGGTCGGCTTGGCCTGGGTCTCAGCTGCAGCATTCAAACATGTTAAAATCCAAAATGCATACGCCTTCAAAATGACAGTTGGGTCTTCAAAACTAAAATAGCTACAGATTTAATCCAAAGCTGGCATCCCTCTGCAAGTATCAACAGCATGTTTTATGAACTTTCAGGCTTCCTTTTGTAATGATTAAGTGTACCTTGTTCTCAGCTAATACCTTTATAGGTAGCATAAAAGAATAGCTGTATTTGTAATCAATTCTAATTTATTCACAACTTAATTGAATTATCCCCTCCCTGTTACCACCCATAGTCGAGAAAACATGTTCAGCCCCATCTATCACACAGGTGTAAACACTGCAATGCCGTGTGGGCACTTATCTGAAGGAGAAACACTGCTCAGGCAAATGCTCTTACCACTTTAACTTCTTGATCCAACACATAGCTTGTCTTTGCCCATCCCCCCTCTTTTTTTTTCCCCTTCTGATGTGCCGACCTTGTCAATCAGCACATGGATTAGAGGGCTGCTTGGGATTCCTGGTTCTCCATTATCCCAAGCAGCCCAGGCAGGCTGCAGAGGCTCTGCAGTGACTAATCAGCCATGCCATACATTCCTTCTTACAGCTTAAGCATTTCCCCATGTCTCTACACTTTAGAGATTATAAACTAGCCTGGGAAAAATTTTCACTACCAGTTTTAATATAAACTAATTTTTTGAAAGCCACATCATCATCACTGTCGATTGAAGAGAGGTTTAAAGAGACATTGGCTGTTTAGACCAGCAGATACGTCCAGATGCAATGATTATCATACTTCATCCAGCTCTATGCCACTTGTCACGTAGGGTCCACCTACTCTTATCTAATCCTCTGAACACAGATATGGGATACCATCACCATTCCCCTTTTCATAGATAGAAAACTTCAGATACAGATGACTGGCGGCTTTTCCAGCAGATAAATAGACCTTGGGAATCCTAGCCCCAGAATCCTAACCTGTCTCCTTCCTCTCTGGTGATGCAGCATTCACTGAAAACTAGTTGCATATTATGGCTATCAAAATTCAGACAGAAATACAAGAGCAGAACCCAAGCCAAATACAACAGGTTTAACCCAAATCAAATGCAGTGGGTTTAACTCAGCAGTACGTATTTTGACACACATAATGCCACACATAATCCATCTTTCAGAAGATGCTGGACCCCCTCTTTGGCAGGGATTATCAGCACATACCGCTGTAGATGTCAGATGTGACTAGAGCTTCTTATTTCCCCGAGCCAAAAAATTGCATTGGCACTTAACCAACTATGTCTAGGGCTTCCTCCCCGAATCTGCAAGCCCATGAACACACACTGCATCTTCCAGAATCTCTGCATCAGTTCAAGTGGTACAACAAAGACAGATATTAAACACCTATAACCTGAGGGTAAACGGTGGAATGTTTCCCAGTTTTCCAGTATATTTGGTTTCAGCCATTAGCCAACTGGTCATTTTTCCATGTGTGAATGCTTAATGCAGATGGCTCTGAACTACTGGCTGGAGAGCCTGAGAAGAAACCCACTCAGTCACATGGAGTGTCTCGTTGCTTGGTTTCCATTTAGGTACGTTGGGTTTTAAATAAACTGTCAAGTAAAACTTGGCACAGAAAACAACAAGTGAGTAACTGCCTTTGTAGAAGAGCTGACAGCTCAGCTGTGTCAGATAGATAGCTGCCCAAGACTGAGCTCGGAAGGCTAACGCATCCTACTCGGAAGGGTGCCGTCACTGGGAACTGCTTGCTTTCGGATTTACGGCTGCACAAAGCTTTGGGGTGATCTTAATGCCGGTTAACTGGCTACTGGCTGCCAGTTCATCTCCTGCTCTGCAAGCGCTGGTTCTGGAATTAGAAAGTTTGGAGGTGCAAAAACATAATTGGAAAACTTTTTTTTCCCTGTTTAAAGGGCTAATTGATTTCACAGGTGTTTAATTATCATTTGCTGTGAGATAATACCTTGTAGTGCCATAAAAAATGGATTTAATTTTCGAGTGCTTGCAAAACCACCGCCAAAGCCAAGTCAGAGCGAAAGCTAGATAATTATTCTATAAATCAAACACACTGCCTCCTTTCTTTGAAATTTTTAATACTTGGCTATAATGATATCTGACGACCTTGAAACTAACATAAAAAGGATTTTCTTGCCAAGTGCTGAAAGGCAGCCATTGGAGTATTTCTTTCAGCCTAGCTCATTACCGCAGCCGCTGCCACCATGCTGCCCTGGCTGCAGGACTCCAAGGGATGCTACAGTCTAAGTGCAGCAGCAGCGTGTGTAAACAGTGACTTCGGAACACAGGTAACAGCTGAGTATGGGCATGAGCCCAACCTGAAAATTCTGCACAACTCTACTAGGAAATTAAATGCAATAGAAATTAAACTCTGCAAACATGAAGCAATTAACAGCAAAGTGCAACTGTTTTCTCCTTTCTATGCTGGCATCTTCCTTTAGTTCGGAAGGTTGGATTAACAAAGAAAAACAAGGAAGTAGACTTTTCATTTTAATGGACTGCTAAAGGAACTTTATTTTACAGTTAAGATGGACAGTAAACATTAAAACTGAAATCATCTTTAAAGTCTTCAGTGGCATTGCCATTGGATTTAGTTCACTTCAATATTATGAACAGAAACATTTAGATACACAAGCCATTAAAGTCAATGTGCATTCTAACAAATAAAAATGCTCTAAAGATTTTTGTCTAAATATTTACACATAACGTCCTGTAAATCTATATGATGCATGCAAAGCATGCACAGCATTTGGCTTGCCAAATAGAATCCAACTGGCTCTCAGTATGGTGGCTACACCACCTAGAACAAGTAGTCTGACACAGTAGCAAATGTGGTCTCACCACCATAATTTGATGTTTAAAGATAACTGCGCATTTACCAAGTGTGCCAGAGAGGTTCGTAAGCGGCGTGTGAGAGGCAAACCTTGCTGAGGTGCCTCTCCAGGCAGCGTTACGCCCCAGTTACCAGCAACCTGCTAATGGCACCGTGCAGCGCTGCTTCTAAAACCAAACACTGGCGCCAAGGCTTTGAAGTCCTCTAAGAGCGCCTGTTTCACAGCAGCACCTCGCTGTGCTGGCAGCAAGAAAACTCACATCACGCCTGCACAAGAAAAGTCCACAGAAAAGCAAATGCACTGCTCGTTTGTACCTTGTGAGGAATGTAAATGCAGCGCCACGTAGGGTGAATTCAATACCCTCCGAGTCAGCGGGAAAGCAGTGAAGGTGCTGATGCTCGCACGTGCAAATGCATGCACAGGAACACACCCACACACTAAGATTTTACCTGGACCCACCTCCCCTGCCACGCCCTCTGAAGTGACAAAACCGTAGATGAATCCTGTTTGTCTGAAATGTGCCCATCTGGCACTTATTGACCCTTACAAGACCAACCTGTTAAGATGATCCAGTGGCTCAGGCAGGCTCTTTCTAACAGAATTCTTTTAAAAATAAATTATCCTAGCACTTTGCATCATTATGGTGCCTCTACCTTGCCATTTTCTGGAGATCACAAACCCCTTTTGAATATTTTAATATAAAGAATCTCAGCCTGCTGGCAGGAGAACAAAGCAGCACCTCCATTTCACTGATGAGGAAACTGCCATGCAGCCTGAACTTGGGCTTTATCTACTCAGCTTTGTTCCTCAGTATTCTGCACAGAAAAATGCAGGAGTAAGTTAAAAGCAGTATCTAACTCCTGACAGTCTGCTTTGGTGTTTCAACAGGGAACTAATATTCTGGGCTGCATCAAAAGAAGTGTGACCAGCAAGTTAAGGGAGGTGATTCTTCCCCTCTACTCTGCTCTGGTGAGACTGCATATGGAGTACCGTGTCCAGCTCTGTGGTCCCCAGTACAAGAAAGACATGGATGTGACGTAGCAGGTCCAGAGAAGGCAACGGAGATGACTATGAAGACAGGCTGAGAGAGTTGGGATTCAGCCTGGAGAGGAGAAGGCTCTGGGGAGTCCTTATTGCGGCCTTTCAATATATAAAGGGGGCTTATATGAAAGATGTAAAGAGACTTTTTGCCACATCCTTGTAGTGACAGGACAAGACTGATACTTTTAAATTAAAAGTTAATAGATTTTCATTAGACATAAGGAAGAATTTTTCTACTGTGAGGGCGATGAGGCACTAGAACAGGTTGTCCAGAGACACTGTACATGCCCCAACCCTGGAAGTGTTCAAGGTCAGACTGGACTGGGCTCTGAGCAACTTGATCTTGTGGAAGATGTCCCTGCCCATTGCAGGGGGGCTGGACTAGATGATCTTTAAAGATCCCTTCCAACCCAAATCATTCTGTAATTCTATGACTTGGGGCTATTATATTCTGTCCTTCAAAGAGTGACTTTGTTTGGATTTACCCTTCTTCCAGCAGTGAAGCAGTGTCAAACACTAGTCCTAAATAGCCCCATCTGATCCCATTAACCAAGCTCATATGCTGTGACAGTCCAGCAGCAAACATCTTTGGGGTAATTTCCCACTGCAAAGACAATTTTCTTATCGATTCATTCTCTAACTTAGAAAAATAAAAAAAACCCCACACTACTAGAATTTCAGTTATTAAAGCATCAGTTTGGATTAAAGACCCAAACAAAGAAAAATCTATACTGCATTTTCTGAACAAAGAAACAAATTTTAGTTCATCTGCCACACACTCTAATTTTGAGATTACAGGACATACCTGAAAGCCTCAGCATGCAGAGAAATAAAAGACTTATTGTGAGATCTCTCACCTGTCAACACACCTGTTAGCTCTGAAGCTGATGATTCCCTCCTGCCTGTCAAAAAAAAGGTTCCAAATAAAAGGCCTCCAAATCTTTCTTAATTATTTTTAAATAGCTCTTTACTGAAAACTTGAGATTAAAAAATGGCGAAGAGGATCAGTTTTCCAGAGTATCATGCTTCAGTATCTACAGTTATTGAATGTTTTAACTAAGAAAGAGAAAAGGTTGATTGCAAGCCTTGGATGGTAAAATATGAATAAAATCAGTGCTCTGCACCCATTTTTGCCACAGTCCAATAACTGGATCCTGCAGAGTCCAGAGGACTCCAGTGTAAACAACACCATCCTCTCCATTACGCTGCCTGTAGGACTGGGGCTTCAGCAGAATAATACAGAAAGTACAACCCCCCAAAGATCAAATTAGAAGGGGTTATCACTTCTATTCTTGCTTTGAATGTCTGGCTGAGCTCTTTACCAAACAATTTAGAATAGTCCTTATGAAGCTTATCATTTTCTATTCAGCTCCACAGATTTTCCCATTACGGCTATCGAGCTCCTAAGTGGCTTGTTGGCATCTTTAAAAGTTATAGTCCTCCAGACACAACATCTAAAAATGGAAAGCAAAGATGATGTGCAATATTGGCTCTAATTATGCAGGAGTTCATTTCTATGAATGACTGGATTTGTTTCCAAAAAAACAAAGACGGACTTTACACAGGAACTGCTGGCAGAGCCCCATGTTGTCTAGGCATGCTGACCCAAAATGTTGCCATGCTTGGAGGAAAAATTAGTTCAGCAAATCCATGGAACAACTTTGAGTGAAATAGAGAAGTGATTTATTTATTCAAACGAAGTCAGCTGCAGCTAGCGTCCAGCTAGTGCCCCCACCACAACACATCTAGATACTTCAATATTCTGGTAAGATTGTTAGTTCTTATATTTGCCTTCATCTCCTGATCTCCAAGTATTTTCTCTCTCCTTTCCACAAATGAGACAAAGTTACCCCAAAAATAGGATTAGGACACAAAGTGGAGGGGGGGAAACAACCCTAGTTCTGTGTATTTTGATTTTGTAGCACTGAACTTTAGGGTGAAATGCCAGAACTGTTTACAGTCCAGGGTGGTTTGCACTGACTGACAGCAGGTGCTGATCTTCAAGACTTAATGAGGACTAATTTCTGCAATAAAGCAGAGCAGGAGTGTGAACTGTGGAAGGGGGGGAAACTCCACATTTTTTCCCCCCTATTGCAGCCAACAGTGACTATTAAAATAATTTTCCTTTTCTAAAAGAGAGAAAAGAGGATACAGAAGGAAAGACGCAGCGATAAATGTTTTTTTGGTGATGCCTCCTATTTCCATTCTCAGCTTTGTTAACATAAAGCTACATCAGGCCACACCATGTGTAGTTTGAGGATCAGAACTGTGCTTCACTGAGTGGCCAGGTAAAATGAAATCTGTCACTCCACAGATCTGCTCCTTCTCTGTGCTTCCTCACTTCTGCTGACAACAGTAAAATCCAAGTTTTCTATTACTTGTTCTTCTCAGCGAAAAAGGCATCTATAACAAGTGCATGGCTCCTCTTCATCTCTGCATCACCAAGCCCCCTTCGGAGCCAGATTCTCCTCCTGAGCCAGAGGAAGCCACATGCCATTAGGTGTAAATTTAGAATTGCAAATGACTTTTGTTAGGCATTTTTTACCTTTCATAAGGTTGTTGAGGCAACTCCAGCGGTCTTCAGCTGATGTTGCACCAGATCAGAGGGCCTAAACTACATTCTGTAATGCTGGAGTTATCCACTTTCAACAGGACAAAGGGTAATGGTTTCAAACTGAAAGAGGGTAAGTTTAGATTGTATCTACAGAAGACATTTTTTACACTGAGGGTGCTGAGACACTGGAACAGGTTGCCCAGAGAAGCTGGGAATGCCCTGTCATTTGAAGTGTTCATGGTCATATTGGTTGGAGTTTTGAGCAACCTGATCTACTGAAAAATATCCCTGTCCACAGGGAATTGGACTAGATGGTCTTCTAAGATCTAACCCAAATTTTCCTATGGTTCTATGATTCCCCACTGTGGCATGTGGCACTTTTAGGTCCCAGCCTCAGCATGCAAAATCACTGTCTAAAAAACCCCAGAAGCACGTTTGCATCCATGCATACTTACACGCACACACGTCTGCACTATTTACAAAGGACTCTCATCTGGAAACCACTGAGGCATGTGCTTAGCCTTCTTCTCCTGCCTGACCTTGCCCTGACACACAGAGAACCTCACATGCAATTTTTACAAAATTACTTTTTCAAAAATCGAGTCCCATTTTGAGAACAAAGTTAGGGGAATAACCAACCAAAGCAAACTGTAAACCTTGTTTTGAAGGAGATCTCTTCTCAAGCATGCAAGGTGAGACTGGAAAACCAGCATGCAAAGGTTGAGTGCCAAACACTACCCAAACCAGACCATTTTTTAACTCTGAATGCCTCTTTTCATTTTGCTATTAAGAGTCCCAAGGAAACCACAAACCTGCTGATGGTGAATGCCTGACTACTCACATCTGTACCCCTAATGCCTCACTGCAGTGTCAGGCATCTGAGCTATGTTGGGCCCAAGCCTAAGAGATGCAGATGGTGTTTCTCAGTCCCAATTGATGCCCACTCCTGCTCCTGGTGCTCAGCACCACTCATAATCATGTTCCCCTTTTCCTGCATTCCTGCCCTGCTGGGCAGTGTTTGCCTGAATGTGCTACATCTGTTTGCAAGCTAATAAATTATTTATATAAACTATTCAGGCATAGCAGCAAAGATATAAAACATTTATCAACAAAGGGACCAGTTTGTCATTTTAAAATAATTATGTTTCTTTAAAGAAACCAACAAATTCAGTTGTCTCGGAATTACTTACTAGTGTGCGCAGACTTGAAAGGACTCTCTCTTTTGCAGGGAGTAGTCTCCAGTCCAAATAAAGCTTTAACCATGAGAAATTTTACATCTCAGCATGGAAATCTAAAGCTTTCAGGTTTCGTAACCAGAACCTTAATGAGAAGCACAGGTCAGGTTTGGCATATCTTGGCATCTTCTCCTATGATCTGTGAAATACTGGAACAACTCACATGAGCTGTGGAGTTGCAGGGCAGGGAACTCCCAAGTGTATTTGCAACTCTGCTCTGTGGTCAGCAGCTGAAGGACACCAACACACACCTGGGAGCAGCTCTACCAGCCCCAGCCCCAGGACACTGACAGACACCTCCTCCAGACCCACTGGGAAGTGGGCAGAGCCAGAATGACACTGCCCGGCCAAAAAAGCCCTTTGCTCTCTCCTTGTACCTGCTCTGCCCTGCCCTTTTATATCTCCTCCAGCAGTGAAGGCACAAGGACAAATGGAAAGGGAAAGGCATCAGCATGCAAGTGTTCTGAGAGACCTATGATCTGGTGCGCTTTGCAGATTGCCAAGGAAAACACAACTGTCCAGAACAAAAGGGTTTACGAGAAGATGCCAGCAATGATGAGATTAGTTAGAGGAATAACAGCTCTTTGGCCAAATGTTAACAGCCAACAGATGGAGGGGAATGATGTTGACCGTAAGAGAGGCCATGCAACGATGCAGTGCAACATGCAAGTGGACTGCTTTTTTATACAGGTGTGTTAATTTTGGTATTAGGTTTAAAATATATTATTTTTGAAATCATAGTGATAAGCACAGAGCAGGTAAAAGACATCTGTAAAAGAGGCCTATCAGGATAACTGCACTTCCTACCTCTTAAAAACTGTAACTGCAGCACCCTGTGCTAGTGGGAGAACAGGCTGCAAAGTTCCCAGCTGAGTCTGGGTTTTGTGTGACTTGTCCCCAAGGGGTATAAATGAGACAGTGAGCTCTCCCTGCAAACTTCCGAGCAGCTGTTCTCTCCCAGCTCCCTCTCTCAGACTCCAGATGGGCTGTGATACAGTCATTTTCCTACAGCAGTGCCCCAAATCACGTGTTAGATGCATCAGCAATTTCTGCCAACATCGGAGGCTAACAAGGTACAGACCCGGATCAGGTTTTTTTGGAGCAACTTCATGTAGCACAGACATCTTTTACATACTGTTTAAGAGACTATAAAATGCAGTAAACCAAAATCCTCTGTAATGCTTGGCATCTGAAACAAGACTTTTTACCTAAGAAAGGAACAACTGTGTAAAGGATTAGAGGGTCACTGTGAACAAACAGCTCAAGGCTGTTATGGAAGAGCAAATGAATCCTTAGACACATCAACCATGTACACACAGAGAAGAAATTGTCCCTTTGTACCTGGAGTCAGTGAGGCAGACACCAGAAAACATGCTGTGCTAATATCCCCACATTTTATAAAGATGTTGAATAATTGAAGACAGAGAAAAGGGACAGAGAAGTTATTTAAGGGACTGTAGTAAATACCCTTCTGAGAGAGACTGAAAGACCTCAGCTTGTTCAGCTTATCAGAGAGAAGAGGAAGAAGCAGCTTGATTACAGCACGTAAGTGGCTCTACAGGGAGAAAAATAAAAGGAACCAAGAGTTCTTCAACCTGCTGAAAAAGGGCACAACAAGGATCAAGAGGTGGAACTTAGAAGTGAAACAAACATCAATAGAAGTCTGTACAAACGCTTGGCACCGAAGGTATTTTAAGCACTGAAACCAAACTGCCAGGAGAGATGGTATCTCCTCCATTAAGTGATCTCTTGAAATTGGAAGGAAGTGCTTAGCTGGAGGACATGCTGTAACTCATCCCAGTTTACTGGACGCAGCGCAGGGGTAAAGTAGGTGACACAGAATGGGCTGCAGTGCACAGGAGATCAGACGGAGTAATCTCCTGGTCCATCTGGCCTTCCATTTTCTGTGAAAGCTACTAGTATCTGGTGCTTTTTCATAGTCCTGAGCACAAAACCTCTACTTCCAATATTCCATCATACAAACTTCATCCAATTACATTAGTACTGAAATGGCTGGGGGTATCTTCTGGTAAGCAGCCTAAGCACTACTTAGATTGCTTTACTAGAGTTACAACAAACAGACTAAACAATAACAGCCTACACTTGATAACAAATAATCTTCAGGATTTTTGCTACTTCAGATCAACACATTCAACTTACTCAAGAATTATTTATCTAACTAGCGAACAGTTTAATTTTTTTTTTTTTACAGAGTTTAGTGTTCTATTTCTATATATATCAACTGATTTCATTCCTATAAAACTCTTCATAACACTTTTCCACAAGGATGATAATTTCAATCAAAGTACCAATGCACAGTTTTGGCAAACTTAACAGAGGCATCCATAAATTAGCAGGGAAGAAGGGGGAAAAATCCTAAACAAACAAATGGTTGTGCCTAGATGGAAATTTTAAAATTATCTTTTTTTAATGGATTACTGAAACCCTCCCAAGTTCATCTGCAGATACTGGATACATGAATGGATAAAACTGGAAGCCTAGGGATTAGCAAAGTCATTAATACAATCATATTTTCCTTATGCGGAATATTTTGTTTTCTCCTCCCTCTGTCTTTCAAAGGTTTAGGATCTCTGTCTAGTAGCGCAGCCAGTTCTTCCATGAAATGTACCAAGACCTCTGTAATTTAGTTGGGAGTATCAGTGTTTATTATCTTCTGCACTGAGATGTCCTGTTTAAAACTAGTTTCTCATCATGCATTAATATTCTGCTGTGGGAGGTTTGCAGAAATGGAGAAAGAATGCAAAATAAATTTAAAGGCAGCTCCTTGCTTGTTTTATCATCCCCCAGGATGGTCTGTGTTCAGAGGGGAGGAAGGTCTGAGCACTGCAGTCACAACTCACAAATACAGCTTTCTTGGTTTATACCTTCCTCTGCTTTGGGCTTTCTTGCTCTGCTGAGTAAATATGTATCCAGCAGAAACCCAACCAGGCGAGGAGATGTGTGGTTTGTGCCTTGTCCACACCTCAGCATCTCAAGCTGGCTGTGGTTTCCACAAGCATCTCCCAGCTCCGCTCAGCCAGCACAGAGACCAGCCTCTCATCCCCTTCTCTCTCGGCCTGAGAGGTCCAGCATGGTTCTGCTGTGACCTTTTCCATGGAGTTCTGAAGGATAACATAATTGCTGCCTCAGCAGATTCCCCAAGAAATTCATGAGCGAGCTTTCAGCTTCAGTTTTGTGAGAAATTTGGAAAAAATTAAGCCTTTAAAGTGACACACGACCTTACTGTCTGTCCCAGTGCTGCCACAAAAGTCAAAAGCCTCGGCAAACACTGCTTGAATGAGAGATTTGACAAAAGCCCCACAGAGAAATTATGGCATATGATGTTAACCCATTACTCTGTGAATTCTATTGTAGCTGGTAATTTTTGGGTCTCTCCTCAACCCTCAGACTCCTGACAAATGGGTAAATTCATTTTGCCCAGGGAACCAGCACACTGTGCATTCAGATGAATGCTGCAGGGAAATGTCCATGTACCTCCTCTGTAGCTGTTTATGTTCATCACGGCTGCAAGCCAGCAGTCTGTCAGCCTCAGGTCTTAATGCATCTACGCTCTCACTTCTTTGAAGGAACATAACTAATCTGTACGTGCCACATGTGGAGGGAAGGGCAGAGTCAGCTGGACTGAAGGATATACTGCTCCATAGCATCCCAGGCATGGATGGTGGTGCAGTGTTGCTTTCGTAGTCATACAAACCAAATCCCACGAAAAGCTGGTACCTGTCTCATCCCGTCTTGGTAAGCCCTGTTGCACAGGAGAGGAAAGAAGTGCCAAGGTCAGAAGGGAGCAGGCTCAGGAGACAGCCAGCTGCTGCGTGGGAACAGGAGCTCCCTGCCTGCAAAGGGAGAGCTGGGCTCTGGGGTTAACTGGGATTGAAAGGCCAAGCACCCAGCAGAGACATCCCCGCGGGCCAGCTGGGACCCAGCCTTGGCTGGGTCTCCAAAGGATATGACGGCAGCCTGCTGGCACAATCCAGCCATGTGAGGTTCTTACCCGCATACTCGAGTCATGCTGCCCTCGGGGCCAGCCCAGATGCTCTCATAAATTAGAGCACTGAGGTCACCATGGCCAGGTTTTTGCACATCCCAGTCTGCAGCAGCCCTGCTAAAAGCTGTGCTCTCTTCCCCAAGGCACGTGGCTGCTGACAGCAGTCCTGGGCCAAGGACACAAGATGTTCATGCCAGCGACCCCGCAGCCTCCTTTGGTGTCCTCTGCCCACAGACACAATGCAACAGTGGGAGTCCCCTGTAACCTCAGCCCCGAAGCTTCAGCCTCCGGAGCTCGAGAAACCTGGCTGTAGTTTTCACACATCAGGAGCAAAAAGGCTTTTACTTTGCTCTGTCTGCTGCTTAGAAAAACACACCAAGGTCAAAGAAAGAACATGACTTGAAGGTTCTTCCCAGCAGCATCAGGGTCTCGGTGCCTAACAGAGGTTACGCCAGCAGGAAAAGCGCTTCTGCCTCTGACGTCTGTATCGTGACCCCGAACAGACAGTACTGGGCGAGTTCTGTGTGTAGCCCGAGGACTGTTTGTAAAATGATCGATGACGCACACAAATGGGCTCTTGTTTGTCTCACAGTACACTGCAAATATTGCTTTTAACGATAAAGTTTTTGCCAAATGGTTCACCCAATGGAACACACCCAAAATGGGATCCCGGAGATAAAACTGCAAAAACAAAGTAATGTGATCACCAGCTGTCTTCCAAGAGGGACTGATCAATGTCCTGTGGTTTGGGTCTAGCCTGCAATACTGTTTTGGCAGAGCTGAAAAGCACATGCAAGTAATGCCAGCTATCTACCTCTGCTCCTCTTAGGATCAGCCCGGATTGCCAGGACCTACTGCACTGCTTTTAAGCTGAAAATCCTCTCCCACTCAGCTTCTGGACCAACTCGAGCCCTGAAAATCTGAATTCCCTCAATTTACTCAGAATTTGTTTTTGAAGGGGTCCAAATCAATAACGAATACACAAGTGCAGATTTTGGTAAGCAGAATCTCTAATTACCTCTACCAAACCATAAAATAAATTGATGATTACTGTATGATTGTACCATGTCCCCAAACCAAGCAAAACTGAATTCACACCTCTCTGAAAATTAGGTGAGAAAGGCTTGCAAAAGGAAGGTAAGTGAACTATTTTCCATCTGAGCCCTCTCCTGATGACAGGTGGATGATGTTGGCCAGATTCTGCTCTCAGTTACTCTGGTGTGAATCTCAGTGGAGTTGCTCTGGATTTACACCGATGTAGCCGAGAAAAAAACCTGCCCTGTCAGTTTTCCTTCTTCAGTGACCATTCTTCTAAATCTTGGGCTCCATCTTAGATCTGCTTCTTCTTATGAGTTGTCTCACTTCACCACAATGCCAGCTGGCATCTCTCTGCTGATCTGCCAGTGTTTAGCTCAGAGGATTTTCAGACAGCTTCATGGATACTCTTAGATAAAAAATCAGCTCAAGGGGTACCTTGCCTATTCTGAGTGCAGTCATTTGGCTAACAGGCCCAAATGTCGCTGCCCATGCCCCAGAAAAAAAATCAGCAGCACCATGGAAATTAGAGTTTAATGTTCTGTATTTAAAGCCAAGGGGTTTTTTTAATCTTTGGCACTTGTGAAAGGCTGTTTTTCACAAAACTGAGTGATAAAACCCTACAAGAAACACTCATCCCCAAACTATCTGTGTGGCTTTTGCACACATCTGTTTCTCTCCTGTCCTCAAGAGATGTCTAAAATCTAATTAACCAATTAATTTGCAAATATATTCTAATTTATTCAAGACAGATTTTCTTAGTGTTAAATTATCTGACAGTGAACCATACGCTGTACACAGGAACAGGACTTCATTAAAATACCAAAGGTTACACAAATGGAATAAAAATTATATTTGTACTTCAGTCAGCACATACTTATATCCCCTAATGAGAAAATGTGTTTGTATTTCCCAATTTCTAATTTGTTTTTGCATGTTTGGTGCAAACCTGCGGTTAATACATTTGCAACACCAAACTACTACACCTAGTGTGGAAACATGAATATCTTAGGAGGTTGCCATGTCCGTTTAAATTGCAACAGAATTTAAATACACAAACAATCCACCATCAGCACTGGTAAAACTCTTCTCTCAGCCCAAGCAATGCCACAGCCCATTTGTTATTGAGAATTACATCCATGTTGCTGGTCAGCCTTGCTCCTCCTGCCTCTCTCTGCAGGCAGCACCTTGGCTGAGAAATCTCAAATTCTAATTCACAGAATCAGAGAATCAGATAGGACTTGCGCAACATGAGTCTAGAGGAAAAAGCTGATGCCTCGTTCTTGATTGCCACATGGAACTGCTAGTTTTTTTCTTTTTTTTCTTTCCTTCTCAACTCAATAGCTGTTACAAATTCCAACAGCTGGTTTCAATTCTGCCAGCTACTGGACAGATTGTATCATTCACCATTCCATGGCATCAGTCACAGCTCCACTCGACCTTCTCAAAAGCACAGGAGAGGCACTGTTGTGCTCAGTAACAACCACCCAACAACAACAACAACAAACACAAAAACCCCTGTTCGCTAGTTGGAGAGTTACTAACTCTCCAAGAATTTCATTATACAGTGTTAGCACAAACAAAAATACTTTGTCAGTACACACTGGGCACAGAATTACTTCCTGAAGACATTAATACCAAACAGCTGTTTTCTTTGCTTGACAAGCAACTTAGTACTTTTATTATAGTTCATTAAATTCCAGCTGCCCCACAGTCAATTAAGACCAAGCTACAGTTCTTCTAGGTGTACATAAGGGGCTGCTCCTATGCTGAGAGATGTCTGTAACACAAGAAAAAATCAGGGACTTCCCCCCATCAAACAACATATCACTGGCTGAGCTACAACAACATCCAGATCTCTCTCTCATTGCTGCAAACTCTGGGCTGTCAAGATGAAGCCAAGCCTGTTTTCATGCCACCAGGGTTACATGCTCACAGCAGGCTCCACAAATCAAGCACTGCTCATGGCTGCAGGCACTGGAGCATCAGGAATCCATCAGCGGCAGTGCCTAGCCCCTGGGAAAGGGGCTGGGGGCTGCAGGGGGCATGGCACCTCCCATGGGGTTTGACAGCTGAGTGGGATGGTCTCAGCAGGAATCGAGACTGCTGGCAGCACTCTTCTTAATTAAAGAAAAGGAGTAGGAACAGACAGCTTTTCTGGGGGTGGGTGAATTAGGCTGGAAGACCAGTAAAGCTGGGGGAGAGCAAAACCCCTCTCTCAGGGCACACTGTCAATGTTAAGACTACACTTCTCATATTTTTCTCCACTTATTTTTAGCAGCAATATTTAAGGCAAGTAGATAAGGAGGCAGAATTGCCCTACCTGCCCCCACCTCCTTATACTTAATTTTTAAAATTAAGTACTTTGAGCAAAGTAACTTGAGTTTACTCTGAGCATGCACTGACCTGGAAGAGGGGATGACCTGCAAAGTGACCGACTCTGCAGGTGAGTAGATGTATAGCAACTGTCAGAAGGTCAAGAAAAATCAACAAACAATGGGATGAAGGAAGAGGAAAGGACTTGGTGGTACAAAATGAATGGCACTGCTCAGGCAGCCCCAAATCCTCCCACAAGAGAATCTGGTCTGGGTCCAAGGATGGCTAATGGGGAAGGGGCAGAAACAGTTTCCCAAACAGAAAGCAAGTGTTCAGTCTGGGGAGGAGACAATAACCAGACCAATGTGGAATGCAAAACAAAGAGCAGTACAAAGCAGGGACACTTGGCATCCCATTTGCGTTTAGCTGTACAATAAGAACAGCCTATATAAAGAAGATGGATTTAAAGCACTACAAGATTTTAATTTTCTTCAATCCACAGTTTGTAATTAAGACATGGAACTAATTGTCTTTAAATATAATTGAGGCCAGGAACTTCTAGGAGATCAGAGAAAGTATGAGCAATAGATAACATGACTACCACAGCTACATTATATTTCACTTAAAATGAGTGAGGGATGCTTAAACTCTGTGTGTCTCCAGTATACCTTGGACTGGAGGTGTGGGAGAAACTCAGTCTTGGGTGAGTAATTTTATAATCATCCCTTAGGACTGTATTATCTTCCTCACACACCAGTAGCAACCACAGCCAGAGGCTGGAGGAGACTGCCCATAGATGCCAGCTGACAAGAAAACAGCCCCTTTAGGAGAAGCAGAAGAACCCTCTCCTGCCTGCAGGAGAAGGAAGGATATGGAGAGGAACAGATGGCAAAGAAGTTGTGGGAGACTGAGGAGCAGAGACAGGGTCTGAAGCTAGTTTTAACTCCTGTTTGCATGTGTTTCCTTCACAGCTGCAGGTGAAGCCTGAAGAAAGCAAACACACAGGCTTTGGCAGTGAGGTGAATTGTTTGAGTTTCCTATCGTGGCCCATTATGTCAGGAGTACCTGTCCACATGGCTTGATTTGGCTAATTATTCCTTCAAAAAGCTTTCAAATTAATTTATTTTTGCTCATATTCAAACTGAAGAATTAAGCAGTGCAGCTATTTATTTACTTGCTGCAGTGGTCACTGACAGAGCTACCTACAACCACCAAGATCTGAAAATGAAGCCCTTGGACTGTACAAATAAACCACAAAAATCTCCTCATAAATGCTCTCAATTATTCCCAGACTTTGACTTGAAGTCCTGTCCATTTGAGATCCTGCTGACTGAACAATGACATGCTGACTGTCATACACAGCTCATGAGAGGTGGGGAGCACTTGGGTTCATGTTGGTTGCCTTGTGGGTCAATGTGGTTGTCAATGTACATAGATACAATCTCATTTCCTTATAGAAAATTGAACAAATTAATTAAATGGATTAACTGATTTTATTAAATACCTGAGAATCTTTGCCACTCATGCTACTCCTGACCCTTCTTCTATCCTCAGCCAGTGACCGAAGACCTTTTAACCCTGAAATAACAACAGGAGACTGCCTCCTTTCCAGACTTTGAAGATGTCTTGTCCTATAAATTGTACATGTTTACATACTTGACCATAGTGTATCACTTCAAAACTGTGCAATCAGGCAACACTTCTCTGGTTTAGTTATTAATAAATACAGACGCATCCACCACTGACCAAACATGCAAAGGTTGGGTAATGTGAAAAAGGTTGATCAAAACCAGATCCTGATCAGTGCCAGCTTAAGCTATGCGATGGTGCATCCTCCCTCCCACTTCTCAGGCCACACTATGATCTCAGAAATGCTTTGTTAGGCCTTGGCCTTGATGAACAGCACCTGGGCTAAGCTCATCTTGAGCTTATCAGAAACACTGTCTGCTTCCAGGAGCAAGTGCTCTCTAACAAGCTCGTGTTTTTAAATGAACAGCCTTGGAAACTTCTTTTTCTTGCCTGAATAACAGCCCAAGTGGAACAACATTTTTTTAATTGAACTTCCACAGAAAGTTACTGACCCCATTGTGGACACTTTGGAAAATTACTATGATTAAAGCCAACTCTCTCGCAACCCTACAAACAGCAGTTCACAGTGAGACCCTTTGAGCTCTCCTGGACTGCAGTGGGCTGTAACCAGCAATCTCCCCCTGAGAGCGACTCCTCTCAGGGCTAGTGACCTCTCAAGTTTGCTCTACTTGGAGGACTGCTGCCAAATGGAGCCTGGGCTGATATCCCCACTCCTCAAGGCTCAACAGGTTCCCCGTTGAGAAGATGCAAAGCCATCCAACATGAGTGAACTTCACTGAACTCAAAGGGAATTCCTCGAGGTCTGTGTGCCTGTGAGTGTGAATATGCTAAAGTAAATGTACTGTGAATGTTGTTCTCTTAGAATCTTAAGTATGTTAGATTCATATATGAGTTAGGCAGGCCTATAAGTGAGGTGCTGTTGTGCTTATAGTAAATTCTATAGAATCTATTTTTAAATTGTTTAAATTAAGCTATCAATTAAGTACCGTGAAGTCTGAGTGCTGTTAGAATCTTCAGGCCTAAACTGTTGGTCAAGTCCCGGGCTAAGTTTTGCAAGAAGGTCCACTCCAAACCTTGTGACTCAATAGCAAGGTCTTCTTTATTCCCTTTTATCCTTACTCTTTCCCATCCTTACTCTTTTTCCATCCTCAGCCTCCACATATGGAGGTTTCGGTTGATTTTAGTTTTAGACTGATTGATTTCAGATTTTAGTCCTATTCTTCTCTCTGTGCTTTAACTGTTTAGTAAGTTGTACAGTGAACCTTGCCAATGAACTTTGTCACACTTCCACTTTTATATTAAACCCGCTTTTGCCAGTACCTTTGTCGATGATTCTTTGAGCAACCTAAATTCCTCATTTGCAACCAGCTATTAAAGTAGTCAGTATCACCAGCTTTAATGTCAACCACAGTAAATTACTGTCACAATATAGAGGATTGCAGGAGCAGAGCACAATTTCTTCTACATTTTTCTTAAGAAGAAGATGACACTTTTTACCTTGCTTGAGCAGGGTCTATCGCTGACAATACATATCATATGCATCCTGCTTCTGGCTCACCTCTGAAATGGCAGTATATGCTCTCAGATCTTCCTGACAAGCTTTAGCCTAGTTAAGACTCACTCAATATTTTCGTTTTAGATGTTGAGAGAGGAAAATAAGGTGGAGAAAAGTCTAAAATTGTCACAACAAAGGGCATTGCCCATAATTGTGCAGCTGTGATTTAAAGGCAAGTGACAGTCTATAATTGAATTGTCTGGGGCTGCCTATGGTTTATTTACTGAATTCAGACATGCTGTGGGGGGTCAAAAGAGCACAAGCCTTTATTTATTCATAGGGAAAGCAGGAGGGGGGTCTTGGCACTCCAGGTACGTCTGGTATTGAGGAACCCACTACATGTGTCACGAGCTTCTTTACATCAGCTTCTCTGGAGCAGCAGCTAAACATCATCAAGCTGAATGGAGGGGTAGATGTACCCACCACATGGGACTTCCCACCAAAGCAGAGGATGCAATTCATCATAGAAAACTGCTTAAGTCTCTCTAGACATGTCTTCACCAGGCTGAGAAGGCAGAGACATTTCCCAAGCCCTTGTTTCCATACCTTTGTTTTCTCCAGGGCCAGTCATAGAATTACAGAATCATAAAATTCAGCCTTCAAGATAATCCAGTCCAACTGTCAACCCCACACTGACACTGTAACCCCTAAACCATATGTGCCAGATATGGTGCTCATATATGTGAGTGCCAGATAGAGATGCCTCTTGAACACCTCCAGGGATGGTGACTTCACCACCTCCCTGTGCAACTTATTCCAATGCCTGACAACCCTAACAGTAAATTTTTTTTCCAATATCTAATCTGAATCTCCCCTGTCTCATCTTACAGCCATGTCCTCTTGTCCTCTCACTCTAAGCATGGCAGGAGTCCTGTGTGGCTCTCAAGGTGGCCTTTTGGAAGCAGGCACAGATTTTTCTTTAGCATACTTAGAGGTATTGACAGATCAAAACCAAATAGCTGTGATAAAGCCCCCAGAGGAAGCCATCCTCTCCCAGCACAGGGCTGCACAAGGCTGAGGCAGTTGCACCAGCCCAGGCTCCCAGAAACACAGTCCTGTTTGCACCTGCAGACCCAAGCAGGTGCATGAACGCACGTGGTGGAAGCGAAGGTCTGCTAACGTCTTCCTGCAGGGAGCTGATGCTCCAGCACTGACCCCAGCCTCTCCACCAGGGCCATCAAGAACAATTTGGACATCTGTCCACGGAAAAATAGGAAATAAAGGTCTGAGGCCACCAACACATTTAACACCCAAGAGCTAGCACAGTGTGCTAATCTGCACCACCACAATGTGTTAATCACCAGCCCCTGCCAGCAAAGGTCTCTGCTGCTTGGGAGTCACAGAATGAAAGAGGCATGATGGTAAGTGAACATTTTCCCCAGCAAGCATTCAGCCTGATACTTTGGATATTTCTACAGTATTTGTAGGCAAACCTGCAGACATACAGAAATGCTTCTGCAAATCTCCTGGAATGGCTTTTGCATGAGTTGCCATGGGGGCTTTTAAGGACAACCTATTGTCCGCCCTGTTTGCCCTACCAGTAAGCTAACAACATGCAGGTGTTAGGAGGGACTAGAAAATCTCTTGTACCAACTATTGTAGTAGGCAGGGAGAATTCAGACACAAAGGTTCACACCCACAAACACGCTCAGATCCAACCTACTTCCTTCAACTCAAACCCGTGTTGGGTCTGTTTGTGATGGAGGAGCCCCATCTCTTGCTGGCACAGTGGATGCATTCATTAGGAAAGATGGGAGTGACACTGTGGTTTAGGCAGAACAGCCTGGATAAACCCCTGCCACTAATGACAAGTTTTAAGAGCCTTTAACAACACTGTCTGTATGTTTCTGTGTGCTTTAGACAACTCCAAACCGATCTGATTACATACTGGACACTCCCCAGCACTGATCTAACAAGTGCTCGGAAACAATATAGTTTGTTACAGCATTTCTCTTGCATTTTTGCACTTAAGGACACTTTACTTTTGCCAGTATAGACCTTTTGACTTATTGTACTAACATGGGTACCAGGTTAGTTCCTGGTACTATTAAGGGTGCAGAATTAATGGGGGGATTGACTCTGGGACTACTGGGATGGCATTCAGTAGTCCTATTCTCTGCTCTCATAGTAAAGCCCTGAGGAGACGAAGGAAACCACCAAAATCTAAGATTGTTACAGACTTGCTGTTCACACTGTGGCAAACCTACATCTGTTAGTGAGAAAAAAATAATTAGGTCCCAAATCTGCATTAAAATACTTTTGCACGATTTTGCTCTTCAAGAGGAAAACTGTTCCCACATGGTTTATTTTTAGGTATTTTACATTAAAGAGATCAGAAAAACTCTCCTTATTTCAATTTCTTGGTGGGAAGTTTTTATAGTAAAGATAC
This sequence comes from Pachyramphus minor, assembly GCA_013397135.1. Lineage (NCBI taxonomy): Eukaryota > Metazoa > Chordata > Aves > Passeriformes > Tyrannidae > Pachyramphus > Pachyramphus minor. Next base: position 1,144,789 of record VYXB01002021.1, on the reverse strand, counting down.
CTGGATCCAGGAGAATGCAGACGGAAGATGGGAATGGATGAAGATAGTTGTCCCTGGAAATACAACAGTACAGCTGAGACCAGTGCAGGGGTGATGAGGGGCATGCTTGCCTCAGTCACTCCAGCACCCAGGGTGCACCCTTGTTCTCCACAGGCCATTTGCACCTTATGATTACTTGCAAAATAATTTCACATACTTTGGCATAGTAAACTACCCAAAGCATTCATTATCAGTTTCATTCACATATCTCAAATGTGAATGTCTCAGTACCAATCCTTTCGACACAGCTTCATTGAGTCAAAGCACTGTACTTTCCAGCCAAAGTCCAGAGCAAGGTCAGGGATGTCCTGGCACACAAAGAGGATGCTTGTGTCCTTCTGACACTACAAGGGGAGAAAAGAGTGAGGAGAAGGGAAGGACAAAGATGCAAAGAGTGGAGAGACTTTAGTGGAGAAAGGGATGATGAGGGCTTTATGATAGGCTCTGCTCCACCTCTTAGTGAAGCTAGCAGAAGGATTTTCTGCATCAGACCCTTGGTAGAAAATGCTTGATTTTACTTTGGTTTTAAATTGCTTTTGAATGGACTGCAAAGTTACATTTCAGCAGAGCCTTGGCACCTGGATTCAGTCTCAGGCTGATACCCAGAGCTCTGAGGTTTTGTTTTCAGCCAAGCATGCTTTGTGACTCCCTCTGAGTCCAGCCACTCACATCCTCGGCACACATCTTTGGGAGGAAATTATCTATCTGCACCAGAAGCAGCTTCTGTATCATCCACCACACATTTGTCCTTTCACACAGAGCGAAAATGTCCTCCTAATTCCTTCCAACCCACCCAAAAACGTCTTTAACCCTTCTGATTCACATCCTGAGTGCTCTTACACACCAAACGGCTGAAAATCCCTCCCTTGACCTCAAAGACATGTTCTTCAGAGTCAGGCCAACTGCACTTTACTTGCAACTGGATGGTTCTTTGGAGACACAGGTGCCATTTCATGCTGTTGGAGAGCCCAAGAAAGGCTGCTTGACCAAAAACTTACTGCTTTTTTACTTGGCACTAGTTAAAAAAGAAATGACAATAGGAAGGTAAATATCACCTGGGGCTTCTCCCTCCTTGGCATGATGCTGAACAGCAGGGAGCAGAGCTGAACCGCACAGCATCTCTTCATCCACGTTGGGAGGTGACAAGCGCCCATGATAACTACTGAGACATGACCCCTCCCAACACTGTGCAAATCCAGGTGTGAGGGACTCACTTCCATGCAACCAACTGGGGAATGACAGAACATAATCTCATATGTGCCTGTTTGATTGACACAATGAGATTCAAAGGCCTAATCCTGAGAACCACTTGCAACACTTACCAAAAGCAGCGTTTTCAATTCCATCTCCCTAGTGGGACAGCAAAGGTGAGGTTGAAAGGTATACATTTACTTAGTTTCCACTGCAATAAATATGTGAAGAGTGCCTATGCACTCCTGCATATCTGGTCTGGAGTGTTTGCTCAGCTCTGGAATATGGCCACTGAGAGCACTGGAAAGGGGTTGGATCTCTCTAGATCCCTAGCAAAAACAAACATCATAAGCATTTGCAGCACAGCCCCAGGCTGCCTCTTGCCCCACTGCTGTTGCTCACCACATCAGCCTCAAACCCAAATTTTCAGTATTTTACCACACGAAGAGATGTGGGAGAAAAGGGTGTAAGTGAACACGGTGCTCGGAAATAAACCAAAGTAGCAATCTATTTCATGCTGACATGGTCCACAGCAAGTAACAAGGAAACTTTTTATTTATTTGGACTTTGGTAGACAAGTAGACAAGTAAATTGGACACCAAGGATGCCATGGAAGGTGGATTATATGTCCCTTTTCAGGCAGGCACCCCCAAATTAGTTTGTCTGACAGTACCTGACAGCCAGGAGCAGTGGTATGGGACAGTTCAAAAATAGCCATTTTGCATCACTAGGGCAGTAGATGGGACAGACAGCAGCAGGAATTGTCACCTTAATCTAGTTCAGGGAGACCTTTAGGACAAGTGTCCACCCGGGTGAGAGGAGGTCCATGCATCTCCTGTGGCCCTTTGGCCTGGGCAGCACTGGACAAGGAGCCGGCAATGACTGATTCAGAACTTCCACACAGCCCTCCCCTCTCATGAGGAAACAGAAGGCCTCAAACACTTTAAATAACAACGTAATGTCATCCCTTATAACAAAGGGATCTAAAAAAATAAATTTCTGACATTACCTGGTTAGGACACTGCATCTTGTCTCATTTCAGATTGAGTGCTGCTAATTATTTAGGCTCCGGAGCTCCCAGATTAACACGGAACTTGCAGTCAGTGCTGCACACCAGCAGCTCTCTCTGCAAGACCAGTCCCAGTGGGATCCCAGGGAGCTGCCTTGCAAGTGCACAGCCAACTGTCTGGCTCCAGGCTCCAAGCAATAACCAGCAGCAGACACACGGCATGTCGCTGCATTCATACAATACTTATGGCTATTCTAGGAGTAAATAAGAGCCTCTGTCATGTCACCAATCATTTGAAGCAGCTCCCAATGATTTGAGCCGTTTTCCTGATAAAGATAAGGACATCATGCAACTCAAGAGCAGAAGTAATGAATGTCTGATGGACCAAAGCAAATCCTGGCCCAAGCTATTTTTTTAATCAGCCAGGTTTTGAAAGGTTATTTGGCAGGGTTGGCTGTGTGTTCAGAGACCTGGGTTTTATTCTACCGTGCTGATGAACTCCACTTTTGAACTTGCTGTGCTTTAAGCCATTGGCCATTACCACTCATAATGCTACCAATTTTCAAACACTGCCAGAAAATAAACCTGTATTTCAAGGAGGTGGCTCGAAAACAGAGAGCAAGAGGGAGGGAAGGTTGTGCAAACGGGAGCTGTGATTGTTGGCTAAGCCCTGTTAGGAGCTGCATGAATATCCTGGTTTGGTACCCCATTAGCCAATGACCCACACTGCACAGCAACATCCCCTTGTGAAACAGCTGAACTACGAGCACTCATCCAAAGTACTGGGGAGACAGAGCAGAACTTGGTTCCTGCAGTGCAAGGAGTGGAGACCAAACACAAGAGAGGTGTAATCGCAAGTCCCTTTTAGGCAATATGCATCAACCAGACCACAAGGCAACTGTAGCCACAAGTCAAGCACAACCCCAAGTCACCCAAGAGATTTTGACCAGTTTGAGGTGATGGGCTGCAACTCAGAAATGTTCTCTTAATTTCACGTGGACAAGTGTTGGCTTGCTGTCTAAACTGCTTTCCTTCTTGTCACTTCTGTGATGGTGATCAGCTTGGGAGGGCAAAAATAAGCAATGCCAAGCAGAGACTCCAAAGCAGTAATTCTTCTTTCAGAAATACATTTCTCTCTCATTTTCTATCAAGTTTGAAAACAGCATTTCAGTATACTTCTGCATAGTCAAATAGAGGTTAATCAATTACTCTGCTTGAAAAATGTCCATATGTTTTAGACAGTGAGCTTCTGCTCAGAAGTTTCTTTAAAATCTGTTTTCATACTGAGAGAATAAAACCAACTGTTTTTCAACTTCCTTCCCCTGCCCCATGGCAACACCTCTCAGACACGGAATAAGCACCCAAAACAGATCATGGGCACAGGGTCACTTTGGGTTAACACCCTGGGGCAGTAGGTACATTTACACTGCGGTGCCATGTCCAGCAGAAGGACATCAGAGAGCTCCAAGCACCTTGTTCCACCTTTGCTGCCCACTCCTGGCAAGGCCACCCACCTTCTCCTGCCGTGCTCTGGATGTGGTTATGGAGATGAACATCCCTTGACTGATGAGAAGGAAATCTGTCTTACATTCACTAATATGTGCTCTGCAGTTGAAAGAAAAAGTGCTTTAAATGGAGAACATCTTCATTAAAGATGATCACGAAAAATACCGAACCCTTCACTGATTAATTTCTTCTCAGCAGGCACTGCCCACTCACTGAAATAGACAATTTTAATAAAAACATTTACATTTTTTGATGCAAAATCAAATACTCATTATATTTGAATTTAATATTTTAAGTGGTGGAATAAGTCTGGATTTCTGTTTAAAAGGGCTCTTGATTTAAAAGTTTAAAAGAAAAGCAAGAGCTTAAAATCCAAATGGGGACAATTCTCCTTCTTTCATTTCCTGTTTTCTTACATTTGAATTTTATCTCTGCCTCAGACTCTTCCCATATTTTCATGATTTCATAACCATATTTTCCCATTAAAAATAAGTTTCTTGTTACTGAAGAACATCTTCAAAATCACAAGAGAGAAATTTACTGCCAAACACTACTGGAAAAATAATTATTCTGACTACGCAAGGCACTGTCACATGGAGTCAAGGTGAAACTCCTTCTCATGAAGAGAAACAAAGATTTGTTTCTCTTCATGAAAAAAAGATTTAGGGAATTCACCTACTTCATACTATAGAAGACAATATTTTTGCTACTTTTCTTTCTAATCTTTCAGTTATCCTAAGTGTTGGTTGTACCGAGCCTTTGTAAAATACCACAAGGCTTCAACTTCTCATCCCTAGAAGTTGTCATTTCTGAAACTGAAGAGCCAGAGTCCTTTAAGAGAATTATATACTGAATATAATGCACAAAGCCTGTGACTTACACGGAAACCATTCTGCACCAAACCGGAGATACTGTTGCTAATAATCTGTAAATAAAGGGGAAGTGGCTTTTTCGATTTCCCAATTAAGCAAGATAATACTTCCATCAATTATGTTTTTATGTGACATATTCCCAATATGGATGTAATAAATGGTACTATGCCTCCTGGTTAACAGCTCAAAGAAAATCCATTTAATTGTCCCTGCCCTTGCAGAAAGTAACACCTATCGTCTGTAAACCATCCCCTAACTTGAACACACAACTGGTGTATTTCTGGAAGCCCCGCTCAGTTTTACGTAACATTACACACCAATTAGTAACTTCTAAATGCCAATCTGATGCTTCTACTCCACTCAGAGAATATTCTTCCCTCCCCAGCAAAGGCAGGATTATCCCAGCCTCACCGAAGTCCCAAGGGAAGGCAGTCCCTTTGCAGTTCCTGTGCCAACAGCCATGGGATTGCAGACTGAGGTGCATGAGTCTCCTGTGAACAGGAGTCATAGGGTCTTGGATAGTTTCCCATTGGGAAAGTTTTAGTGCAGACCAGAGAGGCAGGTGGGTTGATGGGGTTCACCCTTTGGGGGCAGTGGATGGTGGTTTGGAAAAACAGGGCACAAAAATTCAAAATGCTGCTGCTGAAGGGCTGCAGAGGTGTCCAAGGAGCTCATGAACAGCAACTGAATCGATGCAGTTGACGAAGGGAAAGGCAAATGAAAAAAACCCTGCCTAACTCAACCAGAAACCTGAACTGCAGAGGAAAAAACAGAAGTGAAGCCTGCTAACCCCTCTTGAGGGCAAAAGAGGAGAAAGGTGTGTCCACTTGTGGCTACAACCTCTATCCAGGTCTTCTCATCATCCTCCACTCTGTTTCAGGGCATTACATGAGAAACACGTTCTTCATGTATTTTTCCCAGCACTGTTTTTCTCCTGGCCACCCGTTCTGCTCTGTGAGGAACATGGTTTATGTACTCAGTGCTTAGCAGCTATTTGTAGGAGCTCCCCATACGTCATGAAACGCTTTATGCCTAAATTTTATCCTGAATATCCCTATTTCATTTAGGTTGCTGCTTTGCATCAAAACACGTAGTGGCAGGCAGCTGCAACCTCATCCATCTCCCCCAGCTGGGCTCTGAGCATGCTGGCTGAACACGCCTGTGGGTTTGATGACTACACCTTTATTTCTGTGCAGCATGAAGGGACTGAACATCCAAGCTAGGCCCCAAATCCTTGAAAAAAAAAAAAAGTTAAAATTTTCAGAAGCCAGGTTTTGATGTACTCCGGCCAGGAAGCTTTTGGATGTTCCCCCAAATGGCTGTATGTCAGGCCAGCAGCAGCAAGGCATCTTGGTCCACATCCCACCACAGGCTGAGTGTCCTCAGGGAGCAGCTGGTCACTAGCAGGAAACTTTTAAGCCTCATAAAACCTCCTCTGAAAGGCCACAGATGCTGCTGAGGATGCTCAGGTCTGCTTTCAGACCACATGGCTGTCATCTCCTAAGCTACCAACCCATGAAACTTGATGAGTCAAAACCTTGGTAGTTTGTCCATTCTTCTCCAGCAATGTCCAAAGACCAAATGCAATGGGAGCAGGGGCTGCACTGGAGGCTGTGTTGTTTGACCACAGACACCTCCTCAGGATCACCACCAGTGCCTGATGCTTACAGTCCAGTGGGTGACTATTTCCCCCATAGGGAATATACCATGCCAGGCTTATGGAAAACAAGCTAACACATACCTGTTTCTAGGTTTTAATTTAAAGTGGGTGGGTGGTGAGAGAACATCTCAAAAGCAGAGCCAAGACAGAGAGTCACCAGCAGCTTCTATTCCTCAAAGCTTTATAAAGTGGTAAAAAAAGAAAAAAAGAAATCTATTATTTCCAAGGCAGGTTGCTTCCTCTAATTAGTGAGTCAGCTCTGCTAATAAAGATTACAACAGGGCATGAAAGTAGTGCTGAAGATGGGAGTATTTATGCAGGTCAGTGGGGGTTTTCCTAAACATTTTGATTACAACTTTAACTGCACTAAAACACATGCAAAAACCCTATCATTAAATTTAAACAGCCTGATGATATGCGGTACCAGACTATGAGAACTGCAAATAAATTGCTGTAATCTGCCATGCTGTCACTTACTCCTGGCTCCTCAGCAGCCATAATTGACTAATAGGATAATAAGGTGGCAGCTACGAATCTGAAGGCTTGACTCCATTGTTTTAAACACCCTTGAGGAAAAAATATTCCAAGTCAAGAAGACAAAGTGGCCTGATCACAATCATCTCCCTTGATTCAACATATTTAAATGTTCATTTGGACTCCTGGATTACTCTGTGTAAAATATGATGCCATCCTGGTCTGTCCTGCAGGGTGACAAGTGTCCAGGCAACGCCCTTGTTCCAGAGAGCTACCAGCATCCCCTGCTGCCCTTCACCACACAGGTCTGTGAAGCCACAGCACAAAGTACTCTCTTTGGCCCAAGCACTATGTGAGAGACTCCAAATTTGTGCAGCCTGGCTTTGCCACAACTTAGGGAAATGCCCTTTTACCCCGTGGAGGCTCCTGTTACCTGATTTTGGGACCAGAGCACTAACAGCTATCCCCATTCTACACAAGAGTTACTGGGGAGCCAATCACATACCCATTTCAAGCAGATTCACCATGTGAAAACAGTCCTGGTGAGCTAACACATGCTGTATCAATGAGTGGGACAGATTAGGAGGATCCACTCTTCAGTGCTGTTTACAGAAGAGTATCTGAGGGGCTAAGAGCGAACAAGTCATTTTCCAAGCAGAGCAGAGGCCAATCTGGCTTAGAGAAATTGCCTTTTTGTTATCACAGCACTCCAACCCATCCTGTAGTCATCCTGGAGCTGGAGTCAAAGCTCAGACACAGACCTCCCACTATGTGTGTGTATATGTGCACAAGAGCTGGACCACGGGAAACATCCCCACCAGCATTCAAATCCTTAGGGACAAAAACCTGGGGTAAGATAAGCGGATGTGATATGACCACATGGGTACAGAGCAACCCCTCACACCAGCAAAGTCTTTCAGAGAGCTAAACTGCTCCCTGGTGTAAATGGAAAGTCAGTGATGAGAAATGTATCCAGAGTAGATCAGCATCCATACTATTGCAGTCAAATGTGCTCCTCAACGCAGCTTGGTGCAGGACGGAAGGCCAGAATCGGTGCCAGCCCTCCATTTCCCGCAGCTTCCCTCCCTGCTGATCCAGCCTGTGTGCCAGACAAGTGNCTGTGAAGCCACAGCACAAAGTACTCTCTTTGGCCCAAGCACTATGTGAGAGACTCCAAATTTGTGCAGCCTGGCTTTGCCACAACTTAGGGAAATGCCCTTTTACCCCGTGGAGGCTCCTGTTACCTGATTTTGGGACCAGAGCACTAACAGCTATCCCCATTCTACACAAGAGTTACTGGGGAGCCAATCACATACCCATTTCAAGCAGATTCACCATGTGAAAACAGTCCTGGTGAGCTAACACATGCTGTATCAATGAGTGGGACAGATTAGGAGGATCCACTCTTCAGTGCTGTTTACAGAAGAGTATCTGAGGGGCTAAGAGCGAACAAGTCATTTTCCAAGCAGAGCAGAGGCCAATCTGGCTTAGAGAAATTGCCTTTTTGTTATCACAGCACTCCAACCCATCCTGTAGTCATCCTGGAGCTGGAGTCAAAGCTCAGACACAGACCTCCCACTATGTGTGTGTATATGTGCATGAGAGCTGGACCACGGGAAACATCCCCACCAGCATTCAAATCCTTAGGGACAAAAACCTGGGGTAAGATAAGCGGATGTGATATGACCACATGGGTACAGAGCAACCCCTCACACCAGCAAAGTCTTTCAGAGAGCTAAACTGCTCCCTGGTGTAAATGTCAGTGATGAGAAATGTATAAGCAAACTGACCTCCAGAGTAGATCAGCATCCATACTATTGCAGTCAAATGTGCTCCTCAACGCAGCTTGGTGCAGGACGGAAGGCCAGAATCGGTGCCAGCCCTCCATTTCCCGCAGCTTCCCTCCCTGCTGATCCAGCCTGTGTGCCAGACAAGTGCTTTATTGCTTTTTCCCCTGCCCTTTGCCTTTCTCAGACATCATTTTGTCTCTTCCTTATGGGGAATAAAAAGGAGCAGTGGGGCGGCACTGCCCGAGCTCCCTGCAGCAGGGCTCCCCACTGCAGCCAGCGCTGCGAGGTGGCTGCTGCCATCACTGCATTTCACCCCAAGCCCACGTTGCTTTAACTGTCCCTAGTCCAGGTAAGAAAACCACAATGGAAAACTCTCCAGTCATGTCACAGTGATTTGTTTCAAAATCTGAGGCACTGGTGCCAGTTTTGGGAATCAGTCTCACAGGCCCCCCTAGCCTGCCACTCCTTGCCCTCAGCAGCCATAGGCCTCCTGCTGTGACCAAGAGCATAATTTCTCCATTGAGAGCATCCAGTTTGCTCCAGCTCCTTCAGGAAAAGCATGCTTTTCAGCATGGAGGAGGCTCAGCTGGAGGAGGGGAGAGCCCTGCTCCATCAGAGTACCTTCACATATCAAAGACAGTGTCTGCAAAGGGATGGACCTTCAGAAAAAGGAAAAAATCCTGGCAAGCCCCACAGAAGTAATGTGGGGTCCCATGACGAACAGGGAGAGAGACAAACCAAGACAGGAAAAACTAGCCAGAAACAGGATTCCAAAATAAGAGATGGGATTGCTCTGGAAGTGCCCATGGCTAAAAATCAGGATTATGAACTACTAAAGGGGCTTTTTTTACTTTTTCTTTTAAGGACTTAGTTTGCCTTATTTAAGAATAAGGATTAACTCCTAATTTGAGCCAGAGCCTTTAGCCCTACCTAACAACAGAGCTGGAAAGGACTGCTGTTTATCCGTGATTCAGCCTGTTTACAGCACAGCATGTTAAAGCAATTAAGGGTCCTTAAAGATAAAATACTCCTGCACAGAACACCATTAGGTCCATTTGAGTATGCAGTGTCAGCAAGTAAAACAGTATCTTTGACTCAGTGCTCTAAGAAAGTTTGAGCCTGGGTAATAACTTTTCTTTAATAATGCAAATTATAGAAAATAATGAGAACATTTGCATGCCTTCTCGACAAAGAGGGGTATTTCAAAGTCTCAGGGAGCAAGATAGGCAATAAGACATGTTCTTGTTCTCATGTGTCAGACTGCCTTGCTTTTTCCTCTTTCCTGCTGACCAAACAGTTTCAGGCTGGAAATGCTAATCACGCTTGTGTTTGCCATAGCTCACCCTCTTGTTCTTATTGTCTATAGAAACCTGCAATTCAACCAAATCACCGTCAACTGCGGTATTCACCACAGCACATCTATACGCCCACACATGCTTTACCCAGGCACTCCTCCGCACATCTACATGCATGAATCATCCTAGAATTCAAGGAGATGGGCAAAGCCTGAAACCTCCGAAGTGCTAAGCCAAAGAGGATGAATCCTCTCCTTTTTCTCTCTGCTGCCAAGTTCTTAGCTTTATGCTCCCATGCAATCATCAGATTAAAAACCCTGGTTTTCACAAACTTTGAAATTGAGCTTATTTGAGAGTCGCAAGATTAGAAGCAAGGGTGCCTTCCGCTGAGGCACAGGAACTGCCTGGACAAGCTAAACAGTCATTAAGAAGACTTGAAAACAAAGAGACAAAATATTTTTCAAGGCCCTGACAGGAATGTAAAACAACTGGAATAATAATATTTAAGTAAGAGAATTAGGGGCCCTAAACCAGTCCAAGAACAGTGCTCGAGGCTAGCACAAGCTAGTGAGAAAGCCCTTTAACTAACATTTATGGATGTGCTGGTCCTGGTTGCTGTAGAGTTAACTTTTTTCACAGTGGCTAGTATGGGGCTGTGTTTTGGATTTGTACTGAAAACAGGGTGGATAATATAGAGATGCTTTTGTTATTGCTGAGCAGGGCTTACACAGAGCCAAGTCCTCTTCTGCTTTTCATACTGCCACACTGGAAAGGAAGTTGGGGGTGCATGGGAAGTTGGGAGGAGACACAGCCAGGACAGGTGACCCAAACTGACCAAAGGGATATTCCAGACCATATGACATCATGCTCTGGATACAAACCTGGGGGGAAGAGGATAGAAAGGGGGAGATTTGGCATGATGACATTTGTCTTGCCAAGTAACCGTTCTGTGTGATGGGACCCTGCTCTCCTAGAGATGGCTGAACACCTGCCTGACCATGGGAAGCAGTGAATTAATTCCTTGCTTTGCTTTGCTTGCATGCATGGCTTTTGCTTTCCTGTTGAACTGTCTTTATCACAACCCACAACTGTCTTTATCTCAACGCTATCTCAACTAGCTTTTACCCTTCTGATTCTCTTCCCAATCCTGCTGGTGGGGGCGTGAGCAAACAGCTGTGAGGTGCTTGGCTGCTAGTTGGGGTTAAAGCACAACAATGAGAAAATGATGATAAAATCTGGCATAAGGTTTCCTAGTACACACACATCATCTCCACACCACAAAGATGTCACCAAGTGCACACTGAATTTTGCACAAAAAATTTCTAATAGGCTAACTTTGACTGGTACTGACCCCTCTCCTGCTCTTCTGAACAGCTCATATGCCCAAACAGAGATGCCTACTACCTTTTCAGGTACCAGGGTCCTCTGCCCAGCCTCCAGCTGCTGCTCCAAAGGGGTGCAGATGTTCATTGTGTCCTGAATCCCATCTACCAGGCCTGGGAAGATGCCTTGGATGCATCTTGTCTGCTTGGATTGCCTGGATCCCTCTCCTGGGGTCCTAAGGGTGCTGATGAGGAAGCAAGATTGTGTAGGAACCTTCAAACCCAGCTGGTGCTGTGCTTTGGCTGTCCGGAGGGTAACAGCTCAGCCGTGATTGACACGCGATACCCTCATTAAAACAGCACAGCAGCTCTGAAAAACCTTCCCTTTCAATTATATCTGGGAAACCAGAGCGATGTTGGGATGATGAATGCCTGAAGAAAATATAAATTTGGGATTCTTTTCCAGTCACAACACCTCACCACTGTCTCAGGATTTACAAGCCAGGTAGTTAATTCACACTTGTACTACTTGTACACAAGATCTCTAAAAAACTACTGTTTGTTTTTAAACAATCTCACCGTAGTTTTCCCAGTGACTCTTATGATAAGGTAAGATGTGAAGGTTTTTGAAAATGCTGTTGAAAAACTCAAAATTTCATTTGTAAATGGAAAAGAAACAAAAATGCATGAGAAATAAAGACTCTGTTTTTTCTGTTTCACATGTGCTATTTATTTACAACAGAAAGCTCTGCATTACCTGCTAAATCTGGCTGTATTGCAGGGCAGAAAAAATGAATGGATAGCACTTTCTAGACCTAAAATAATGACAATGATCAACTCAGAAGACAGTGTGGGAAATGACTTCTAGGCAAAGTCCTGATTCACTTTGTTACACAAAGGAAAAAAACACAGAAAATCTAAAACTCTATTACATTTTCCCTAATCTACACTAAACTTTGCCGGATAATAGGGTCTTCAAAATGATCCTAAAACATTTTTTGAATGAGAGGTCACTTGCCTGTATGTAGAGCTATCTGAATGCATTTATGCTGATGTAATATGCACTCTCCCACTACAGAGGAAAGGTTGCATCCAGGGAAAGCACTTATCAAGATTAAATTTACATTTTCTGAAATTGTCAGAAAGTGCTTTTCATGAAGAACAACTACAGAAGCCACACTCACATTTGGAAATGTCGCAAAAAGCACTTTCCAAAATAGGCTTTAGTACTCTTGAATGTGACGGAGCTAGAAAATCCACAAAAGAACTGATTTACAGTTTTTAAAGAAATGTGTTGATGTCTTTGAGATTAAAAACAATATCAAAATTAATTCAGAATATAATTTAAATGACAAAAAGGTTCACAGACTGAACTGCACACTTAGCTACATCTCAGACTCAGGACCTTTATATGCATGTATATATGGTTGTATATTAGCAAGCACAAAACACCTTTACTATTTTTATGTAGGTCTCAACACAGTAAAAATACATTTCATACATGTAAGCTTGCACTTTTACATTAGAAATGTGTCCATGTTATATACTGGGGACCCACGTGAAAGAAATTCCTGAGACTGTAGGAAAAAGGGTTCCAACAAAAGACCAAAAATTAAAACAATTCCAGTAAGGCTCAGCAGCCATCTCTGCTGTTTCAAGAATCTGCACTTTGAACTAGAACCAAATCCTGCCAAGCCTGATAATCCAACAGCCCTAAAGGACTTAAAGCATTAACAGCTCTCTTCCTCTCTCCTTCAGTGCACACATCTGAGGTGAGGGTTACATTCTCATTTTGAATGTAGGGGAAATTCACACCTACAGCAGCACTCATCAACAGAAAAAAAACCCCAAAACAACAAAAAACCACTCTCAAGTTTAAGAATGAAGTTAGTTTTGCAGACAACATTAGCAATGTCATTTGCCAAATGGGTTGTTGCCACTCAAAATTTCTGACCACATGAACAGAGTTATTGGACAAATTAATCCTTCCTGATCTGTGCTCTGAAATATCAACAATTTGTCCAAGTTACATTCTGCCCTGAACCTTTTCCGGTATCCTATGAGAAATGAGTCTGGTATGTTCAGTCCAGTTGCCAGAGAGCTGATGTTTCTTCGCCACAAAAATTATAACCTTGGTTATTGTTTCCCCTCACTGGCAATTCTCAGCACAGACCTCAAAGACTGAATATGCCTCAAACCAGGAATTACTAAATCTTGGAAAAGGCCAATTTTCAATTGCAGGGGCACTGCTGTTGTCATCAACCGACCCAGGATTTCGTTTTAGGAGAGGAAGAACCCCACACTCAAGTCGAAAGAAAGACCGAAGGAGTTTTACTGTACTGCTGCTGTTCCAGGGCTACATATGCTTCCTAGAAATGTCAATAATTATCTATTATTGAAAAGAAGCTAAAAGACATGACTTAAAAGCACTCTCATTTTGATTAATTTCTGCCACTTGTAGGCAGTTACTCATTAAACATTTAGACTAGAAATAGATAATTTGGGGAGATTACTATCACATCTGCAGAGGCCTAGCAAACAACGTGCTTGTTCATTTCCAATTGTTACACTTTTTGGCCAGAATTTTTTTCAAAAAGGATAAAACACTGGTGTACTAGATCACCAACAACTTGGTTCACTGAGATGGTTTTATTCTTTTCCTCTGATTTCTTAATGCAATGAAGATAGTCTCCTGTGTCACTTTATGAACTACATCACTTCACTGCCAAAGTCAACAGTAACAAACAAAAAGACCAAGGTAGTCTATTTGTTACTACACATATGCATGTGTGTGTATATATAGATATAAATATCACCCAAGAATACAGCAGAACATTCTCATCAGAGAGCCCTAAAAAAAATTATTCCCCAAACATTCTTTCTTGGCCAAATTTAATTTCCCTTGGTGAATATTCCGTAAAATGTGGTGGATTTTTTCCTTTGTTCTCAAGGCAGAAAAGAATCAAAGTAATTAAAGAATTAGAAGAGCCTCCTCCAGACTCACAATAAAAGCTGATCATTCCCACAGACTTTCTTATTTGCAAATATCATCCTGCTCTTTCCAGCCCGCATGAAACTCCATCTTCATCAAGGAACCAACACTGATCTCCAGTATTAGTTGGTGGATAATAACACTTCAATGCAATGGAAAAGGAAAGCAGAGCATTCCCAATGGAGGAGATGAAACCTATTGTGCCCAATGACAGTGGCCCAGGGCTGGAAGCATGATGTGTTGGAGTACAACCACTGGGTGGGTGACCTCCCTTCTCCCCTTCCTTCTCCTTCCCTGAAGAGCCAGCCACAGAAATCAAGGCTGATCAGCTCAGGTTTATTCTGCTATTCATCAAATAAAACCTTTACCGATGGCCAAAATGAAAGCAAATTCAGGAAGTGGTATTATCACAAAAGTTGCTCATCTGTTGAGCCCGTATGAAACAAATCAATAAAAAAGCAGCACTTGTGGGTCCGTACTGTATCCTTCCTCCAGGCTTATCATTACGCACAGTGAAAGTGATTCAAAATCATGCCAAACATGGGCTACCACAAATGCTCTCACCACTCCAAAACTGCTTGCACACGACTCCCTCAAGAGTATAGTCTATCCTATATCAACCTCATCTTGCCTCTGCATAAAAGCACCAAATTAAGGTTCCCTGCATTCTGCACAAGCCTGAAAACACTGTTAGTCATTTCAGAAAGAATTAACACTCCATTAACACTCATAACTGTAATACTCATAACTATGGAACAGAAGACATGTGAAGATTGAGCCCAAACAATTTAACTGCTCTACAGTCTGCAATGCTGCATGGAACTGAGAAGGTAAACCCTAAACCTCTGCCACCAACTCAAAACAAAAATTCCTTCTCTGTTATGGAAATAATGGTTGATTTATTGCTAGAGAAAATAAAGTTGACAAGTTTAGTAACTCCTCCAAGGTCACAGGAAGTCAGTGGCTGGGCAGGAACCAGCTGGTGGAACCCAAACCTCTCCCCACTCCCAGTTAACAACGGATTCACCTACTTCAGTGAGCACACAAGGGGCTAGAACGTCTGTTCTCCCAAAGCCAGCTAGTCATGACATACTCCCCTCCCCAAGAAAAACAAAAAATACATGTTTTGGGCAAAAACCCTCCCAAAACCAGTATTAAAGATTAAGGTAATCTTTAAATACTTAAAGATTGGGAGCAGTTGATGGTGGTTTGGTAAAACAGGGTAGAAACCCCAAACTATTGCTGCTGAAGGGCTTCAGTGGGATCCAAAACTTAAAAACATCTCATTACTTAAACACTTAATCCCAAGATGATTTAAAACTCACACATATGCACATACTATGCTTTCCAAAAAAAATCTGGAAAACCTCTTGGCAAAGGGTGATTCCCTTGTTTCCTATTTGTGCCTGTCTAAAAGAATGAGACAGACGATAATAGCTGCCTCCCTGCAAACAAGTGCTGCTGGGAGTGCTGGAAACATCCAGCAACGAGAGGTTAATTTTTTATTAATTAGAGCACAAAGCATCCTCGCTTGTCCCTCATTAGGCATCTCCAGGCAGTTTGGCTTGGCTAAGCAGAGAGCTAAGGGAGGCAAAGGCACTCTGTGACAAGGCTGTCGTGGAGAAAGCTGATCGCTCCTGCTCCAGGAAAGCTTCTTCAACCAGGACACAGCAAGTTTGATCAACAGCGGTTTCTCAGGCTGGATAAAGGTGATCCCAGTGCATTGCTCGCTTTGTTGTCTGACAAGGCTCCTGAAATCTGAGCCTGCAGCAACAAACCCCATCCATTTCAGCCAGGCTGGGTTTTTTTTTAAACAGGTGGGGAGGGAGAAAGCACCAGCAAAGGCAGGCAGGGAAAATTATCAGGAAAGCAAGCAAAGGGAGAAGAGAGAGTGGGTATTACAGATTCATATATTTAAATATAACCCTATTATGTCTGATACACCAAAGCAAAGGGTCTCAATTTGAAGTTTAAAAACAACTAAGATTCTGGTAATGAACACTGTGGGGCAGGTACACCTTGAAACATACAGCACTGAGAATGACCAAACTTGGTTCTTTTTTTCCTTGTGGCAAAAAAAAAGATTTCACAAGTATGGAAAATTTAACCCCTCCAGTTCATTCCCACATCCTGGCAAGTCACCAGAACAACTCCAGATGGGCCTGAGAAAGAACATACAGGGCCTGCGTATACACCACAGTGCATCCTTTCCCTATGATATGCTGCAGACAAGGAATGCTGCTTTCCCCACGACAAGCTGTGGGGAGGTGTGTGTCTATCCCCATCCACATGCTCACATGCCAGAGTTTCCTCTTTTTCATTTATTCTTCTCATTTTTCATTTCTTATTCTCCTGGGAAGACAGCTCAGACAGTGTCTGGCCTTACCCAGAGATAAACCTCCTTGTTCTTGTCAAAAGTGGAGCTGGGAGAATGGCAGCGCAGGCAGCGCGGTATTTTAACTCTTCCTCATAAAAACGGATGAAGAATGGCAGCACAGCATTAGCACTGGCACAGGTTACTCACAGCCCACCAACTCCATCCACACCTTTCCGAATCAGCTGGCATTTTATTTAAGTGTCAGTCGAAACATTCTGATTCGTGACTCCTAACAGTGGAATATTACATGATACTTGCAAAATGGACGTCATATCAAATTAAGGAGAGTTTAAAAATTGAAATCAATCAACAATTTTAAATTGACTCTTCAGAAAGCTCAGTGTTACTACCTGCTGCTGGTTTTGCCAGGCACAGGCAGATTTGTTCCTCAGCCATTCTTTGCAATTACTGTGTTTTGGCTTCAGCTGCATTGTATTTGCCTGAAGATCAAAACATGCTTTTCAAAAAATTACAAAACCCTGAATTAAGTAAGTAAATGTATAAGCTGAGGTTGGAACTATCTGGGAAATACATCCCAGAGTGAAGTTAACCAGCATAAGAATTAGAAATAATGTTGATCTCTAGATTCAGATTTCTTTTAAATTAGAAGCATTTTCAAAGTTTTTAGAAAGTTGAGCCATTGGGATGCAAAACCAAGTATCTATTTCTTTAAATGATTTTAAAAGGTAACTTTATACATCAGAGCCCATGACTGTTCAAGTATTTTTGGAAAATTTGCTGAAAACTCATCAGTATGCCTCTTATATGCTTTACTGTAGCCCAATACGGAGGCAATAGCCATAGGTACCACATTTGCATTTTTATGTAGACATTTACATGAATAAATGAAGTGTTTTTTATATCTGGATTCCCATTTAGGCACAAATCCCTGTTTCCAAGAGCACATTTTCAGGAGCATGCTGAAAACAGAGCCCTTAAACAATGCCTTGCTGCAGCAGCCTTCCCCAAAATGGCAGCAGCCTTCCCCAAAATGCAATTTTAAACTCATTTTTCCTCTGTATCTCCAGAGCTCTGCAAGACCCTTTGAGGATTTTAAACCCCTACAAGCATGCCTGTTTACCGTGGCAATGCTACAGCTGACAGCAAATTCATTCCCTTGCAAATGATCCTCTTGGCACCACATTTTGGAATTTACTCCACCATTTCCAGAGAAGGTACATCGAGACCTGGAGAAGCATCTAGTCACACACACCCTGAGCATTTTTAGTTCATTGGAAATTTAAGCATTTTAAAATAATTGGGGGGGGGGGGGGGGGAATGGACCGTGGGAAAAAGGGATTAACCAAAATATTCAAACTCCCTGCAGGAAGGCTCACTTCAATCACAGCTTCTCCCAGATAGATGGTGATGACTTCACACCCTAATCAGTCTCTGGGGAAGCCTGCTCCCACAGTGACAGACACAGGCTCTGGTCCTGGGTCTGCTCTGAATTTCCTGTGGGACTGGGAGTTATTTAAAATTTGTACTGCTTCAGCATTTCACCAATTCATCAGTGGGTCAAACCACAGTTTAACACCAGTTTCAGTTTCTAAAAGGAATGTATCCGGTTCAGAAGTCAGTTGTACTCGCTCTACTTACTATGAGACAAAAGGATAAAGAAATCCCCATGCTATTGTTAAATACACCCAAATATCCACACCATCCCTTGCTGCAGAACTGCCTTTTGCTAAATCCTGTGAAATGCTATGAAGAGCTATTTGTTTCCATCCCCAAAGAATTCCCCTTAAAAACTCTGCAGCTCAATTGCAAAGTGTTTATTTAATGCCTTCAGAAAGCTGGATTTTCTGAAGGACACTGCAACCTTCACTGTCCCCGAACCCAGCAGTTCTCCTGCACCTGGAAGCACACTGGGGGAGCACGGGGCTGGAGCCCACGAAACCCAAGCACAGCTTGGAAAGAAACCCAAACTCCACAATTCCCTTAGCACACATGTGTTTTCCTCTTCAAGTTGAATCCCCTGCTTGCCGTTTCTCAGGCTAAAGCTAAAAAAACTTATAAAATATCTAAGTAATTCCTTTTATTTTAATGGCTCAGACTTAAAACTATTTGGCAAACTGCTGTCACACACGAAAACAGCAGATGAATCATTATTTTTATCAAATTCTGTATTTAAGGCATAAATCCCCTAGTGGAATAGAAGACTGCAGACAGGCTAGTTTTGTAGATACAGCAGCAGAGGGCAATACTACTACTCTGCCATGAAAAGACATCACAAGATACTTGGACCAATACCTTCAAGTCCCTCTCTGTAACAGCTCCTCATCTGAAGATGGTACTCAAGGTGTGCCCAGCAAAAGGACCTGCTCTACCACTGGAGCTTCAAGGCATGGGTTTCCATCCCATAAAATAAGCCAAGGGCAAAGTTTCCAAAACTGTTTAATATCTAAGTCCTTGGTTTTTCCCCAAGGAAACTTGTAGGGTGCTTCATCTCCAGCCTGGTCTGCCTGCAGCTCACCATCAGGGTTTTTTTTTTCCTTCCTCCTGCTGTGCTCTGAGCTGGACGGAGGATAACTGAAAAAACCGCTCAGATATTGCTTACATAGTACAGCAGAATCATCACATTCTCATACCTCCTCTGTCAGGTATGGCAGAGCATACCCTCAAGCTCAGATGAGGTGAATGCAGGGAAGGACATGCTGCCAGTGGGCCTCAACAGGTTTCAAGGCTATGACGGCAGCCACAGATGGGAGCATGTCTCAGCAGTGATGAAGGGGGCATTTCAATCTTGTTAGTTCAATCATATTAAGCTTAACAAAAATGAAAAACACGCCTTTTATCCATCAAACAAAGGTGTCAGATAAGCTGAAGCTGCTGGCTCAGCTCTTTTAGAGTTACTCTTGTTAGAGTGTGTGTACAATAAGTCTGGACTCCTCTCTCTACACTTTCAATGTCCACATGCGGTACCTGAACCACCTCTCTTTTTCCTGTCATTAAAATAGACAGAGGAGCCCTCAGGACCTTACTGGGTTATGATGCAATTTGGGTACTGTTTGCAACATGTGATGAATTTCTGGAGGAATGCAGCACTTCTAGTAACTGCTCTGTAACTGAAAGCTGCACGACTTGAAAGCTGTTTTCCTACTTGGCTCTTCTGTGAGTGGAAATTTCTGTAACAAAGGTAAAATCATCAACCACACGAGGAGCTACTGTAATACAGACTTGTGCTGTGGCTTTTTGAGCCTAATTCCAGTGGACCTTATGTGGGGTGCCAGGACAAAATCTGCAAGACCAGGAAAGAGAACTAGAAATGCAGAGAGGAGCCTGTGACCCTGCTGCCACCACCTTTCAGCCTCCTTCATGCCTGGTCTCTCCAAAAAGCCTGAGACTATTATTTCCCTGCAAAGTAGCTGGAAGAAACACCAGCACTGCATGACCACCTGTGTGGGGCAGCAGGTAAGTGGGTTTCCTGTCCATTCCAAAAGGTCAAGCTATACCCTGAAGTCTGGATGAGTGTTTCACCTGGATAAAGACCATGGTCAGTAAAATGTTATGCAGCACTACACTGCTAACACAAAAAATGTGTATGCTATTAAATGTGCCAATAATGAGTTGAAAACACAAGTTATACTGGAAAACAATTAAGGTTGATGAAATGCTCCAACAATTTGTAGGCCCAGTAATGCCAAGCCCTTTGAAGCCCTTTCTTAAAAAACATCTCCTCTCACACATTAAAACAGGAAGCAGTGCCTTCAGACACTTGGCATTAGCCACCAGGAGGCAGGCAAATCTAAACAAGTTCATGTAGGTGCAGAATTAAACCTGACAGCTGTACCACTCCTCGGCAAGCAAACAATGCGACCAAAGGGAAACAGTGAAACATCCCCCATTTGTAAAGCCAAGCTTAATTGTAAGCAAAAATCCTTCCCAAAGAAAGCTACTGAGAACTGATGGAAACTAACAACATGGCCTATCATTGCAGGGGCATCATGTGCTTTTCTGGGTGCCTCTGCTCCTGGGGCAGTTTGTGGCCAGTGGCCCTTGGAAACTGTGTGAACTTGGTGAGCAAAGCCCCAGCGACAAAGGACACAGTGGCTCCACTGTCCCAGCACAGCTGGGAAAACAGAGAAGGAAGAAGCCAGCCTGCTCCATATTCTCCAGGACCTCCTGCAGAAGTGGGCTACTGCTAAGGGATGACCTGCAGGCATGAACACCCAAAAAATCTTTTAAAAAGTCTATGGGTAATTAGGAAAATGCTGTGAACTATGGTATGTAAATTACAGGTATCTCTACAGACTGTGAGAAGGCATTTCAAGGTAGCTGAATTATCTTGACACAAAGCAGTTATTTATACATAAATTACAGTAACTTTGCCCATGCTAACGAGGCTGTCATTTTCCCCTGTGATTTACTGTGATCTTGTAATGCAAAAGCTTCATTTCCCTGGCACCACAGCAGTAATGGGATTGGTAATTCCCACACCACGAGTGCTTTCCTTGCCAAAGGTAGTGGCAAATCCTGGGTGCATTTGCAGGTCACTCCCAGCCCAGGGAGGCCACCCCACACACCTGCACCAGCCCCTGACCCGCCGGCCGTGGGGCGGTCACAGCTGGGGGATGCCTGCCCTCATCGAGCAACTGGCTTGGAGGAAGTGGCATCAACAGACCAAACTGAAGAAGACCAAAGCCGAAAGATGACAGGAAAATTAAACTGTGCCTGAAGTTAATTCTTTCATAACAAATACATGAAGAATTAGCATTTTTTTAGGGCATTGGCTTTTATAAATAAGGCACTTTTTTACTCATCCTCTAGATTGGTCATGACCCACAGGCTCTGTCCTACCCGGTTTGCCCTGACCACCATCAGGCTCTCCCCCAAGTTAAGCAAGGGGAGAGAAGGAGTGGAGATATCTCCCCGTGCAAGGCACAGCTTCACTATGATTCGGAGGTGCAGCCATGGATTCTGGCCCAAGAGGGGCTCTCCAGTTGCACCCTTCCTTTCATCCCTGCAAAAACACTCTGTCTTTCCTTCCTAGATGCAGCTCCCGCTCAGGCATGAATCTGTACAAATGCAGCCTTGGTCCTTCTGATTTTTTTATCTGTTTATGAGGCAGTAAAAAGATATTTATCTCAATTTCAAAGTAACAGTCATCTTGTGCGAGCCTAAAATTTCCAACGTGGCAGCATGCTGGCTCTTGGTGAAGGATACAAACTTCGCCAAAATTATGGGAGGCAATGTGAAGTCTGCATTTATGCTAAGCTGGAACTCAGACTTGTTTAATTAAATTACCTGATGGGGAAGTACTGGAACCAAGTAACAGCAATTAGTTGAAGTACTGAGTTTGTTCCAGCTGGACCTTGACATGGAGTAAAACTGGGCAGAAGGATCACAATAACCCAAATGTGCACTTGCAGTTAAAGACCAGCCTCACACCTGCCCAGCCTGGGTCATCCCTTTGCCAACACTCTGCCCTTATACACCTCACCTAGAACAGAGAGACAGAGATAGAGGGAAGCCTGGATCCACCCCACAGTGCAGGATCAGCTCCAACAGCAGCAGACTTTTGGGAGAGTGGAGTCTGTGACGTCCATGGCCACCATCCTGCTCCACCAGCAGCCCCATCCCAGGTGAAGGCCACCCATCCAGCAGCAAAACAAGGAGGGTAAGACCAAAGGAAAAATTTCCTCTAATCTGTGAAAACAAAGCCCACAGTGCCTTTGGTAAGACCAAAGGAAAAATGTTCTCTAATCTGTGAAAACAAAGCCCACAGTGCCTTTGGTAAGACCAAAGGAAAAATGTTCTCTAATCTGTGAAAACAAAGCCCACAGTGCCTCCCTAAACATCCATGTAAACTCTTCTGTTTCCAATCGTTCTCCATATTTAATCAAAAAAATAGTTTGCTGCTATGTTGGCAATTTTAAAAGTCCCCTAAATCCCTGTAAAAAAGGAAAATGATCCTTCCCGCTCAGCAGGGGCGTGCTGAAGAAGATAATCCGTTTAGGAACAACCGCAACTGTTCTTGGAAGGAAAACAGAAGTCTCCTTGAGATACTTCCACCTCATTCTCAA
The DNA here is from genome assembly GCA_013397135.1 of Pachyramphus minor. NCBI lineage: Eukaryota > Metazoa > Chordata > Aves > Passeriformes > Tyrannidae > Pachyramphus > Pachyramphus minor. The sequence continues at coordinate 1,122,236 of VYXB01002021.1, read as the reverse complement.
AACTCCTAAGTTTTAGCAACAAGGTTGCTACCCCTCTTCTTTGTTGCAGGATTCAGGAGTCTTGCTTTAACATGAAGAAAAAAGGAGAAGGAAATGGTGAAGTGGAAAGAACCTCCCTCAGTTCAAAGAGAAGAATTGATTTTGATTTTCTGTAAGTAAGTATAAAAGAAAGCAGGCAAATTATTTTATACTTTTATGTCTTTGAACTGTGACCAGGCATTGTAAATGCTAAGGTCTGCTACTAGCAATGAACATGGACAAGAAAGAGAACTCATTTTACCCGGGAGGTCTGGCTGCTTTTCTAGTGGTACTTAGAAAGCCACTCTTGACCAGAAGCTCACCAGGGTATTTCTTGGCTGGCAAGGCTGCTGCAAATTGAACTGGAATAATGCTAAATGAGGGGGAATCCCTTTGGTTGCATTGCTAACAGAAGCTAAAAGAAAATTATCTATTTACACCTTCATGCAACATCCTCTCAAATCATCTAAGCACAAAGGTAATCAGCATTTGCCAGCGACTGCTGCGTTGCATGGCTCATGGCAACCTCACCCTGGCCTCATGGGTTATATCATACGCTTCAGAGAAAAAACAATTATCACCACCAGCCTAAACAAGTCGAATAAATAGGATATGTGACCAAGCTGTCCAGCAGGTTTATGAAAGCAGAGTAATTGTTACTGTCACACCTTGGAGGCATAGAAAAAGGATAAAAATGCACACAGGTAATTTGATACATGACATTTCGTATGCAAAGCAGAGTGATGGTGAATGATTAAAGCAGCAAAAACCTCTAGCCAGTATGCTGCAAACCACGTATCTTCCTATTTTGCTGGTTTGTACCCTTTGCAAGCTATCATGACAGGGACTTCTGAAAAGAGCTGACTCTCCAAAGCAAAAATTGTGGTGGCCAGCTTACATAAATATTGGGACTTAACATTTATCTTTCCGATGCATGTAGTGAAAAAAATCCCCATCCCACAGCACCACAGCACTTGAGAGACAAGAATTACAGGGGAAATAATGTGAAGAAGTGGGTCAGATAAGAGATAAGTGGAGAACAGCACACATTTCACTCAGGCAGGGTAAGCACAGGACAGGGCAGGAGATCCAGACTGCTAGGCTGCTTTCCAGCTCTGCCCTTCCAGCTCCCTTTGGGGTGGTGAAAAACCTGTCGGTTGCCTCCTCCATGGGCTAGCTTCCACATCCATAAAATGGAAACAGGGGTACCCATTTCCTTTGTAAAACTCTTTGAGATTTGTAACTCTGTACTCTGCAAGATTTCTACTTTGCCACATGCAGTTTAGAAAGGGTTTTCTGAAGTGAACTGTTCCTGTTCTTATTAATACACTCCATGCAGGGTGGGGAACAACTAATCAGATTACAGCCTTTCAGAAAAAGACCTGGTGATTACAGTGAAAACCAGGATATCTTCTCAAGTTGAAAAAGAAAAACAAAACAAAACAAAAAAAAACAACGGAAAGAAAAAACCTAAACGCTGCCCAGTCTGGAAAGCAGAGACAGGAGCACAGGCTGCAAGACGCATGAAGTCATCTTTCCACTGCTGTCAACAGCTTGCGTGGCCCCAGCTGACAGAGCAGAGGTGACGTGCCTCCAGAAATATGTAGGGCAATTGAGTTTCTAGAAAAAGCCCAAGTGAGGCCACGTTGTGCACCAGGGGAACAGGAAAAGTCCTTGAACGGGACAGCCCTGCAGTTTGACACTGCCAGTCTGGTTGTGGGTTATACCACCGAGGTGGCCAAGGGGATGCAGCTGGGATTAGCCAACCCAGTACTGCTGCACAACTGACTGGGAGGGCATTTGGCTGCCCTGGCAGTGAACAGCCAGGGAAACACCTGAAGCTACAGGTGTCAGCCCACCCAAGACAGCCCTTATGGCTCTGGAAATAAAGGTGTGTGCCAGGGATGGCATGCTCCTGCTGAAGCTGTGATGCTAAAAAGGAACTGTAAAAGGCAAAGCCATGAGCTCTCTCCTACCCCTCCACATTTCCTGTTTGGCCTTAGCATGGATCCCGTCTCCAGCGAGGTAAGAGCCTTTAAGGCTCTGCAGGTAAAACACTCTGGGTCAAAACACTTTCCTACACTTCCAGGAGACCTGCTGTATAAAGCAGTGAAGGGAAGATGTGGGTCCCTTTCCAGCTTGGTCTGTGCTTTGGTCTCCTCCCTCCCCTGCTCTCAGCAGTATTTCCTTGGGCTCAGCTGGAAGGATTGTAAATAGAAGCAGGTCGGCATGTGTAATCTATTCAATATTTGCACCAAAAGAGGTCAGGTGCCTAGGGAACCGAAAGGCCCATTTTCCTCCTGGAAAAGGAGCATTAGCACTTTCTTAACAAGACTGTGCCCAGTTAAATTTAGTGACTGGCACACACATTGCACAAGGTCAGGCTGGCTTTGCAGAAGCCTATCTAACTTTGACATCGTCGCACCTCATTTCTTTTTCGTATATTTGCGATAAACCAATTTGTCATTCATGCTTGAACATCTATCCTCTGAGTCATGTCTAGGCACAAGGGTTTTTTGAGACCGGCGTCTGGGGGCATGAACAAAAAGACCATTAATGGCAGTGGAGGCTATGGACAGTAAGAATTTTAACTCACCCAGTTTATGAAAGTAATTTGTTTTCAGGTTATTGGCGGTGATGGTGGATATCAGACTCACATTGCAAATAAGAAGAAAGAAAAAATCAGAGACTCGAGAACTGGGCTAAAAACAACACCGCAAATGAATAACTGTGGAAAACATTACTGAAAAATATTGTATATCCTCTTTCCCAGAACAGATAAACCCATGAAAAAGAGGCCAAGTCTGGAGACTAGTTCTCCTACAGACTCTTTTTCTCATTTTACTGTTGTTTCTTAATACTTCATATTCACCAAGTGCAATATTAGATTATGACTGGCATTTCTCTTATGTGGCTTATATTAGAGAGGGGCCCAAGCAAGAGCCAGCTGGAAGGAAAAAGGGAAAATATTTCCCAAAATTTTTCATTAAAAAAGTATCCGCTATGAAATCCACATCTGGATTTTCCTGCTGAGACTTATCTCTATCTTACTTATTTCATTCTCTTTTATTATTTTTGCATATCTATTATTGAGTTTTCTTTATGCATATACCACTATGTATATTTAGGTTCCCAGATAATCCTGCAGCCAATAAAATACTTTTCGATCTAAAACCAAATCATTGACCCCAGTCACCTTCCAGCCCCACTCTGGGTATAATGCCTACCCAGTTTTCAAGTCATCAGTTAAGATGGATACTGCTTTACACTCCACTTGGGCTTTTCAGCCTTTCTGTATGCTGTTGAGTGGATAACCTGCTTCTTAGCAATTGTGTCATTTTACTAATGAGCAAAAAGAAATAAAACTTGTTTGCATACAAGTTAATTGTCCCACCAAATTTTAAGGTGCTTTATGCTATGCTACATAACTAACACTTTGGAATGGAAGGTACCATATGAACATTTAATCATACATATAAGAATACTATGTACACATATACACTTATATATTATTTATATGGCCATATATAACTCAAATTAAATGCATGAGTTTCAGCAGTATCGCTTAAACCATATTACCAGTTATTTGTGAATTTTTTTCCCCTGAATTTTCCATGAGACTCACAGTGATTGAAAACAACTGCACCACCAAGGTCTCCTTGTTAATGGATGTGTCAAAATCCCAGAGGTAAAAGTAGTGGCTGCAGCTCCGCACGTTACACTGCATTTCTCATCCATTTCACAGCACAGAGCTGAAGTTATTTTTTAAGCCATATGGTTTTGCTATACTTGCAACCTAGAGTTAACACTATACTTTTAAGTGCATGAGTAGGCATTTACACACATAGAATACAAAACCCAATCTCCCAGTACTCATTTACATATATATGTTTGCACACACATGCAAGATTTATGTATAATGGATGCACTTAAGAAGCCCCTTCTGATCCTTGAGATATTGGCACCTTCAGTAATGTGCTCCATGTTTGAGTGGATGCAGGTATCTCTCCATCCCCTGCTCCTTCCACATACTACTGCAAGGCATAAACTGGTCTATATAAGCGTTATGCATTTATAATATATGGTACATTTATACCCAGAGAAGTACTCCCCATGCATCCATTTTGAGCAGCCTGTGCATAGATTGCTGCATACATCACTGGTGCAATCTCGTAAATCAGTCACCCCTAAATTGAACCTCCACTGCCACAAGCATCTTATATGAAGATGTTATAACTCAGCAACAGTACAATAACTACCTCTCATGACCTACTAAAAATTGCATGCCCCCATTTGTGACCCTACTGCCTTAAAAGTCGATGGTGCACATTGCCATGCTCAGTTGTACACTTGTGCTTGGAGATGAGCAGCCAAGATGTAACTGGTACGTAACCAAAACTACCATGTGCTCAGACACAACCAACACTGGCACCTCCCTGGGTGATCTTCCATTACTTGAGGAACAAAAACTACGAACACCTTCAGTCAGTTCAGTCGGGGAGCTTAGCTGAGGACTGCCCTCAGTACCCACCAATGCAGCTTTGCCTCCATCCCACTCCTGAACGCTGCCCAAGGATTATGCATGGCACTCAGTGAAGAGGACACAAAGCTTTGAAGCCACTGTGGATACCAGAAGGAGAAAGCCAAGCCAGGCTCCTCAGCTGTTTCACATCACACAATGCCCAGTGCACTTTTATTTGTTCTATAAGACAAACACAAAGATAGATAAATAATGAGAGCTGGTGAGACACTACCTTTTAGTCAGATTGTTAATTCATGAGAATAAAGCATTGCTGCCTCTACGGACAGGCTCAGCTCTCCTGAGTTACAGCAATACAACCAACAAGAAAATTTAAGAGGGATCCTTCCCAAGAGTAAGTGCTACACAGACAGGACACAGGCGATGGGTTTGAGTTTGGTTGGCCATTTGTCTTCAGCAGGCCAGGGAGCAGGATCACGCAGCAGCAATGTATACAGAGAATATATGCTGGGGAAGAGAATTACAAGGCTGTAAAACACATCATGGGGTCCAGCCAAATCACATCAACTAGGAGAATGGAGCTCAAAGGGTTAGTGATGCCAAAGGAAAGCTGTGAAGTGTTTACTGATGGGTTCAATGTCACTGTCATTCCTCTTTTGTACAGCTCTGTTATTCAGATGCTGCAACAAGGGCCATTTTAACATTTCATGGTTTTTCTGAAAGGGTTATTCGTATTTCGCCTCCCGTTTCCTGAACTGCATCAACATGAATTTCAGCATTAATTCCCACTGATTACCTGATCTGCAGATGGTTATGCACATGAATATTTGTGCATTCCAATCAGGTAAATTCAAGGGAATTATTCAAGTATATAAAGAAAAGCAGAAAGGTAACAGCAAATATGACAATAGAAAATAACAAAAGATGTATCCTGTTCAATATTCTTTTAAAAAAGAAATACAGGTTAAAAGATTCAGTGGTAGAAACATTCTTGAGATTATCAGTGAAGCATGATGCTGCATGATATTTTATTTCTTACTGTTGTTTTAATTAAGGGAATAACTTAATTAAATAAATGAGTGGCACACAAAAGAAATCTAAAAAACCTGAGGTACTGCTGTTCATATCTGTCTCCAATGTCATCCACAAAGCTACTGCCCTGTGAGTCCTCCTCAAACACCTTGAGACTAATTTGCCTATAAAGCTGAGAAGACTTATTTTCCCCATGAGAAGGAATAATTTCATTCGGGAAGCAATGTGCTACACAAGCAAACCCAGAACCAGGCGATGGAGAGGCTGTGCTTGTATGCAGGACGGGAGCACAGATGCTGCAGAGGCTGAGGAGACAAACGGGGCAAAACTGCTCCTCTTGAATGCCTGATCCCCTGCAAGACACAGCTGGAGACCCGTGTCAGCAGGCAACCCACATTGCCTGAGAGACATGCCAGCATTTCAAACAATTGAAACCCCCCAATGCCTAGAGCTCAGCAACAGAATCTGGGCCAGAACACATATTTATTGTGTTGTAAAAACACCTATGAAAGCGAGGAGACACTGTGAAGAGAGATGGGGGAGAGGTTCTCCTTCTTCCACCCATCACTCCCGAAATAATGTGAAGAGATGAAGAACTACAAAAATGAGGGGGGAGGAAGAGGTGCTGCTGGCAAGGCCCAGGCAGCATTGTCAGGGCAGCACGGGGCAGCTGTTTGCCTCAGTTGAACACAGCCTGCGGGGCAGAAGATTCTGTGCAGCCTGGGATATACCAGCCCATGGAGGTTGGGGAGGGTGAGTGGGTAAATCCTGTTTAGGGAAGCAACCTTTTCCATGCCTATCATGGGGTCAGAAATTAGATCCTTTTGTTTTTGGAAAGAAGTATTTCTAGCTGACTCCATTCCTGTTACAAATGAAAGGTTGCAGAAGAAAGGAAAAGGCTTAACATGTATATTAAATTTAAATATAGACATCTGACATTTGTAAAAAATTAATCTGCAGTATTTAACTGCAGAGCTGTACAAATTGGTGCTTTCTGTTTACATAGGAGGCTTATGCAGTCAATTCTCATAGTTCAGTGGATATTGTACTTTAGCATTTAACTCTTTTAAGCTTATTTTTCTGTGACAGAGAGGAGGGGTCCAGGGAGCATAGAGTGGATTACACTTGAAGCAGATATCCTATGAACATGTTTGGAATGGTTTAACAAACTCTTAAATTGACAGCTGCCAGAATGCAATAGCTTTCATAGAGAAAAGGATGTGAGGGAAAAAAAGAAATAAAAAAAAAAAAAGGTCATTTTAAGAACATTTCTCTGCCTCCCACATGGTAGGCTGCTGCAGAGCTATTGGCTAAACCCAGGATGCTTCACAAGTGAAGGAGAGCTGCACACCCTGTTGTCCCACTGGCCCCTCGCCAGTCCCACGCCAGTAAGGCTCCAGAGGAAGCTCTGCACAGCCAGCACACAGCCCAGGCAGGGGCTGTATCCTGCCCTGACTCACCACCCTGCACTGGCCCTGCTGGAGCCTGGCCCAGCCCCATCGGCAGGAGCAAGCAGCTTCAGTCCCTGCTTCAGATTAACAAATAAAAAACCAAAGACAAAACAAAAGAAAAACAAAAAAAACCCCACCCAAACTAAAACAACCAAAAAAACAAAGAAAAAATAAACAAAAAAATAAAAGAGAGAAAAATAGTAGATTTCATCAAACAAGAAACAAACCCCAATTTTGCCTTCCTTGCTCTGTAACCAAAGACAGATTATCTGTACACCAGCAGAAACAGAACAGCAGCCCCACATCCTGCATCTCCTGAACAGCAGCGCGCAGTGTCATTTATTGTCAGTCCTGCCCCATGATCAATCAAACACTGTTTTGGTTGCTCATAAATTACCTCTGTAGATAACATACCACATGAGAGAGGGAGGGAGGGAAGGAGAGAAAGCAAGACAACACTCCCATTTATCCCCAGGGCAATCCCAACAGCTCTGGGCAATCTGATACAAATTGGATTTTAAGACCTCAATAAATATCTAACAATATTTGAGATGGCAACATATTAAGGGTATTAATGTACCAAAGAATCATGTCCCTTCTTCTTTTCTTGAAGTAAATAAAAGTTGGAAAGCTAACATCTAAAAACCCCAAACTTGTCCTGTGCAACATGCGTTTCAAGGAGGTGGTCTGTAATAGCCTGCAAATAACCAGGCTTGCACAGGACTGATGTCAAGTTGTCAGATGCACAAATCTCCACCATCAGTCAGGTTGATTAATATTTGAATAAAGCCCCTATCTCTACATACACAGGAAAATATGTGCAAATGAGATACTGCAATGTAAGGGAGATTAAGAATCCAGTACAACATGAGATTAAAGATATTGCTTCTGCCTGGGGTCTGAGGTCAACATCACTCGCTCTTCCCAAGACACAAAAGCGTCTCTCTCGACTCAGAGTGCTCTGAGGGCCCTCCAAGGCATTTTGGTTGACTTCAGCTGCAAGAGATAACACAAGTCCCTTGGTCTGGTGCTGGATGCATTTGGATTACTTTTGGCTTGGATACAATGCAAGCCAAGAATCAGGTGGAGATGAGGTGCTCTTAGCATCCTCCTGCTGGGAAACGTAAGGTCTGGAGGAAGATTCTAAGGAGCCTAGGGCAGGGCTCTTCATCCCAGAACCTGTGCAGGGGAAACTACACCAGTCAGCAGTGCTCAAGGGGAGGCGGGACACACTCATCAGACCCAGCACCTCCATCACATGGCTCAGTGTTGATGGTGCTCTCATCTATAAGAGCACAGGTGGTGTTTCATCATGGCTGCCTGTGAAATGCTGAGAGGTTGCCATTGGATTTGCCTGCCCTGCTTGTGGCAATGGAGCAAGACAGCCCAAAATGGCCTGGAGCCATCCAGTAGCCAACAGCTGGCAGCAACTCTGGGTCACTGCCAAGTCCCATGTTAGCCAGGAAAGTGCTTCTGTTGTCTGACCTTTCTAATCCTGCTGCATCTCATACACACCACAGCAGTTCGAGCCAAAGTGCTAAAGTTAGGCTTGGGAGTGCCATTCCTCGAAAGCCTTATCCCTCTGACACAGATCATCATCTAAAAAAGAGATTTTCTCGGTCAACTGGATCTGCTCTGAGTGCCTCTCTCTGAAAGAAGGCCAAGAGCAGGGATTCAGTGGAGATGAGGCCAAATACCCTGCCCTTCATGCCAAAAAACATCAGCTACTGGTATTAGGTGCTGTTGCCAGACGTTCACAGGACAAAAGCTGAAGCCCTTCAGCTTAGATGAGCAGATCTGGATGTGCAGCCTCAGAAGTTAGGAGCAGTTTGGTGGCACAAGGCCAGGCAGGGGCAGCCCAGCAAAGCCACAGCACACCCAAGAACGACATGGCTGAGACTGGGGCACACACTGTGTGTGGGCCCTGCTGGGGGGCAGCAGTGCTATGCCAGCATTGCCGCTTCCCTTTCCCTCCCTGCCTGTTCAGGCAAAGTGCTGGCATGCCTGTTTGTAACAGAAAGGGTCTTAAAACAACAAAAAAGCCTAGACAGCTCTGCTTTTTTGCTGCTTTGTTAATGACACGCTGGCCTCCAGTCCATACAATAAGATCCAAAGAAGGATACAAAGGTCATGTTAGGAGAACACAGCTCCCCTGACTTCAAAGAGAAGTGCAAAAACTGGCAGATTATGGCTTAAGACTGCCTGTAGGTTTCCTGGTGACACATACCATTCACATCTCTGTATGGACCTGGCCTCTGCACACGGGTCAGCATTGCCAGCATTGCTACTTGGCTCTGCAGCTCTCAATGCTCCATAAAGATGCAGGTTTTTCCTTCTGCATATTTTTTTTATTTAATTGCTTTCATTTACCAACCAGCATGTCATGCTGGACATTTAACATACAAGAAGGAACCATTGTGCCTGCTTCTTGACATGAACAAGCTCATGGAAACATTCAGGGTCAGGCTGGAGAGGGGTCTAAGCAAGCTGATCTAGTTGAAGTTGTCTCTGCTCGTTGTATGGGGGCTGGAACGAGATGACTTTTAAAGGTTCCTTCTAACCTAAACCATTCTATGATTTAAGACAAAATATGTACTTCAGGCACGGCATCCTGTGCTGAAAGGCTGAGGCATAGCAATCACTTCCTTCCTGAAAAAAAGCAGCAAAGATTAAAACCACTCTGATATCAAACTGTCTGAAAAGGACCCTTTTTTTGTTCCAACACATGAACAATCAAACACACATATATTCATGCCTACCACAGTTGCAAACTGTGTTACAGCCATGTGTGTATGGCTGTAACATACTTGCAACCCAGGTCTCTATCTGCATGGATAACAGCTGCACATAGCTAATCATAGAGAAAAAGGAAATTTTCAATTATTTTGTATGTAAATTATTTATCATGCTCTGTTTCAATGCTTTTTCTTTCAACTCTGATGAGCAATAGATGCAAAGCAAAATTTTGAAAGCACTGAGTATCTGGCAAGCCACCTCAATCCTAGGTGCAAGACTGAAATTCCGACACAAAGAATATCTAAGAAAATGAGGATGTATAAAAATCACCATGTGAAAAGCAGCTCTGTAACAGAAGAGCTGTTCTACCCAGCCCTGCAAGACCATCCCAAGTGGAAAACTTAGAGCTATGATTTGGCATTTCTACATAAGATTTTCTCCTCCTCTCTATCTCTTTCCCCCCCCCCCATGTGATTAACAGCTTTATTAATTTAACAGCTCCTTACTTAAGAGGATTCCACCAGCTTACTGGTAGGATCCTGGATAGACAGTGCAGACTGTACTGTATACAGGAAGGCAGTCTAAGCTCATCCTGATGTAACAACTTCACACAGTACTTAACATAATCGAAGACACACAATAAAAGTATTCTTCCTAAACTAATCAAACCATTAAAACGTCAGCCTCAGCCCAGTTCCATGATGTATTGTGTTCAGCTGGCAGGGAGCCAATTCAAATGGCATCTCCTTAAACCTCCCTGATTCAGTGAGTCTGACCACCATGGTCCCCCTGTACCCCTCCTGGGTTCTCAGTGCTGCCTGCCCATGCAAAGCTTGAGTGAGCAGATATTCCAGCACCAAAGCACAAAGCAGAGGCTTTCCAACCCCCTCCCCTGCAGGCCTCTCACCAACACTAGTAAAATAACTGTAAAAGAAAAATTAATAAAATAATTCACCCCGGGATGCAACATTTTTTGCTGTGCTTTGCTCAGGTCAACCACTCAACTCATAAATAAATACAAGAGAAAAAAAAACTAAAGGAAAAAAATGAGATAAAACACACGGAGCAATGAGAACAGTCTGGGGTGTGCTGGTAAAGCAGCACATACCACAAGTCAGACTGATTACTCAGCAAGCAGGAAGCCAGTGTCATGATCTGACTCACATTTCTGAAGTCATTCTGAAGTCACAGCCAGAGATGGCTCAGATTGCTCCTAAAGAGGGTAATGCCAAAACTATGAACAGCTAGTTTACAAGTTCATGGGAATTGCGTGACTTTTGTTACTTGAAAAACATTCAGTGTGTCAGACAGCAACCTTCTTACCCCCTCTGAAAAATGCCTGTCTCTCCCAGAGCCAGCTCCAAGGACACTGCACCCAGCACGATGCAGGGGTTAGTTGCTACAAGCCCTGTGAATGCTTTCCTTGGCAACTACATTCATACAATACAAAAAATTTTTTATTTTCTTTCAAGAAAAGTTTTCATAAAACTTCTTTTAGGTATTAATGATACTTTTAATAACTGTTCCTCTTCCCTCCAGCCTGATTTTTCTGAAAGGCTGCAATACCTTCTAGCACAAGCAGTATAACCTGGCACCAGACAAGGCATGCAACAGCCCAGCTCCTGTCCCAGCTCCAGCTTCTCCAGCTCCTCCATGCTGCTCAGGCAGGGCTGGCCCAGGGAAGCTGCATGTGCTGGGCTGCTCTCATCCACTGTCTGTGACAGCCCGTTTTATCCATCTTCCCCTAAAACATAATTCACAGCTCTTCTCCTGCCTGATTTAAACAGTACAGACACAGGGAGTACAATTGTTGTGCTTTTAAGAGCCTTGTCCCCACTTTTTAACATGAGAAAGGAGGAAAGCTCAGGGATAGGCTTGTCCGGTGACTCAGCTTCCCACTCCCTTGTGCCGAAGAACTAGGCTTCCCGCTCTGCTCTCCCTTGGGCCAGAACCTCACGTGCAGTATTGCATCTGGCTGGGAGTGCAGAGCTGCTCACACAGTCCAGGGAGGTTCCTTCTGGACCGCAAAGGATATCAGTCATCACGCCAAGAAAAAAACTCCCAAACTTCCCATTCCCCAGAGAAGTTGCGGGGAGGAACAGGCACGCATTCTTTGACCATTCAACTAGGAAGAAATGAGGCAGTGACATCTTCCCAGTGCATACCAGAGAGAGCAGCTCACACCAGGAGTATCCCATGTGCAACTGTATTTCTTCCCTTCCTGGGGGTTTGATCCACCAGGCATTACCCTCCCCATCAGTTTTATTCTGTACTTTGAGCCTGAGTCTTAGCACCATGGTACTTCCTTCCCTTCAGGGTTTACATCCTCATCCCCTTGGCTATCCAGACATCTTATCTGGTGAGACATCCTAGACTTGTTTGCTGTCTCCCAACAGAAACTTTTTATTTCTCAGTTCCAACAGATGTCCATAGAAATGTTCTTGCAACCAGAGCTTCCAGCCTCAGAGCAACAGGTATTTTTTCTGGAGACAGTGATCGTTCCTAGCACCCACCAAGCCCTGAACGCTCAGTCTTCTGTAGGAAGCCCTGAAATAGGCTCTTGCCTACAGCAGTCACATCTGATTCTCCTCCAAATTCTTCTCGTTTGTTTTTGGGATAGCACTGGCTCTTAATGATCTTTGCTTTGTCCTTCCCACTTTTCTAGCATTACTCATACACAAACTGAAGGACACCTACAACCTTCACCACACACAAGCATTGTAACAGTTTCCTCCTATCAATTTTAACCACAATGATTTCTTACCCATGAGGAAGTGTGAATTCATAAAGAACATACCAAAATGTCTCTCTGGGGTATAATTTCATGTATTAATTAGTTTATGATTAGAAATAGCACCAATGAGGTTCAACTGAAACATTCTTTCGTCCTGTAACGGGAAATCCTCCCTGGCTGATGGTTGAAGCTATTGCTGAAGTCAGATAAGATGGTATCACTCTCTTCTAGTCCTCTCGGTAGCAACTGTTGTAAAGATGTGAGCCAAGGGAGCCTTTTCCCATGTGCAGCAGCTCAAATACACTACAGACTCTGAAGATACTCAGTGAAGGTGCTTATACACTAGACTGTTTATTTACTCACAAGTGAAAAGGGATTTTCCTGTTGCCCCTCATTTCTCCAGGGAAAAATCTTCCCTCTCCACCCTCATCCTTATTTGAAAAGATACACAGAGTGGAAGTCGCCAGATGGAATACACAAGGGAAACACAAGGCATAAAATAGGATAGTACATAAGACTAACAAATGGGAGAAAGAAAACACATTTTTTTTAGTGGTGTGGTGTGATCCTGGCCAAATAAGCATAGCAGGATTTGTGCAGGTTCGTAACCTGCTTCAATAAACAACAGACTTTGCTCCAGAAGAGAAAATGTCTCTAATAATTAACTTTCAAGTTGCTCTGTGGGATTTTCTGATGATCCCGTGCTGCCATTTGGCATCTCTGCATGGGACTTTCTGAGCCTGACTCACATCTCATTATACAGTTTCCTTGTGCCACTGTAATGCAATCAACTCCAATAAACTTACTCATGATTTACATCACCCCCAGCAAGAAAAGAGTTGAGCCCTCCATCAGTTCCTCATTCTTAAGCAAAGCTTATTTTTTAATTTGGCTAAATTGCATTCAGCATAGTTTCTCTGTTAGAAATGTAGACATATGGAAAGCTAATGCAAAGATTTTTTTTATTACAAGGAAACAGATTGATTAAAGACATTTGTAGGATGCTCTCTTCAATATGGACACTACCAGCACTGCACAAGAAAGACATGCACAAACCCATGTAAGAAATTATCTCCATACATGCAGAAACCCCTGCATTTCCACACTGACAGAACTAGGGCAATTTCAAACTCTTCAGTGCTTCTTATGTGTCCTTAAATATCCCATTCCCCTTTATTTTTAACCCAGGGTTCAAACGAATGTGCTTTTCTCCTTTTTACATTTAGCAGTCTTAAAAACACGACAATTAAGAAGAAGACTCTTTAGAAGAAAGCATCGACCTTTCTGCAGGGTCAGGGAGAGCAGCAGGAAGGCCACTACAGCACTGGCAGGCAGAAATGTTCTGCCCGCTCCACAACATCTCTGCACAACCCCCGTGGTATCTTCCTCCGCCGCCAGGAAGGACCCCTCCTCTAATGCTATTCCCCATCCCAGATTTCCATAGGAAGGGGCGTGCCAAGTGCACACCAAACCGGGGCCCTACTCGTGGCAGGCTCTGCAGCCCCAGCAGCAGCATGACCTTCGCCTGAAGTGGACCCAGCAGGGACTCTGAGCCTATGGAGAACAGTTCTTTCTACCTGGGGAAGATTAAAACACTAAAGACTGTCAAGTATTCATCAAAAACATGCACTCAGTCTCCAGAAGACTGGGTGTTCATTTCTCCTATGAATTTGACCTGACCTCTCAGAAGACAGTTTTACTGAGCAGGGCTGTCATGTGTTCCGCAACGCGGGCTCTATGTGAGGGGCAGGTGTCTGACATGAATTAGATATGAACTTGCTAGGTTTTGCAACAATAAAATTTAAACTTAGACCAACAGACTAGGAAGAAGCTCTTTAATTTTCTCCCTGGCTCAGTTGTTTATGCATTTTCTGCCTCGTGTCTCCAAAAGAGTAACCAACTTCAAGTGCACTTGCACAGGCATTATGAATAGGAATAACGCCTTAAGCAGCTGCTAGTCATTCAATTCTTCGAGGATTATGAGTCTCGCTTCAGTGATCTCTGCTTTAACCTACCCATATAAACCAGCTGTGCTTTAGCCCTCACCATTTATACTCACTGACACTTCTCGGGTAGTGTTTAGATCTAAACCCAGGTTGTATAAACAGGACAAGGCAGGCTGCATTGTGATTTCTTTCATACACACTAGCCCCAGCTTCTTTCTTTTTATAATTTAAAAAAAGGCCCTCCATTATTTTGTCCTTATTTGCTTTTCAAATAAGAAGGCAAGGCGCTTCTACCACGGAAGGAGAACTGCACTGGAAAAGATTAAGAGGGATAATTTCAAAAGCACAAAGGCCACTTATGCACCCAAGTCCCACAGTGAGGGGATAGAAGTGGGGAGAGGAAGAAACTAGAAAAATTTAGGAGCTAAACTTGTGCCTAAGAGCTGACACTGCTGGTCCTTCTTCCCTCCAGCTCGGCTTTTGTTCCTCTTCATTGCATCTGCTGAAACAGCACTTGAGAGCTGCTGTCTGATGCAAGCATTGCAGCCTGTATTGAAACTAATGGTTAAAGCCTACAGGTGCCATTTGTCCTTCTGCAGCAGAGTCAGAGCCACTACCGGGGACCTCCCAGAGATTCCTCTTTAGCCTGAGAAATAGAAACCAGTAGTTTGCAGCTGAAAATGTTGGATTCTCTAGATATTTTCATAATGACCTTCCCAATAGTTTATCCTCTCATCTATTTTGAGGCTTGAGAATGTCCTCCAGAAGACTCAGCTAAACAAATGTTTAATAGCATGACGTGCTTCCATACTGGAATGGTGAACACTGCCATTTATTTTAGAGTCCTTGTCTTTGGCCAAAGAGTCCTTTCTTCTGCCCTATTAGTTTATGGTGTTCCAGGACAAAAATGTCTACTTTTTGGGAAGGTTGGATGTGAAGTATTTTAAAATCTTCTCTACTATAGTTTTGCATGAAATCATTAAACAGAGACCCAAATGAACTTAAAAAAACGTAAACAGAGCAAAACTCTGAAACACACAAAAAACTCTATAAAAAGAACAGTGAAACTCCGCAATCTGAAAAATTATGTCAGGTGCATGTTTCTGAAAGGCACGTGGGGCTGCAGGAGCATGAAACTGAAAGCCTTATAAAGTGACTCCCAGACTCTCACAGCTAACTGCAGGGAGGAATTCACGTCCTGCTTTGCTTAGCCAGAGCAAGCCAGCACTAATTTTATACCAAAGAATGCAGTCTCATCTTACACTCCTCAGGAAAAAAAAAACAAAAAAACCCAACCAACCAACAAACCAAACCAAACCAAAACAAAACATGCCTAAAATGTTTCTGTTCCTGTCTAGACTTAGGCAGCCAAAGGGATTAATCAGCTCCTTTTGCCCAAGCTGTGAACCATCCTGGGCAGCCAAGTGATGCTGATAGTGGAGGGGGGTGCAGAGTCTGGAGCTGTGTGGTCCCTGCAGGGGCAAGAACCTTGCCTAGAACAGCAAGTGGTGCTGTGCTGCTCCACATCTGCTCTCAGGACACGCAGGAGGCTGTCCTACCCCACTGCTGTAACTCTTACCTCAGGATGAAACTACAGCAATGCTGCTTTGGTATAGAAAATGTCCAAACTGACAATGAAGAGAAGTAAGCTGGGCATCCTTCCTGGCACGGCCTTTGTATCTCACTGTGTATCTCACTTGATCAGAGCACATAATCTTCCAAGCTTTTGGCTTCTTCTCCAGGTCAAGTGGCTGCCCTACCCACAGGGGGATGTTCCAGGAGCAGGGCAAGTGACAGGGATGCACTGGCCATTTCCACACTGACCCCATGAGGATTCCCACTCAAGGCCTAAAGCACCTGAGCAGTTTAACTCACTTAAACATTTACACTGAAACGTGTTTCGTTATAATTGCAAACTGGTCTCAGTAAGATAAGGCTATTGGGATTAAACTGCCATTATCCGTTTAACCCGGTATTAGCAACAGCTTTACTAAATGCTGGGCCAGAAAGCAGCCAGGCCAGCTCGGCCAGAGCAGCCTCTCCATCACACCTCACCATCCAGCATGGCAGACTGAGCCCTCAGAGTTCATCAGGACAGAGAGGCAAACGACATATTTAAAGAAAATCCCTTACTATAAAATCATACCAGTAACTATATCAATAGACACCAGGAGCTCTTGAGCGTGTTTTAAGATCTGGGAAGCACAGGGGTAGGAGGGCTGAGGAAGCTTGGCAGCATATTAGAAAGCAACTATATTAAAGCCTCTTGGTGAGGTGGCTGGGGATTTTTTATGATTTTACAAGAATCCTTTGTAAACAGAAAAACTCAGAATGGTTCAGAGATACCTGACTTAAAAAACTGTGTTAACTTCAGCCCATAGCGGAAATTTCTGTTCAGAGAAACATCTGCATTGATTTAGGTATCAGTGAAACTTAACACGTTCTCTAAATAGCGGCACTTCAGTAACAAAAACCACAAAAAAGGGCAAAAAAAGCTCCTGTCACCTTGTACGGGATCTATATCTCAGTTGCACAGATGCAAACGTAGAGAAAACACTGCTGACTTCTAAGGGAACACCATTCCAGATATGGGGCTCAGAGACTAGCACCTGCCCTTTTACCCCCAGCCCAATATGCAAGCCCAAACCTCCAGCCCAAAACATGAGAACTGGGGAAACTCCAGTCCCAGGGGCACTGAGTCCTAAGCCAGCAGTGCAGCTTAGGCAGACAGGACACAGCAGCACAGAGCCAGGCACCATGTAGAAATGGCCAAGCTGGTGGTTCCCATCAACACCTTCTCTCCTGATGCAGTCTCTGCTGCTTCTGAATTATCAGCTCCCATACATGATAAGCACAGCACATCAAACATTTGAGACCCAGTCCAATCCTCCTCCCAGTCTGTAAATGTCTAATATGAAACTACACCATTCAATTAATTAAATAACTTGAAGGAAGGTTCTAAGACACTGTCATGCATATTCAGTCAAAGCAACAGAAGAACTTGAAAGGCTAATATTCCTGACTGTCTGGTGCTTAACATTCCCAAACTTTCCACTCATTAAAAACTCGCTGTTGACAACACAAAAACCTTACATAGATAGGTACAATTCCAATACTACAAGTGCCAGGCAGTAAAGAATACAATAGAAAGTTTCAGGAGTATTGAGTATTGAAGAATCAAAGCTAATGTTTAATATCAAGCATATCAAAAGGATAATATCCGTTCCTCAGCAGCACTAGTGGGGAGGGAAACAAAGAAGGACCTCCACAGAAGGGACGGGACTCCCCGCTGGGCTCAGCAGAAGCCATTTCCAAGTTCACGTGCTGAGAAGCCAATCTCAGCATGGGTAAAACTGTGACTTGAATGTGAAATGAAAAAAATGTAATTAAAATGGTCTCTCTCAGCTGACAGCTGTAGACAGCCACCTTCCTGATGTGACAACCTCTGTGACAGCAACAGTCCAGAAGCCAAGAGAAAGACAAAGGAGAGCAGCATATAAAAGTAATGGTAATTATATAATGTTCTCTGTGTGAAAAAGAAAGCTTTTTGTGATTAATAATTAATCTGGGGAAGAGAAGTGAGGGTTGTTATTTCTGTATGCTAAACAAAGGGGTCAGACAGATGACTGATCTCAGGTACACTAAGGTAAACCAAGATCAATTCTGGAGATTTTGGTCAAGTCAGGCCCAGTTCACAGCTGATATGTGGTAACACACATAGAGGTCTGTGCAAGGATAGGCAGGGATCCTGAACTCCTGGGAGCTTCTGGCCCAAATATTTAGTACATTGGATCACACTGCACCCCTGCTTCACAGAGCAGCATGGAGTTATTTTCCACTTCAGGTGGCATGTCTCTCATTGGGTACCTAGAGGTTAATCAGTGTGGGGATGGAAATATTTCCAGCTGCCCCCCACGACGGATGCCAGTGTCCTCACTGGTGAAGCACGGCTGGACTGCACACAACAGCTGCCCAGGTGGGACTGGCAGCAGTGACACAACTGATGCTGACCGTGCTGAGCAGCACAGCCCCCCAAGGGCCCGGGGCAATCAGACTCAGTGTTGTAAGACCTTCGAGTTGAGAACAAGCTCCATCTTTTGCCCTCTTCTCCTCCTTATTTAGCAGTTACCAAGCATTTCCTACAGGCTACTTTCATCACATCAGCTATGATAGGGAGCTTTTCCCATGCGTTGCAGTTTACAACAGAAGCCAAAGTGACTTTGGACTATTTGCATACTAATTTATAATTAAAAACGGAAAAACATTCCCAACAGTGTAATTTTAAATTCCAGCAATCTTTTTTTTCCCCAGTAAAGTTAACAGGTAATGCCATAAATCCTCATTTCCTTTTACATTGATAAACAACACCAGAGCCTTGCTCTGTGGAACAGGAGTGCTTGGAAATGAATTGATTTTCTGTCCACAGCCTCTCAAAATAAGCGTGGGGGCTGGCAGTGGAAGTGCAATGCCTCCCTTCTGTACCAGCAATCCAGCCAAAAGCTTCCCTGAGCCCAGTGACCACCAGCACACAACAGAGAGCCTGAGGAACTATGCATCATGTCTGGCTGGTTGTGGATCTCCAGCCAGGCTGACACTTTTACAGCTGGGTCAGCCCAGGAGGCAAAGGGCAGGGAGAGAGGGGGCAGTGTTCAAAGAGAGCCCCCAGTGAGCCTCAGACTCCTTCCTCCAAATGCAAAGTTGCCTCCAATATGTAAACAGAAGGAATTGCTATCCTGTCTGGCTTGGCTGGTGATTTAGACAAATTCTTTGACTTCAGAGCATTGCAACAGCATTGTCTGGCAACAGGTAAATCTTACCCACCATGGGAAAGTCTGAAAAACTGAAAAGCACAGGGGGAGTGGGGGTTAATGTCTGCTGGTGCTGTTAGGAACACAAGGGTGCTTTAAAATTCCTGACTTAACTACCCTCTTCTTCTGTTTGCATCAGAATCTCTGCAAGGACAGACACTAATTAGCTTTGACTAATTAATGAAGAAAAAATCTAATTAGCAACCCTCCAAACTTTGGATGACCTCTCTGCCCAGTACTTGCTGTTGCACTCCTGAGTACCCATAAATTGCTTCCTCCTGCAAAGCTAAAGGACAAAGGGTAACAAAAGGGTGAATGGCAATAGTAGCAAAGGGTCAAAACGCAAGATTGGTTTAGTAGCCCTCTACCACAAACGTGAAAAGGGAAAGGCTGTTTGAAGATACAGGAACTAAGGTACTAGATACCCAACAGCTGGCTCCTGCCCCATCCCCTCTGTCCTGAGGCAACCCAGTCCCATGTGCCGTACTTGGAAACCTTTGGCACCACAGACCATCTCCAGCAAAGTCCGTGAAGGGTTCCACCATCCACCAGTGGTTTTGTGTTGCTGTGTACCCTCTTACATCTTGCTGATCCTTGGGCTTACCCCACTGCCTGAGAAAAAGGAATCAAGACACAGGTAAGTAACAGCCCAAACTGACGATCCCGTGCCCTGGCAGGAGGAGGTGCTGGGTGCATTCCGCTCTGCAAAGGGGCCTCAGCAAGATAAATGCTTCCAAAAGGCAAGCACTCCACCCTGCCTGATGGACATATGAGATTCGAATTTTGAGAGGAGAGTTCAGTGGTTGGACAGCAGCAGCGACAAGCAGCACAAGAGTTCTTGTTACAAATTTGGGATAAAAGTGAAGCATTTACTTTGGCATGAAAGTGTGAGCTATTCTTTCCTAAAACTTCCTCAATAAAAGGGTTTTTTTTGCAGTATACAGGACATTTGAAGAACTTATATTAGCCAAGAACATTGACACTGCAGTATCAGATGGTGCAAACTGAGGGCTCACCATCCATTTGGTGTATTTCAAAACATTTTTACTGGAATCAGCTCATCCCACCCCATTTTTTCCCTTTCCAATAAAACAGTATTAGCAATCCACTTTAAATCCATATTTCTTGTCTGAATTAACCCCCCAAATTCCTGAGAAATGAGTATGTTTGGAAGACTTCAGCTTCATGACTCCCAGCTAAAATAAATTTGAAGACATGATTAACATTGAATGCATTGATCTATCTATTTATCCAGTAAGATGATGTTTTAATATACCCGGGACAAACGGTAATTCATGTGCAAATATATTTGAATTGAAAAATTAAAGTCAACCATGAATTATTCCACTATCCATCATTTTACAAAAGCTGCTATGGCCATTTCTAGCTGGCTAACTCATAACATTGTCCCTAGAAATACTAAGCAATATATCTAATACTTCCTTCCATTTTGTTATGGTTCATTTTTTACTTTTTTTTTTTTTTTTTTTAGAATGTGCTTTCTTAATTTACCCTTCATTTCTATAAAATTGTATGTTGATATGTTTCCCCTGCTATTCACAAGAATGCAGTTAAAATTACCACAGCTAAGAAAGAAAAATATTTTCCTCTTTTTCACCCTGTTTATTTTGTATATTCCCAGTTTCTCCGTTTCTTCTGAATATCTGGCAGTTTCTTTGTTTTCTGTGTGTTGCCTTTCACATAGCAACAGAAGAAAGAGCAAGGATAAAGAGGGAAGAAACCCTTCACACGGGAAAATATGAGCTATTCTCAAATCCAAAGAACTTTGTACACTCAGAAGAGCTAATTAACAAACTAAATAATATAGTTTGGAAGCAAACACTGACGCACAAATGCAAAACAAGAAATGAGAATACGAGGGTCATGGCGAATCACAACACAAACATGAGTCAACAGAGTTATGCTGCTACAAAAAACCCCCAGAATCTTGATTTTTAGGAAGAGAAATGGCATACATAAGAAATGGGAGATAATTGCTCTGTTTATTCAGCCTTTGTGAGACCTCAGCCACATTCCTGTGTCCAGGCTCAGACAATGCATTAAGACAGATACAGCAGCAGACAAATTTAAAACAGCCCAGATCCTGAATAGGGGAACAAAAGTCAGAAGAGATTTAAGAAATTTAACAAATTACTGAAGGATAATAGAATTAGAGAGTAAAAAATAAAGAGGGTTATGAAGCAGAAACATGAAGAGTTAAGATAGAAAAATTTAAAAGTTGAAAAAAATAAGTTGAAGATTACCATGTCCAATGGTGGATGGACCAAAAAATCTCCAAGTGCAACAAAATGCATTACAGTTGGGTATCAAATGAAAAAATAAACTATTTGAAGTTAGTGAAACACTGGAACAAGGGCTTCCTAAACCTACTGTGATATTAACTTCATGGAAGTTTACAACAGCAGCTTAGCAAATGAGATCAGGGCAAGACTTCTTCTTGTCCCAATGCCAGAAACTAGATCATTTATTGCAAATGTGTATCATTGCTTGTGATTCTTACAGAGTCCTGCTGCATGCCTGAGGCTGAGGATGGGACAGCAATACAGGTAGCAACAACTTAGGACAGAACAAACAAAAAAACAAACAAACAGAAATTAATCACTCCCATCCAGCACCTAGTTAGATTATGGGAAGGATAATAGTTTGACAAGAGACATCCATTGCATCTGCATTTCACTGACATTACCAGTGCCAAGATCCTTGATGTTCATCTTTACACTGCAAAAATGTATTCCTATATTTAGCTAAACATCCAACCCTGACAAATAAATGTTTCATCAGCAATCTTGATTAGCAAGGATGGAAGAGTACAGATCTCTGCTGCAGTTACGTTTCTGTTCCCAAAAATATTCCCCAACCACATTGCAGGGAGGTTGTGTGATGGACCCATGCTTGCTTCACAGACCAGAAGCAACTGCAAAAAGTCAAAGGTTCCCACCCCTGAGCTGGATGGTGCTGCCAGACAGCTGCCCTGCATGGGGCACTGCTTCACCAGTGCCTCATATCACTTCTTGCCACACCTGATTCCTTCATGGAGCCCGTACAAAATACACAATTCATTATGTCCACTCCATTCCCAGAGGTGATTGAAATAAAAAGCTGTTCTGGCAGAAAAGCTTAGGAAATGAAACACAAGAGAGATGGAGAAAGAGAAGGAAAAAACCAGAAATCAAGAATAGAAAAAAGCACTCATCCAGGTGGATGGAATGAGTCCAGAATTACTTACAGCTCCAGAGCTGAAAGAAAAAAAGAAGAAAATGAACACCTGGGCATATTGTGAGATTAGAAGTATATTTAGTATGTGTGTCCCAAGACAAGGGCAAGTCATAGATCTGAACCACAGGCTGAGAAAAGAAACTCTCTTTCCCACAAGATGGAATCTCAGCATTTAAGTTCAGGAAAGAAGAAGTATTTATTCATAAAGATAGCTTTCTCTTTCCCTGCCAGAAGTAATGAAGATCATACTTAAAATCTACCACCTGCACATGATTATTTAACCACAATCAAAATATTTAAAAAATGTAAATTAAGTACACTGACGGACAGAAATGCCAGTTCCAGCCAAACCTCCCCATGAAATTCCTTCCGTAACGCTGGGATTGCCACGGGCTATAATTAAAAAAATTGTCAATGTCTGAGGTTCCAAGTATTTTCCCACAGAAAACCCATAGAGAGATCCAAGATTTGTACACTCTGTGGCAAACATTAACACAGGCATCAGCGCTGAGAAGGTACAATCTGGGAACAGCAAAATTGAGGCTGGTTCACAGGTACTTCTGTAATATTTCAATACCTCTTGTTTTTGCTCGGTTTCTCCTTTTTTCTCTATTTTTCTTGAAAAAGGACTGTTCAGAAGCACTGATCCTACATGGTTAACTTGAACTAGAAATTACCAAACTACATCTAAACTGAATCTACTAAATTGAATCAAATCTAATCTCTTCCTTTCCCTGTCTACTGGGAGATCTTCTGGTGCAACTCATGTTGACTTACTGTAACACTTTGCCCTTACTAAATGCCTTCCAGTTTTCCAAGGGGAAAAAAAATGCACAAACACAAGGACTTTGTTCTGGTGCTCTAGACAGGCAGGAAGACAAGTCTAGGAATGCCAAGCACCAGCACCATTGCCTCCCAAGATCTCCAACTCGAAAGCTTTTTCACATGGCTGAGCTTCAGCACCCACCAGTGGGTCTGCAGGTCCTCCCAGGCTGTGTGTAACAGCTCGTGTGCAACCTGACACAGGCCCACTGAGCCAACCCCAGGAGCATGACGGATGCTCTTCTGAACAACCTTTCACTGAAGAGGGATTTTGTGCAGTTTTTGGCAGCTATGTAATAAAAGGAGCTTAAAGTGATTTGGTTTAGACAGTTAGATATGGGTGGTTGCAGAGGTAAACGGGCCACTCCCTCACATAAGACAGGAACTTGGAAACACCCCTTAAAAAGAGTATAATCTGTTATTAATAAATCTTCAAAGGCTGCTGACATGCCCTAACAGACACAGAAAATGAGGTTTTGCAAATGACAGTGTTCAAGGCTAGTGCCTGCTTACCATTCAGTTGAGAACCAATATGGAGAGCAACAGAGGATGGTTCTTACACAAATACAGAAACTGGAAGCCCAAAAATCTGATTACTGCCCCCTGCCCACTGGCTATCCTACTTACTTTTTTTTTCTGTTTTAATACCACATTTTCCTATTTTTATGAACCTGCTTCCTGTAGCTATAGGAAAGAGCCTTACAAACAACAAGGGGAAGCTGATGACACAGGGGAAAGAATGAAGCTGCCTAACAAAGGTGAAATAAATCATCTGGAAAACATCTATCTCTTTCCTCTAAACTCACAGTTACAAAAAATTCCCATACAGGGAATGGAAAAAAACAGATCTTACACAAAATAACACAAGGGTTCTCCTTTTTTTTTTTTTTTGTGCTGTTGTTGGGTTGGCAGTGCTCATTTAAAAATGTACCCCCCTTCCTTGATGGGGTCCTTAATCTCAGCCTTCAGAGAGGGTGCTCTGACATTAAAACATGTTTAATTCAAAACCAAACCAAACTTCTCTTTCTAGCTTGCAAGTATTACATCATTGAGGTAATTAACTGGTGCATTTAAAGTTCTTTAAACCAGGAGGTTACTTGCATGCAAGCTTGGTGATGGTCCTCAAGGGACAACTCCAACACAGTAGCTTATTCCAAGCAGATACTCCTTGGCATATCCCTTATGCAAACTATTCTGAAACACACTTCTACCAGAGTCCAAGACTAATGCTAACCAGTGAGGGTCATAACGGGGAGACACAGCTTAGGCTGCACATGCTTGGATGTTGGGACTGCTCCTTTGGAGAGGTCCACTACTGGGACATGACACTGGTAAACTGCAGGGCAAAGCAACCAAAGGAGTCACTGTTCGACAGGACTTGTCCAGCCTGCTGGGCCCAGCACTGCAAAGCCTGCTCTCATCATCCAAATGATGAAAAGGTTGGTCCCATTCACCATGGCTGGTCCAGAGCAGGAGCTGGGTTAGGGGTAAGGGAATCTATAGGTGCAATGCCACTGTGGGGAGACATCTCCAGGCACAATGATGCTGTTTAACACATTTCCTTTTTTCTCCCAGATCTCTCAGCAGGGTTCATGGAAAGATTATTTATAAAGCCCTCTTTGGTGCACTGTGATTTAATCAGATATAGTTTGAATATCACAAGACGTATTAATTACCATTGCTGCACAAGTGCAACTGAAGAAGTAAAATGTTTTTCATTTGCATAGGCTGAGAGTATTTGTTTAAAATGTTCTTGGTATCATTAGGATCTAATCAAAACAGAGTGCATGATAGTTACGCAGGAAATACAAAAAAAATTACCTGCTGCTTAAGTATCCAGTTTTCTAATAATATTGCAATAACGTCTTGACAGATAATTGGCTTCCCAGTTATAATGGAATTCCTTATCTAAGTTGCTAAAATTACCTATTGGTATTTTCAAAAGACAAGGAAAGGTTGGGAAGGAAATGATAATTCTCTCCAGTATGGAGAGATTTAATCAGGAAGATAAGTAAAGATACCTGACTTCTTTTGAAAAACAAAAATAAAAATTATTAAAATAAGTTTTACAAAGGCTTCAACCCTTTTGGAAAATTATGCAAGCGCAGTTTTAAATTAAAATTTAGAATAAATTGATTTATAACTGCTGGGTTGTTTTTAATTACCTGTTTGAAGGTCCCTGCAGGTAGAACACCTGATCTGAATTTTACATATGGAGGTAGGAAAAGTACAAAATATTTAAATAGTTTTACTTCAAACTGTTATTAATTGTGACCTCTCCTTTCCTGTCTATTATAAAAAATAGATCAAGGGCTACATTTCCACATACTTCATTACTGCCTTTTTTCAATTTTTGGTTGTCCGAATCCCAAGAAACTAAAAAGTGACTCAGTTTCCCAAACCTTGGAAAAGCAAAACCTTTTAAAGCTTCCCAGAGTAGTGTTTAAGAACCATAACACTGCTTTTGAATTTAAGCAGAGGATTTTATGATCAAATGTGCTTACACTGTGAACAACACAAAAATCTGAAAGCATTCCCTCATGGAGCCTGTGCTGTTGTGGCCATACTGCACACACACACACTTTCAGTCTCTGCAGCTTCAGTTCTGCAGCTACTTCTGCAGCCTTTGGTCAGTTCACATCCAAGTCACGAGCTGGACTGCAATCTATTTTCAAGAAAATCTTGGTCTTCTCAGTGTCCTGTGATTTACAATTGCCTGGGAATATAGCTAAAAGTTGTTGTCCGTAACTAACTAAAGTCACCACCTGAGATAGATTTAAAATTTCCCCAGGGTTTTAAAAAAATTTTCTTCAAATCTTTGGAGTTTAATAAATCAATACATCTTTTTTATTTCCGGTTTAGGCAAAGCACTTCTTTAAATGATAGCTCTTTTAATGCT
This sequence comes from Pachyramphus minor, assembly GCA_013397135.1. Lineage (NCBI taxonomy): Eukaryota > Metazoa > Chordata > Aves > Passeriformes > Tyrannidae > Pachyramphus > Pachyramphus minor. The sequence goes on along the minus strand of VYXB01002021.1, from coordinate 1,096,073 downwards.
GTGCTATTAATAATTTAATACCAAAGCTAAAGCCATGGTTTTAACACCTATCATTAAAAGCACATCAAATTTTGCCTTTTTCCAAAATTGTTCAGGCTTTCCTCTAATCTTTCCTTGAATGTTCTGCATTTTACCTCACCAGAGGCACAACATTTCAGAAGCATCATCAGCTCTTGACAAAATGTCTTTCTGAGGAGTTTCCTTCAGTACAGTCTTCAGTTTTACTAACAGTTAGCAAAGTGTGAGCAAGTATAGAGCAGGCACTTGAATGTCGCCATAAGAGGGGCTGGAGACTTGGGGTGGGGAGAAAACCCCAGTGTTTGAACTTCTAGGCAATTCTCTCTGTACTACGAAAACCAGATATTTCAGCTAAAACCCCAGCTACTAGCACAGTTTAGAGGGTATCAGTAGAAAGTATGTGATTTACAAGTTGTGCGAATTGTGCCCTTTTGTGGAAATAACACTAACAGACACATGCAGATGGCAACTTCTAAATAGTGGAATTTGTTTAAAGCTCTTTCTGTTATCATGCTTTTACAGAAATAGGTTCTAGCCACAAAATCTCATGTCCTATCTGGGCTCTGGTGTCAGTCTCTAAGGGGAAGTTTTACTCACTGTGCAGCTGACAACTACATCCAAAATTCCACTTTAGATCTAAGTCTGGATAGAGAAACCAGGTGCTCTCTATCAAGTATTCAGATGGTTTGAATCCAAATGTCTTGTTCGAGTCTACCCTCCTCACAAAGAAGATAAGCCAAATAAGTCCCAACAGAGTATGTATTTGCAAGTGGCCCAATACAAAAACACTTGGCTATTGAGTGCTGTACAAACTTACACAACTCAGCATTTGTTCTTCTGGAGGACTTCCTATCTGATGATTTCTGTGTACTTTATTAACACTTGAGTTTCAGAACATGCATAAGGCATTATCTTCATTTTACAGATAGGAAACAGAGATATTTATTCTGATAAGGCACAGAAAGGTGAAGTGACTTGCCTGAGGTCACATCAAGGTTTCTGGCAGAGGCCAAAATCTTCTGAACTCTAGGCCTCTGTTTTAAATTAGAAGACTTCATCACGTTTATAGCATCTCACCCTCCCCTACTGCCAATCATTTACAGTGTCAAATTTGCTCCGAGCTAAACGCATTCACTGATGGAACTCTGTTACTTGCTCCTAAATATTACTTACAGACTGCTACTTCAAATGAAATTCTCTGCACTGCAGTCATATTTTACCTACATGGTTATTCTAATTGAGTATTGAGCAAAGTGGCTAATTACGAGTCTTCAAGGGACTGTTTGTTTAATTTTGTTTTGGAATGTGTGCTTGCATAAATGCCATACAAGAAAAAGTCTGGAGGCCACAATCATCTGCAATGTAAAAATATTTCAGTTTCTGTGAAGTTTTCCCTCCCCCGAGGGTTCTAATTCATCTCTCCTAGTTGATAAATCAAGTCAGAAACACCCTCCCCCCTCGCTTTGGTGTCTAGCAGAAATATGACCCTTTTCTTGTCCAGGCATGCAGACAAGTGATGAATCAGACTTTCCCCGAGAAAATGCTGCAGCCCTTTTCCTAAGGCACATTACTGCCTGAATAACTCAGGTTTTCCTGAGCAGTGGGCCTGCTTTAACAGCCTTTATTTACATGAAGGGAACAAAAGAGGTATGGTCTGGGTCTGATCTGGAGAAGGTTATCAAGTGCCATCCAGATTAACCCCTACAGAAAACCAAGGTCTTTCACAGCACACTGCTTCAGTCCCTGCCCCAGTCCTGTCTGACTGCTGAGACAGTGCCCGAGGTTTCAGCTGCTTGCAGCAATTCCAGCCCATTCTCCACCATTCACTGAGGAGCATTTAGGCACTCTGGGCACACTGAAAATACCTGTGGAGGCTGCCAAACACGACTTAGCGCTACTGGCAACACACACCAATAAGCCTACCTCCTTAAAGTGTTAAAAGGAGTTTTAACTTGAATCATTAGCATAATTCATTATGATCTAAATCACAAGTATTTCAAAATATTTCCAAGTCATTAGAGCCCTAGAGAAAGTGGATTTCCCCACAAAACTGTTTCTTCCCCTTCAAAATGGAACATGGCCAATTTCTTTTCTACCCTATAGCAAAAAGACAAAATCTGATACAAAGAACAGAAGAGATGTAGACTATTTAGAAATGTGAAAATAAATCTGCTATAACTTTAAATATGTAACTGATCCCTTGATTATCCAGTCTTTCTACGTATCCCTTGGCTTAGTGCATGCTCTTCCTTAGCATGACATTCAACACTGTGGTTTCTAAAACATTGTTAGGCATCAACATGACTGAATCAAGAAAATTCAAGTCTGGTCAATGTTCAGAAAATAATGAATTAATTTGTCCTCACAGGACTCATGCAACATTTATGGACACTCCCATTCTGCAGAAGACTTCCGTAGAAAGATGAGGTGTACTCCTTATTTCCTGCAGGTTGTCAACCAGTCACATAAGAAAACTGGAGTCTGGTCATTTTTATTTCTTGTGCCCTGAAGCTTACAACAATTAAGTGCAATGATTCGGGTTTCCCTACCCATTTCATTCTCTGCAGTTTTTAACTCCAGATACAAACATGGTTCCATTGAACTCACCAGCAACTTTCATTATATTATTTAAGTGAGCCAGGATCTCACTTTCTCTTACTTGGTGAGCCACCGGTTACAGAAAAAATAAATGCTCCCAACAAACCAAACAGCTCCTTTAGAGCAGGGCAAGGACTCAGTCCAGCTAGGAGGGAGCTGAAGCTGAAATGCAGCTGAAACAGTGTATATTCCTCATTGGCCCTAAAAGCAGAGGAAAGATCTTATACCTTCCAATTACTCTTCGTTGGGGGGGAATCTTTTTTCTTTTTCTTTTAAATAAGAATAACTTAAAAATTGATAAATGTGCTGACTACTTGGAAGAGGAAAAAAAAAAGGGCAAAAAAGCAAAGCACAGAGAATCCATTCCTGTCCATTGTGCCTTGCAGCCCGGCAGGGTACTTTGGACTTTGCCTGCAGCATATGGTTTGATACCATATATGCTCCATAGGATACTAAAACCAGAAGGAGAACAAGAGAGGAAGAGCAAATAAAGGTCTTCCTGAAGCAATAACCTTGTATATGTTGGACCTTCCTATACAGTGCTTCCAGTTGTTCCCAGATCTTTTCTTACTTGATCATGTGTATTTGGTTTTGTGTGTTTTCCCAAACTGCTTTAAAATATTTTAAGAACAGGATTAAGGAGCAAAAGCTATCTGCATTGGAAATAAAAGTACAGTGCACCCCGTGGCTTTACAGTTGATAACTGCTAATCAGTTGTGTAGGACACTGACATTTAAGAAACTTTGTAACAAAGCTGGCAAGACACTGTAACATGAAACAGATTCCCAGTCTTGAAATATTTTTATACAGCCCTGCTCCCATTTCTTCCTTCTGAGTAGACACTAAACAGACTTTTTTCATCTCCCAAGAGCTGTGTAACAGAGAAAGAGTACTGCAGGATGTACTCATCCAAACGATTGTTTATTTGGATCACTATAATCCAGACCGATTTACACAAGAAGGGTACCCATTTAAGTGAGCTTGTTTCAGTTCATTCCTACTTCACACTTACACCAGGACTCCACAAGTCCCATGAGTTAACACAGATGTTTGAGAGATGAATCAGTAACCGAGGCTTAATATAAAGTTTGCAGACACCAAGCAGAAAGAAGCACAGCTGTAATGCACAGACCCCCACTGTGCAAATGACTCCAACTTCCTCTCTAAAATAGCTTCAAGTATTTTATTAATTCAGAGAAGGTCAGACTTACATATTAACATCCACTGTTTTCAAGACTGTCCCTGCTGCATATTGTGAGATCACTGGATACAGTAACCAGCTAGCCAGGTATAGCTGAGGAGTGAATATTCTCCATGTGGCTGAGAACCAAATACAGTCCCTCAAAAGGTAAACGGAGCCTGTGTAGCACAGTAACTGAAAGCTTTTGGTAAAGGCAGTAGCTGAGATTCAGCATGATAACTGGGAGAAATCAGCTTTAACCTAGGAAGTGTATGTGAGCAGTGCACTACCTTGTCTCAACAAGTCTTCTGTTACCTGTACTCTCAAACTGCTGCTCTGTATCCTTGGCAATCACATACTCCACAGAACTTCAAGGAGATGAGTGAACTTGTACACTCACTGTGCCACTCTGAAAATGGCACAGGCAGCGTGGTCAAAGCCCACTCACCATTTTACACCCCACCCTGCCAGCATTGCCTTGTAAAAACTCTACAACATATATGGGTTTGGGCATTCTGCTGCTTCTAAGTGCTGTGCCCCACACCTGACAGGACTGCTCCTCCCAGCTCCAGGAATTCACACTGTACTGTACAGTACAGTATGAGACAACTGTAAATGACTGGGAAGACGAAGATTCCAGGTGCTTATTAAAGTGGTCGAGTTAATGAAGTAACACTGATTGTGCCAAGCTTCGCCGTCCCTCTGCTAGCTGAGCCAGGCTGACAGAGGAGGTCTAGGGGGATGTTAAACTTCCTACCTACTTAATATCAACTAACTTGAAAAATTAATCAAGGAAATTCACATTAATACAACTGACAGGCAAATGTAATTACACTGTGCATAACATTTAATTCAATATGGTTACTGAGCCTAAAAAGCACATTACTTTCTTTATGAGATTGCTTTGCTATTTATTAGGGAAAAGGTCTTTGTAAAATGACTCTTTATCCAGCTGCTGGGAAGAAAGAGAGATCTGGGAGCTACTCCCATGGCATAGAAATTGCTTTATTCATTTCAGCTAGATTTGCTGTTTAAAAATGAGATGTAAATCAAGGCCAGAATTGCATTACTAGTCTTCCACTTCTTTAAAGCAACTTCAGTGTGACCACTGTGGAAACCCAGCCTGAGCTGCTGCAGTCCTATTCCTGTGACCCTTCACACAGCTCCTACACACACTCCAAATTGCTGTTTATCTTGCTGTTTTAACAAGACTTTTTTTTTGATTGCCCAATAAATATCCTATTCAACTCTGAGTTTCAAAGTTATATCAGATGGCAGAGTTTTATCAGTTTAGCTTTCTTGCTTCTTGGGAAAGGAATGAGCATCAGTGGTGACAGAAGAGTCAACTACTTGTAGACCTCAGCAGAACTCACTAATGCCTTTTAAATTAATTTGAAAGGCTGTCTTGGCACAGAAAGGCCAGACCTTCCTCTTTTCAATTAAAACAAAAAAAAAAAAAAAAAAAAGAAAAAAAANAAAAAAAAAAAAGGAAAAAAGCAGGGTGAATTTATACCTTAATCTCCTTCTCTGGTCAAACAACATAGCTTTACTCAGTGCTAGCAAGTGGACTTTTTTTTTAAAGCCCTGCCCTTCACTCATAAACAAAACCAGCCAGAGCTCTGTCTCATTATAGCCTGCACAGACACATGGTCCTGCTGTGAGGGCAGCCCCATGCAGAGAGCTGCACAACAGCAGAAGGAGCAGTTGTCTGCTAGTTTCTTATTATAACAGAGCCCCCGTTCATACAGTGCTGGGGCTATTTAGAAATTCCAGCTTTAAGCCCTGTTCCAATGGTTTGTAAACCTGTATGGGAAAATTTGTTATCGATTGAATCACCACACACCAAGCCCTGCTTGTGCAGCAATATGTGGTCCCCTGTCAATGGGTGCTCACAGATCCAGGGCACTGGATCCCAAACCCCATCCCCTCTGACCTGTCACCTCAGCTCTCCTGCAAACTAACTTTTGGTTTCCAGCTGCAACAGTAAACTATGGTGTTCCTATCGATCTGGTACAAGAAACATGGCAAGAGGAAACAATGGAAGTGAAAATTTTCTCATTTGCTCTTTGGTTTCAGAACTGGGCAAAACATGACAAATTTAGCAATATCGTGAACAGAAACATACATTGGTAAATAAATCCATTCCGTTCATTAGCCCAAGCAGTGCTAGCCTTAGCTACACTTTCACAGCTGTCTTCATGAAGTTTACAACTGTCTCAATACAATTAACAAAAGAAGCCGTTTTGGACCCTGCAGCAACAATTATAAAATTATTCTAGACCTGACAGATATGCCAAAACGTGCACCAGGACAAGCACCATTTCTTGATCTGCAGATCAAATGCTACAGCAGACCTGTCAGGCAGCTGATGATGAGTGCAACAGCTCTGAAGTTTATGTGGCAGTGAAGATAGTTAATTTGAATAAAAGTGTGCACTGCCCATAGCCTAGACAAGGGATGGCTACTGATTTGGCTGGTGGCCCCTGCACTCCTGTGGCTGGGATGTATCAGAAAGGCGGGCAGGGCCACAGGCTAGCTCTCACTGCGGGTGCAGACAGCACCCCAGTGCCTCTCAAATAGCAACACTCATCACAGGCGGCCATCTGCCCGGGGCTCCCCTGCACAACAGCTGGTGACCATGGGTGACAGCTACCTGTGTTTTAAGAGCAATCCTCAGACTGGCCAACTTCACACACTGGCTGTTCTTCCCATCTGATGGCTGGGAGAGAAACATGGGCTTCCCTTCTCCCCCTTTCACGAGGGACACGCACGCGCTGCCATCCCGGGGCTCACGGCCAGCCTGGCATCCAGCTGTTCACCCTTGGCAGCGCCAGGATCTCCACCCAGGAAACGTGGGTGCCTGTGGCTCTGTAACAGACCTCTGTCAACAAGAAGCTCTTAAAAACAAGAGCCAGGCAAAGGACATGGGAGACCCCCTTCGGCTCAGGCTCCTCGGGGCTGGGCTCAGTGCGCAGGGCCGAGGGGTGCCGGGGGCATCGCTCGACCAGAGCGAGGGGCCGTCTGGCCTTCCCTGCCTTCCCCACGCCTGGGGGCCCGGCCCCGCATTCATGTCAGACGCTCCATTGTAGCACCAGCCTCCTCTTCAAATGGCCTTTGTCAGGCTGAGCGGTCCAGGGAGGCCGTCCCAAGGCTGGAAAAGCTTCTCCTGGGTGCTTTGGGGCTCGGGGAGGGAAGAGGGCTGTCGATGGAATGCCCGCCCTGTTGCTTGGGAACTTCCCAACCATGAAAAAGAGCCGGAGGCGTCACTGTTGGCAGGCACTGCTCACAACACGATACGGATAAACTGGCACTGGGGAGCTTCCAAATATAACCAGGAGGGTTTGCATTTGGAAAGTATGAACTGACCCAACTTAAAAAAAAAAAATTAAAAAATGCCTAAAAACCTACTGCAAGTAGAAGCCTCTCAGTTCCATACACCGGGCCATTTTTCAGATAGCTGTCACTTTTCACTTCAAAGGTTATTCCTTAAAGCTAAATAAAATATTTATGTTATCCAGTACAAGCCATGAAAAATTTGAATTTGCTTGTTTCTGCCCACGGATTTGAAACCTGCCTGTAATTTCCCTTCTGTTGTCTGCAGGTTTAGCTGTGAATATTAAGTGTTCATTATTACTAAAACTGAAAAACCAACAACCAATCGCAAGGTCAAACCCAGATATTAAGTGCTGGGTCATTTCCTGCCTTGGTGACAGATCTTCCCCAAAACACTTGTTATCACATCAAATCAATTATAATTTTTTCTTTATGTATCAGACATTATCAATAGTTTTTTCATTGCTGAGAATGAGGTGGACCCCTGCCCTGCAGGGAACCCTGCACATGTTGGAGACTGCCAGACTCCTATTTACACACACAGAGTAAATGTAAATATCAATGCTCAACTTATCAGATTTCATTTTATTTATTTATATCAATATATCAAACATATCCAATTTTATTTTTGTCAGCCAACTCAATTAACAGCTCACTGCATATACTGTGTAAATAAATCTCATAATACTGCCACTCCACTTTTGCTTGTTTAATCCCCAAGCTTTAGAGCTAGCAGCTCACAAATCAGAAATGAAAAAGCAGGTTCACTCATCCCCAAACAAATTTAACTCCTGCTAAATTCAATATTATGTTGCTTTTAACTTCATTTAGGGTAAGGGAAAGTCCAATGCTTTCTATGTCCCAAGTTAAATACTAAACCTATAGTTTTCACCACACACTGAAAGAGAAAAGCTCCATAAAAATATCATTATGCATCTACTTCCCATGCATTTGCTATTAAAAGCTAACCTTTGTGAAGGTCAACTTTTCCTGTTAGTTTTGCATGAGTAAATTTAATGCTGTTCTACTGACCTCACTCCTATTTTTCTATATTAACTTGGTTTAGTCAGGTTGGACTCATGTGGATGAAAACATGGTATCTTGAGAGACACAGGATTTAGTTTTTGCAAATACTGGACATATTAGTGTAGGGGTTGGTATCCAGCATGTAAGACGCATGGTTAAATCATTATGAATAAAAAAATAAAGATTAATAAAGCAGTTTATTACCTCCAGTGCAAAGGGCCATACTTAAACTTCAACATGCAACAAGGAAAGGGAAATCTATCCCTGCATATGGGAGCCATCATCCCTGCCAAAGCAAGCATGGAACTAAGAGGTACTTAACGAAACAGAAGAACGAACCTAACCTACAAAGGAAAACAAAACGTTCATTTAGAGGGAGAGTAACCAAATATACTTCAGATGAAACACACAACATTAGGAAGCCAACTTAAGGACGAAGGCTGTGTTCACACATGAGATATGGCAGCAAGGTGTCTTGTGAGATCCTAAGGACACAAACAAGTTTCAAGAGAAGTACAGAGATCCATCCAAACACATCTGGAGGCATCATCCAGCGTGTCAGAATGTACACCACCATGTTAAAAATGACCCACTCAGTGTGATGATACCAGTGTGGGGCCATAATTGCTTAACAACCAACAGGCAGAATAGAATAGCCCTATCTGAAAACTAACAGAGGGCCTGTTGTCACAAACCATGAAATAAAGTTGTCCTCATCTTGACATCATAAGAAACACAAATTAAGAATAATCCAATAAGTAAACTGTTACCACTTGGGGGATTCAAGTATCAGAAAGAAGCTATTTGAAGACAATTGGGAGATCAAATATTAAATAATAATGTATTAGAACTAATAAATTAAAGATGAAATGTGCTTTATAATTTGAGTCAGAAGTACCACTGGTTTTAATCTGAAAAAATGCAACATAACTAAGAACAACTAAGGCGGCATTAATCTCTGAATTCAGTGCTGTGACAGGGAAAAATAAAACAGAAGGACTTCAATCCCACACGAGGTTTTATCTTGCACTGTTTTGATCTGGCAAACTTCCTTTGAAGTTTGCTTGTTTTCACAGCATTTACTAGAGAATCATGACAAGGGCCAAGGTCCTCCATTCAGCCAAAGCTTCCCAGTAGGCACCAGTCCTGCTCTGCAGATGAAGCAGCCCAATGTCCAACCTCTGCTGGCTGCACATCCATATTAGAAGATAAGCATGCCTGCAATCTGTTCCACTTCATGCTAATTACAGACAAATCCTGTTTAGTCTACCCATGAAAGTAAATTGATTTGCATGGGATTATTTACAGGGGTAAACGGGATCTAGACTGGCCCTAAGGATTTGCGGCTTCTGGGTGCGATACCAATGAAGCCCCTAGTTGGATGAATTTTTGAGTGTCTTTTCCATTGTGTTAATACAGGTCACCAAATGTGATAGAGAGATATTCTCCCTCCATCAGCCTTCCACAATACAACCTTCTTTTTTTCTTTTTTCAAAAAATAGCAGGGCTAGTTCACTATTGTAAATCTTGAGCTTTGCTTTGAATAGCCAAGGGATCTGGTAATAGTAGATAATTGTAAATTTATTTTCTTAGAGGTATTCCGAAATGGACTACCCTTTTTAGACCAGTTTTCATTTTTGAAGCAGACAGATAAAGCAATACTACAACTTGGCCTAGACCTTCCCTTTGCCCCATTTACTACACTCCTCAGGGAGCCATACATCTGTTTTAAACAAGGCATATCTTATACACCTCATATATTGTCAGCACAGCATTTTCTCCCCAGGCTTTCCAAGCTCTCAGCTTCCTGCAGAGTCACTGTTGACACCTCACATGCACATACTTTGTAGACCCATTGTCGTATGATAAGACCATCAGTGTGAGGCAGGTAACTTCTTCCCTGTAGCAGCTCAGGTGGCTCCAAAGCAGGGTAGTCTTCCTTCAACAGCAACAAGGCCAGAGATGACATGGAGAGACAGCTGTAGACCTCGAATCTCTGAATTTCACTTTCTGGGAATTTTCCCATTACATAAGAGTGCTTGTGCTGGCAGAGAGGGACCATTTCTCCTCTCATGCTGTAAAGCTCAGAAGTTCACATCTACACCAGCTTCTCCTTTCAGCAACTGCTACACTGGCTGGGGGAGGACCACAGCTTGTTGGATCCTTGCTTTTCTCTTACATACACATACATGTGCATTTGCTATCTTAGGAGCAAAACCTTTCAGCCCTGGGTGGGTTTTCCAGTGCCTGAGGTCTCACAGGTCTCACACAGCTTCAAGGCTCTTTCATCTCAAAACAGATCCCATGAATTAAACTGTTCCCTTGAAGAACATGGTGTTTCTACACAGACTGTACTAGACCCTCCAATCAGGAGGCCTGGAGACAAACCATCTATAACGCTGCTGCCTCCTTTGAGAACACACCCAGGATCACTCTCGAGGAGAAAAGACAATGCAGAAAGAATTGTGTCCTGTCGATGCCGCCTGGGGAGTCTTTCTGTTGTGCCTTTTGCAACAGGACTTGTCTGTCGCGCATTGGCCTTTTCAGCCATCAGTGTGCCTGTAGCAAGCGTGGGTAGAGCCCTTCGAAATCTTTGTTCACAAAGCCAAGCCATGACTAGATTAATGGATATGTTTCTCTCTTGCAAATCTAAATGCAGGTGAGATTAGCCTGGCCTTGCTGTGACCCATCCTCTCACTAAGGTCAGGCCAGGAGTACGATGCTTTCCGGCCTTACTCACTCTCAGACACCACTAAGGTAAATTTAATGCATCCAACAGAATGGGTTGGATTTTTTTAAACCATTTACAGGTTGGTAATATTTTTAAATATCCTAAATGTTGCACCAGCTCAAAAAAAAAATTCTCTTGCTCCAGCTCTCATAGCTGGGTGGCTCTGTGAGCCTCTTTTGAGGTTTTTTCAGCAGCAGATAACCTTCCCCTTCAAAGCTCAGCAAATGTCAGGTATTTACAGTGTCATTGCTCCTCTCAGGTTTCTAAGGCCTCTCTGATACAGATACTCAACCATAACCAGGGCTCATACACAAACAGGTTTTTTTTTCCAGTTTGCCTGCCCTAACAGCACTTAAAAGCTTTTCAAGCAGTAAATTCCAAGTCAGCTAAAGAACAACAGACAGAATTGCCTTAACCCAACTCTTCTGCTCTGTGTGTGAACCTTACTTACTGTTCTCATCAGTGACCTCATGTTAACATGGTAATTTTCCTGGTTTACTTCTTGCATCCACCACAGTCGCTCATCTTGTCCCAAGCAGCATCTCTTCAGTAAGCAATTGCACAGACACAGAAAGGCAAACCCCAACTCCCTGTGAGGCTCCAGGTCTGCCAATGCACAACAGCAGCAGCTGCAAGACAACACCATACAGTCCAAATATGTGCATACCTCCCAATCCTGGGAATCAATGAGCACTATGAAGAATTATATATGACCCTAAAATATAATCCAATAGGCACTCCAGCCTTAAGGAGCTGAGGGGAGGAAGACAGTCATGGATGTCCTATTTGCCAGTACCCATGGGCAGCTTATCTGCAAACCAGCAAGCCTTGAGGTGATGAGCCATCCCTTTGCTAAAGTCACAATCACAGAATTGTTGAATCATAGAATGTTCCGGGATGGTAGGGACCTTAAAGATCATCTGGTTCCAACTCCCATGCCATGGGAAGGGACATCTTCTACTAGATCAGGTGCCCCATCCAACCTGGTCTTGGTGTCTTGAGTCATATGATGTGATGAGTCATGCATTGTGTTCCTGAGTCCACAGTGTCTCAGTTCATGACAGCTTGGGGTTTGGCCCAGGAAACACTGGTCCAGTAGTTTTATCCAAGATCCCTCACTTCCAGATAGGCTTATCTTCACTGGTTCGGTCTGCCTAAGAAATCCCAACGTATTTGGCTTTGCTTAACAGTGGGTATATCTAGAACCAATATCACAGTCAGCAATGACAATAGAAGGCTGCAACCCCAATCTTAACTAATTAGAAAAATAAGATGAAATCAGGCTGGATCAGGAGATCTCCTCTGCTAACTCAGTTTATTCTCTGTACTGACCAGCACAATCTGGCCAAATCCCCAGTGCAAACAGGCAGCTTTTGCCAATATCGTCACAAAGCCAAAAAGTCTTAATTTGCCACAGGAAATGCTCATTTTACTGTATCTTGTACATCTGGCAACAGCTAAAATGCATCTAACTTAGTCAACAGTCAGATGTGATGAAACACAGCCAGCATTTTTCCACTGGCGTAACACAGAGCTCAGCAGACGAGCTGAATCCAAAATTTGAACACCACTGAACATCAGATGTTTCTACATTCAGTTTCATTTAAATGTTTTTGTGCAGGGCTTAGAGAGAGAAAGGGGCTGTCTAGAAATAGACTACATGACAGAAAATGCATAAAGCAAAAAATAAATAGAAGCACCTACACAAAGTGCAAGCCTGTGCCAGTAGCACGGCAGAGGAGATCTCTTTGTGCTGCAAATCAAGATTTCCCCCATCCACTGAAATACTCAGATAGCTGAATTATTCTTTGAAAATTCACGAAGGGTTGGGGTTTGGGTTTTTTGACAGTTGCCCAAGAGAAATAATTAAGTTCAACAATTTGTTCCCATCTAAAACATACTTAAGCCTTAGGAAAGACTTGGTATCAAATCCACAGTACTTGTTTTGTATTTCTGTAGCATTTTGTAAACACATGGTTTGCTTCTAGCTCTGTTGTCAGAAGGAAGCATTGTCTTCCTAGGTGCTAATACCACCTACAAAATAACTTAGCAGCCGATTCTCCCATCCACCTTCTCCTAGTCTTCCCTCCATACACATGCTCTCTGCTCTGATTTCAAGTTTTCCAGGATGGAAAACTGTCCACACAGTTGCATATAGTCATGGGGAGCAGACTGGGAAAATTCTCCTCTGCTGCTGGAAAACTTGACTAACCAGCATCCGAGATAGCTCCAAAACTGACTTGTTCTCCCAGGAGAACAGAGGCATTGGTTGCTAATGTGGAAACCCAAATTCCCAGCAATCATGATTAATTTCTGACTCATTCCTGTTGGCATCATTCATTTCTCCCTCTCCCCTTTGATTCAATCTTTCCCTGATCCCCAAATACAAACACGAGAAATTTTCTCCATTTTCTTTGTTGATCAAAGGGAAAGAAGAGGTGATACTCTCCAGAGCAGGGGCAAGAAACTGGGTCTGCTGGGAAAGATGATATCTATTGCCCCCCAAGCAAGCAGAACTTCATATGGAAGTTAGAGGGGTTTCTTGCTCCCTCTCTTTTTCACACTATCACTTGCTTTGGGAGTCTTTATTTTGGTCTGACACTTTTCACAGGGTTGAGATCAGCTCTGAGATTTGCCAGTTTTCTTGTGGGAGGGATCTGTTTTATTTAAGAGAGAGTGGGGAATAAAGTGTTTGATTTTGCAAACACAACCTCCACACAATGATATTTTTATACCCTTGCTCTCCTATCCAAAGGTCTAGGCTCAAAACCACTGAGCAAAGGTTTGATTTAAAATACTGAGATTAAACTGAAGGCTGCAGATGGGAGGACTTCCAGTTTGCACTAGAGGTTTAATCCTACCACCCCCCCATTGCTTTGCTATGGGTTGATGGATAGTACATTTCCTCCTGCTACACTGCTCCTGCCATCCTACGAGCCTTGTCTGATTTTTCCAGTCATTTCTACCTGGTGTCAGACCGCAGCTGGGAGTAGAGGTAGGCAGTGAGTGTGGAGATGTCAAGGCTCCCACCCTAGAGCTGCCAGAGGGGCACAGGGAATCCCTAAGGCCACCCATTCGTGCCTCTGGAGGCCAGGCTGCCCAACAGGGATCGCCACCAGCTGGGATGGGAGGTATAAGGGGGACTCGGCCCCAGCTCTTGTCCTGCATTTGTCCAGCAGCACACAGAGCACAAAATAGTCTTTCCAGGTAATGTTTTTTCATCCCAAAAGGAATAGCCTGTCTAATGCTGACAGCACACTGACCTCCTCTCCCCCCTCCCCCGGGGGAGGGAGCGATAAGGCTCTTGCACTTTGTGGTTGGAACAGCATGACCCTCTCCAAAAACCTCCAGGGAGAGAGACAAAGCAAGCAAACCAGTGCTGTGCTTTATCCTGGGGCTTAACAAAAGGAGGTTTCCTGTCAGCCTGCTCTAATGAGATGCATCACATGGGCATTTCGCATTAAATCACAGTGAGTCTTTACTTCATGCTTCCCACCCCACCTCCAGGAGGATTCCCTGTCCCTCAAAGCCTTGCTCCTGTCACAGGCTCCCTGGATGGAGCCACACACCCTGCTGCTGCTCAAACGGCAGGAGAACCCCCCAAAGCAGCTGCTTCAGCCACCTGAGCCCTCCAAAACATGGGGCAACCTTCCTTTGGCCTCCATGTGTAGCTCAAAGAGAACAGGGCCTTTTTGCTAAAATTATACAAGTAAGCCAAAAAACTCTAAAACCAGCACTTAATACAAAGTACAAATGGGATTTTTTTTTTTAATTGCCAAATCTACAGAGCATTGGTGTGCTACTGCAGTCCAAAGAAGCATCTAAAAGTATTCAGCACATTTGAAGAATAACCTTCAATAACCTGATGGATTATTTTTTTTCTGTGTGGAAATGTTACTTTAATGTAATTTCCCCAGTGCATTTAAAATGACAGGATGTATATCTTTCTTCTGATCCAAAGTAAAATGTGGTTTCTTACACCTCAAAGCCAGCTACAAATACCTATAACCTACAAATGCAAAAAGCCCCTAGGAAACAGAAATAAAATCTATCTATATACTCTTTTTTTTTCATGCAACAGATCAGGACTGACAGAGCACTCTGGAGCTGGAACAGGTTTTCAACTCTGGTAACAACAGTTAGAATTCTTCAGCAAATACTGGAGAATCCAAAAATTTAACCTTTTATCTGCCTTCTGCTTTTAGTGCTCTGTGCATAATGCTCTGCCATGGTACAATAAAAGTTTGAGTCATTTAAGTAATTTCCCCTCACAAAGAGAAAAATCACAGGGGTGGGGGCACAGGACAAACCCACATTCATATGTGGAACAAAGAAAGGCAAACCAAAAGCATTCCTCAATGATTTCCAATCATATACTCCCTGTGTAGAATGCCACGTGCTGCAAGAAAGCAGCAAGATAAACTTCATTTCCAGGGAAAAGAAATATCTGGTTAGAAACAGTCTGGATGAATGAACCTGGTGTAGATCATGTGAATGTAATCCTCAAAGCTATTTCCAAGTTGAACACAGTAATGAGAAAAACTCTTCAACTGAAGAAGTGGGTTGCTTTCAAGCTGCATTCCTTTCCTTCTGGATTTATTCTCTTCTCCTCTTCCCCAAATACAGTAAACTCATGGAGCAAAACTCTAAAATCTGGGGGGGTGGGGTGGGGTGGTGTTTCACTTTGTTTTTGTTTTTTGTTTCGGAGCAACCATTTCATAACCATAATATTCACAAACACTGTTTGCTTTTCAAACAGATGTTGCACTGTAATTCTGTCCAAATGAGTTGGTTTGGGGTTTTCTGTTTGATTAGGGAACAAAGCTGTTAAGAGCAAAAACACTGGGGCTATGTGAAATTTGTAGGAGTTTCAATGAAGTAACCTGCAAGATTGCCTGAAAGCAACATGACCAACCACTTGCACTTCCAAGAGAAATTCATCAACAGCTGCTTTCTACCTCCCTCCCTAGTATGTGTCTCAAAAGAAGCCTCAGGCAGATCTTCTCTTTTAATCCACAGGAGGGCTGAGGTCTAATAAGCTCCTAGGGATGGAGGTGAGAAAAGAGGAGCAGGACATCAGGGACTGCATACATATGTGCATGCAGGAGCTGCATGAGCCTTTTCTCCCCACAAACCCACACTCACACAGGTAGAGCAAAAGCACATCAAGGTGGCAGAATGTTGCAAAAGGACCTAAAAGCAAGGCCTGAAATGAGGCTTCTTACAGAAGAGATAAGGGAAAAAACCCACCCATGCATGCCAGAGAAAAATGATGGTCCCAGAAGGTCAAACACTGCACAAAGGAAAAAAATGTTGGCTATTATGCAATATGAGATAAACTAATCGAGGCCAGAGGAACAGCAGCTGCTATGCAGATGGTACTTTCCACATCTTGACTGCCAAACTGGACAACTCAGGAGACTCTATTTCCGTTAATCTTCTTGGGCAATGACGGGCTGCAGCAAGCAATTTAAACAGTCACGTCCAAGTATCCAAGGAGTCCATGAACAGCCTGTGAAAAACAATGGCTCTGGGGTTAACTAAGCCACAATTCTAATGAAAAGCAGATGTCATTTAATTATAATGGGGGGCTTCCACTAATTATAATCCGTGGATATATATTTTAAAGTACACCAAAGATCAGAGCTAACAAAAGCCCAAGGCTACTAGTACACACAGTTCCTCCCATGCCATTAAAATTGTACGAGTGGGAAGAGCAATGGGATACTTCAACAAAAAGAGCCATCATTTCTGTTGTTACAGCAAGTCCTGCACCTTGATATAAAGATCAGTACAGACTTAGTTCAGACTCCTATTTGTCTGAGATAGTTACTTTATCAAAAGCTAAAAATCACAAATTAAATCTGTGTTAATCCAAAAGTTTTTGCCCTACTCTTCACCCTCATGAATAGAGTACTATTCCTAACTGAACTACAACAGAGTCTTTGGCAGATGACTTTTATTTTTTAATCTCTGTTTCACATTTTCTGTATGTAGGAGCCCCTGAATTACGTAAGAGGATCTTGGTCAAAAACTAAGACTTTTAAACATTTTTTTTCCCCTGTCTGCATAGTGATTGTAAAGGCATCTAAACCACAAACTCTCTTAAGCTATGAGTTCCCATTCTGCTATGTTTGGAAGAAAATGCTTTCTATGAAGAGTGATGTAGGAGGCAGTGGCACATAGCCAGATAAACTCCTTGCTTTGGGTCCATATGCAATCATTTCTCAGTACAAAGAAATCCTAATGACCTCAATTTCTGTGCCTAAGGTTCACTTTTCAGAGTATTTTAAACACACCACCGCCCAAAATGCTCTTCAGATCTAATACATGTAACAATCCCAGGAAATTCCTTTTGGTTTACCCTTTACTTACAAAGAAAGCCTCACAGATGAAATTCATTTCTCTTAAATTCTTTAAACAATATGCAAGCAGCGTAGGCTTCAAACACAGTGCTAATTATGGGTAGCAGGCTTTTTTCTGTTTAAATGGTCAGGTTAAAATTTATGGCATGGATTACAAACTACAAAAATTCCTGGTTTAGTAGGTAATGTTTGTGGCCCTTCCTGGTGAGGATCCTGTCTACATGGAAGGGAACATACGGGCATTAAAATGTATATCAAGACATAAAGAGCAGTACTTTAAATTATGTGTGGTGAAGGCTCAGGTAATTTCACCTCTAAGTCAGAAACTCTCACAGTTTTTATTTTCACACAGAGGGTTATCATGCGAAAGCTATAGACAGGTATGAAAAGGGAGACAGTACAGAAGCAAGAGTTTACACAGAAAGGTGACTTCCTGTCCTATGCCAGAAGAAAAGTCAGCCTGACTCTCTCGGTGTCAATGCATGGCAGAAACTCCCAGCTCCCCGGGTTCGCGGTGGTTTACACATCCCTTACAGTACTTAGCACCTCGCCTCAAGGCCATTTTCCTTCGGGGTCAGGCAGGGAGTGACACCAATTCGTATTTACAGCTGCAACTACACTCCTTTCGTGCCTTTCCATCTTTAACTCGGCCCAAGACCCTGCTTTTCTGCTATTCGGTAAAAACCCCAAGCCTTGCATTTCCATACACTTCAACACTGCTCCTCTGGCAGGCAGGAGATACCAGCAGACAGCAAGAGCAAGGCTGGAGGGTCTGTCTCCCCCTCCCACAAGTGTAGACCGCACACTGGTTTTCTTGCAAGCCCTCACTCTGGCAGCAAGTGGCCTGGAGACCATCCTGTTCATTTTAAATCCTCAAGGAAAGACAAAATAGGATGTGCTGGGTAGCAAAGAAAACTTTTTTTGTGCCACAGCTTCCTCACTTTGCCTGGTTAGGGCTTACTTAAAAGGAGTGGAAGGATGGTTTGAATTCTTACATCGCTTCTCCCCCTTCCTGAGGAAGCTCTGGCGTTCTGGCCAGATGCTGGGAGCAATTCCAGCTCCATCTGTTTGAGAGTTTTGAGTTGTGCAACATAAATTTTACTTTAATGTGTGGTAATAATGACCTCCAAAACCCCATCGTGCCTCATTCAAATGTGCTAGCTGAAAGCCAGTTTTCATATACGTTAACACATTAAGTATTGCAGGGTGCATGTTAATGCTGTTTATGAAGATTAAGCCACACAAATTCCTATTAGCACTAATGGTGGTTTCATGACCTAATCCCCAAGAAAAACAAAAAAACCTGTATTTTTGAGAAACTCAAATCTCACCCCTATACTCCCTACCCATGCATGTCTGATCACTCTCACCTTCAAACACACCATGCGCATCCATTCTCATTAGGTCTCCCAGGCTCCACGGGTTCAGGACAGGTCAAGCCTTCAGACTGAAAAGGCTTTTACAGAAGTTACAAAGTAGTACAGGAAACAGCACCAGCGCTTCATTTAAGTGAATTTTCCCTGTTAAGGTAATACCAAATCAGTGCTAGGGTTTGTAGGAAAGTTTGAAAATCTCAAACTTTGCTGAGAGTGAGTCTTGGCAATCTTACCTAGACATCTGCATGGTCTGTTTTAACAAGCCAGAAACAAATGCTGGCTGTGCTCCGTTCCTGTAGTTCTACTTTTCCACAGCCAACCTATCCCATTTCACCTACTTTTTCAATGGCAAAAAGAAGACACAAAAGCTGATGAACCAAAAGTTTTCAAATGTAAATCTCAATTCTCCTGTGAAAAAGCAGAGAGCACAGGATGCTCCTTCCAATCTTTGTTGCTTTGCTTTAATTCACAACCTAGCATATACAGAGAAGCACTGAAGTGTTCCTTTCTGGGTGATGTATTCTTATCATAATATATGTTATTTGTGTTCACAAGCACAAAAGACAGAAAAAAAATATCAGTCCTCTTCCAGGTGGCAGACTGTTATTCAATACTTTTGCAAGCAAGCAAACATCCAGCTTTGGCAAAAATAAGCATGATGATTATTTCTTTTCATTCTGCAAAGATCTTTGCAGAGGTCAAGGTCATGCAAGAAGGAGCTGTGCAATTAGCAAGTTTTGCCAGAAACCAAGGAGGGGGCAGAGTCAGGTCTTGAGGCAGGTTCACGCTGAAACTGCCATTTTAAACGAGCCACAATTCCCAAAGGAGCAGGTTTCCTCTTCATGCTCTCTGACCTCCTCCAACCCAAGACATATATTAGAATCAGACAGTTCCTTTCTCTTCCCACTCCAGCCCACCATATTCTCAGAGCACCCTTACTCCTGATGGCTGGGCCTTCCACATCTGTTTGCTCTGCACTGCCACACACAAAACAGCTCGGGGCTCCGTCTCAGTGGAGGCAGAACTCTCATCTAGAGGTTGAGATACATTTCATGCCATTCATCTCATTTGACAAACTCAGGTCAAGGCAGCAAGCTACACACCAGACAAATAAGTAAAACAATGATAGGCATCATTTACCAAAATTATTCAGCTCTCAAGACCGAAATAGTGTCTGTGTATCCAGTTACCACAGGAAAAGATGTTGTCCCAAGGCACACTGAATGAAGTCACATATTTGGCCTTTGAGGTAAAGGAATTTTTTCTCATGAACTGTCACTGGTAATAGATTAATGAAAAAGTGGTCATGTAGTCTTTGTTACGCATCAGGTCATACGCACTGCACTGAAGCTTGTCTTTTAGTTTAATATAAATGGCAGTGAAGAAGACTAATAGATATATAAACTTCACATGCATGCTGCCCCAAGAAAAAATTAAAGAAACCGATGTTATAAAAAAAAAAGAAGGCATAATTATGCATGTGCAACACAATTTTGTGCACACTGAAACCTAGATGAGTCTGTCATAACTTGTCTTGCGTCCAACAATCAGGTATAGACCTTTGTCCATGAGAAGCAGATGGACAAAAAACCGTTCTCTGTAGTGGATCCAAAAGACTGCCACACCTCTGAATTCAGTTTGTCTTGATCTACTGTTCCTAGCATCTTACACTAACCAAAAGGGAGAGGGAAAAAAGCAAGTGCAAAAAAAAAAAAAAGAAGATTCTTGTCTAAGTAACCTTCCAAGCCAGAAGTTTAATAGGAAATAAGTAACTAAGGAAATTGGATGAGCTTTGATACAGGGCAGCTGATAATATACATCAGAATAAGCCCTAAGCTACATTTGCAAAGCCTGAGTTGGATGCGGTGAAAGAGCAGAACAGTCAGGGCAAATGAAAAAGAACAACAGAGATAAGGCCAAAACATGATGAAATCACAATTTATTTTGTTTAGGGCGGGGAGCCCAGACGTTTCCCACTGGCCCTTTTCTAAAATAAATAGGAAAAACTAACTAACTGTCACAAACTACAGAAAGTTCAACAAGCAAAAGGATTTAGCCATGGGGTCCAGATGATGAATTCTAATAGCTGGTGCTGTCATGCCTTTTACCAATTTTTCAACGGCTCTAAACAGTCAGAGGGAATCATATTTTGGGCTTAAGAGTTTTGGAGCAGGGGAGAAACCAGACCCTCTCTTGCTTCCCATGTAATGCAACAGAAAGACTTAATCTAGTTTCCTCAGCAGAGCTCACTGCCAAAATATTTAGTCACTTTTAGCCTGTTTGCTTTTGATACAATTAGACGTTTCTGGTTTGTCATATCCTTATCTGATTCAGTTGGGTATTTGTACAACGTGAGTGGCTGGGAATGGGATATGGTGTTCGTGTGCATATTCACATACACCTCTGACCATCATTCTCTGAAACACACCCCCACACTCCCACACACGAATACAGGCAGTTTTAGTTAATTACCATATGGAAAAACAAACACGGCCAAGACATCCTGTGAAAGAAGACAAGGAGATTGATAAACTCCCAAGCAGTACATAAAGAGAGGTTTCAAGGCTTTTATTTGAGTAAGAGATCGCATCATCTAGCATTCTGTTTTGGTGAATTTGTGTCAAATTGACATTCTAATTTCAGCAGCATACATAAAACTGCACAATTATTTAGCACTGTACAGATTTTACATAACTCTTGAAGTTACTGACTCGATTCATTTTCCATCTGACTATAAGACAGATTAATCTGAAATGAATTAAGACAGGCAACCAGAAGTAATGTTACTATAGCTGGTAAACATTCTTTAAACTGCTATATCAGTAAGCCGCTTAAAAGCCTCACTATCACTGTATGCTGCATCTGCTCAATAATTACTACCTCCCAAACCAGGGATTATGACTATATGCTGTGTACTGCAACACAACAGGCAAAGCAGTACAGGTAGCCAGCAATCCCCAGAGCAGAAACGTGAAGCACTTAATTGCTCACACACAAAATGCTGGGCCCTGGAAATACAGTGCCCACTCCCTCGTACAGACAGATGCTCTGAGCCTTGAAATCAGGATTTCTATCTCATCTTACAAAAAAAAAAAATCAAGCCGCCATGTATGTCACTCCAAGAGGCAGAAATATGTCAGGAAAGAAGGGAAAACAGAATTGTTAATGACAGGAGAGTATATTGTAATTACAGTTTACTAAGGTAAACAAACAAAAAATAAAGGGCATTGCCCAGAGCAATGTGGAGGTGGAAGGAAAGATTCCTCTCACTAAAAAAAAAAAGCTTTAAATTTCAAGACTAAGACAAGAAGCACTTTGGGAAAAGACCTGTTAATTCCTATAGGACTGTGCTTCTGTCGTGGTTTAGTCCTCTACACCTAAACAAAATGTGTGTGTTTAACAAGTGCACAGCTCCAGACATGTTCAGGATGAAACATAACCTCTGCCCACAAGCACTTTAGTCTAGAAAAGCTTTTCCAATTGCACAGAAAATGTGGCAATTGTGCACTTAAAGAGTTTGTCCTGGTAAAAAGGAAATCATCACCACTGAGTGTTAAGCACCTCCTAACTGAGGACAGTTTCTGGCTGTGTGCAAAAGTGCTATTACACAGCTGCAGCAGCTCCACTAACTGCAAAAATAAAAATAACCCCAACAAAAATCACACTGTTGAAGACAGGCACAGACCACAGCATGGAATGAGAAAAAAGGAAATTTGTATAATAAGAATATTTCAGTTGTAAGTTTAAAATTAATTTCACTAAACTTGCCAAAGAAATATTTATCTTCAAGATCTTAATTCAGTGATGTCTTAGTCTACATAGTTAGAGACAGAAGAGAATCAAAGGAAGAATTAATTGGCAAAGCAACATTTTCCAGTTTTGATTTGGTTGCACATGCACATACATGTTCTAATACCTGACATTGGAGGCATCTGAATTTTGTTCTCAGTCTCCAAGATGAATGCAAGAACACAAGAAAATAGCTGTCTTCCACCTGGGCACTTGTTTATACTCTGCTTATCAGATTGTTTCCTTTTAAAAGTAAAATAAAAATAAATCAGTGAAGTTACACAGAAATTTTAATTACTGACACTAACTCCTTGGCTACTGGGAAGTTTTCAATCTCTTGTCAGCACTGATTAATAAAAATGTATCCAAATGCCCAAAGATACCTAAGTTTAGAGGGAAACAGAGATGTACTATTAACTCTTTAGCTTCAGGATGTTTGGTAGCACATGGACCCTTTCCTCACCACAAGTCTTTTGAACACAAATGCCACACCACAACACAAATTTCAGGTAAAACCAGAAATATGGTTAAACTGCAGTTCTGGAAGAGACTCAAAAGAAACAGAGAGAACACAGTCCTACAAGCTGCTTGTTTTCAAAGCCATTATGTACAATTTAATATCAAGTAAAATTATGGCTGGCTGGCACAGCTCTCCTGAATGGGTGTGCTTCACAGGACTTCAAATGTGCTATTTAACAAATCAAAAGCAATGGACCATGCAAATATTTCAACAAAATAGGATCAATGCTTGATATAAACTTACTTAGACAGTGCTCAAAGGAAAATTACAGTCTACAATAAGAATATTTAAGATGATGACTCTTGTATGAAATAAGCCTTGTCTTACTCTTGCCTCTCCTTTCACATTGATAATTAATTTGGGCTAGAGGATGAAACATTGTAAGGACTCCCATGAAGGATACCATTTTGCCACTACCCAATATAAAGAGCATCTATTAAATACAAGCCTGAAAATACCTCAGCTCCAAGCTTTTGATCAGATTCCTCTAGCATATTTATATCCTCACTGCTGTTACATGGCTTAAAAAAAATTCAAAAAGGACCAGCACGGAAATGGAAGAATCACGTCAAAGGGGAACTAAGGAAATTACCCGGCTACTATTTCCAGCCTGTTTTCTGGCTGAATCACATGCCCCTGCACACTCAAAGTGAAGGAGCCAAGTCCAGAGGGCCCAATTCTGCAGCATGTGCAGACAGTCCAACAGCTTCAAAAATCATTCAGGGGGTCACACAAACCACCCCAGGGCCAGAGCAGATCCACTGGTCTGACATATTCCAGCCACCTGGGCTGTGTGCCCAAAATCTCCCAGGGACACGAATGAGGATTTAAGCACCTAAATGCTTGATTATCAAAACCACCCATGTGGATGTTTAAGGATGTCACACTCGCTAGGGCAGCAGTACTGATGCTACGAACAGGAACACCTGTACAGGCTCCCCACCTGCTCCATACAAAAGGGAACCCCTGCTCCATACAAAAGAGGGAAGCGTTTGTGAAAGCTGGGAATAAACACTCATTGGCACTTACAGCAACAGAGTATCCACCCGCTCCTCCTATACTGATAACTTTATCCATCTTCCCCATCTGTTTTAAAAAAAGTAATTCCCTCTCCATCCTGAGAACCTGGCTTTGCAGGGCATACATCCTCCACCCACTAATCTGTTTTAGATACGTAAATCTGGTTTGTGTGGACACTCCCGATGACTTGCTATCTACTGGTCCACCACTTAGGTGACCAGTCCTGGTTTTCTACCCCAGAGAGCACTGGCTGATTGCTCTGCTGCATACCAGATTTGTTGAAGGGTGACATATCTCTCTGTGACAAATGGGCCAAGGACTTCAAATTACTTAGGGGGAGGGGAGAACTTCTCCTTATCTGCGTGTCATTAGGAAATACTATGGTTCCAGAATCCAGTAAGAAAATTTCACTGTATTATTTGAGCAGACAGAAAATGTGAATCTTCTTTTCAAATACACAACTACAAAGTATTAGACAAAAGACTAACTAATCCTTGTATAAAACAGTTTGCTTTGTTTAAAATACAATATATTCCCCCTCTCATAAACTACTTCAGGTCCCAGGGTTTGGGGTTATTTCAGGCCTTGGTAACTACTGGAATAATTATTATATTATTAGAGGTTTAAGCAAGATTTCTAAGTAGTGTAAATATCTTCCTGTAACTGATCAGTGATAAACTACATTACACACCCTCCAGAAGGCAATATATTCTGAATGCTCAGACAATATTTACAAGTTTGTTTCAAAGGTTTCTGATTTTATTTACAGTGTGTAAAGTGTGTAGGCATAGTCAAAGCAATATATTTTAAAACCCTGCCATAAATCATTCACTGTGCAAAAGCAAACCTTCATTAAAAAGAAAGTGTTTAATTGCTGAGAACTTCCTGAATGTAAACTCTCACTCTGGATACCACCTCTTGCGCCTTTCTCATAGTTAATGGTCATTAACTTGAGGCAGAATGGACACTCTGATGGCCCAAATCATCTGGCCCTGCTGTACCACCTCAGGAACCCTGCTCATGGGCCAGAGACCCCCAGCCAGCTCAAGCCCTCTGCAGTAGCACAGACCACCTTTATCACCCAGGGGACCAGTCCATCACCGCTGCTCCCAGCCTGAAATTCAGCATTTCAGCACCTGTCGACTATGAAGGGAACAACTGAATATAAATTACGCAGATTTTTCTCTAGTGTAGATTCTTCAGGTCAGGTTTACCTTGGTGATGTAAATAGGCATTTGCTAAACTTACTGATGTTAACAATTGCCTGTTAACATTTAAAATGTCTTCATGCAAAATAAGATCTAAGAGAGACATCAAAAAGGCACAAGCTGACAGTGCTACAAAACGTGAAACAAAATCCCAAACTTCTTTCCATGCCAGTACTTCTAAAGGCCATTTCACACCTGGAGGAAACTATTCACATTTTAATATAAGTGCTTTGACTTCACCAAGGGATGTTGATTTGCCTCCCCTTTCCTGGCTGCTCCACCTGGAGAAGACCTAATGCATATTGACACTGCCCAGCAAGGGACTCAGTAAGGATCCTTTCACATGCAAGGATCTCAAGGCAGAATCCAGTGACACCATCCTGTTTGCCAGAAGGAGTTTTGCAAGTGAGAGTCAAAAGACATAGATGTTGAAAACCACATTGAACTACGGAATTCAAAACTTCTTATGAAGATAATGACACTTAAAGAGACCATATCAACATATCAAGGAAAAAAAAAAGCTTTAGTGGAAAAATCCAAAAGATTCCTTCAATCCAGCTGGCACAATAAAAAGGAGAGAAAAATATTCCTTTCTGAACCCAACAGTTGTTCAAAATATGGTCAGAGTTGTGTGTATCACAACTTTCACATCTGCCTTCTGCACCTGCACGCAGGTAGATTACTCAAGAGATAACATAAGGTAAGGGAAGAAGAGGAACTATAATTATCAAAAAAACCCTGATATTATTTATAAGTATTCTCAAAATACCCCTTAAATCTCTGCTCCCAACAAAGAACAAAACCACTCTCAAAGAGCACAGCACTGCCCTTATCTTCCTCCATATCACATCCCTTACAACATCCTTTAACTGGAGACATGAGGGCCATGGCCCAGGGCACAGCTGCTCTAGTTACTGGGAAAATCGAGTGGTTCTCCTATGCAATGTCGATTAATATCATTTAGGAAGCTGACTTTGTAAGCATTAGAAAAATCAAATTAATTTCATCTGCATTACAGAAATCTAATTTCTTTCATAAGCATTAGCTGGCTTTGCTTATCCAGATTTTCCAGCAACAAAGCTTGCTCTTAAAAGCTGGTCACTGACTCTTTTTTGTTTGACATTCCTCTGGTACTGGCCAGAGATTTCACTTAGCTTTAATCTCACTTTGTATCATGTAATTGAGAAAAAGAACATTCTGCAATAGCCCTACCCTTCTCAATGCTGTCATCTTCATGAAATTTTGCACCAGAGTTCTCTCAGCTGCTTTGGTGGTCGCGACAGGCAAAACGATGCTCCAGGGCCAACTTCACCATTATGAACATCCAGGGAACCTTCCAACTACCCGTGTGGTCACGGCCCATAATGCAGTGTTTGCCAGCATGAAGTACTTAGATATTTTAATATATGCTGCAATTCATGTAGTACAAGACCAAACTCAGTAAGGAATGGGAGAAGAACAGGGGCAGCCAAGTAGAGGAACAGCTGTATATTAAACACCATTCATGGTGCTTTGCTGGAGGGAGGACAATAAATAAAGGCAGAACTGCTGATCTCAGCTCAGTACATGAGGAGCTGTAAGGTCTAGGCCACGGAACACGTACCAGAATAAAAAAGCATAAGCTACACAGACAAATTGGGTAATGTCTGTTCAAGAGAGAAATCTAGGCTTGAGCAGGGAAAGATCACAGATGTGTTGCTGCTGAGAAGGAAAACCCAGTCAGGTAAAAAGATTTAGGTCTCCTGAATAGCAGGACTAGGAAAATCCATGCTGGCTGGCTGCCCTGCATGTGACCCACTGGAATAAAGACTCAAATCTACTTTGCAGACAGACAGCTCCTTACAAAGGAAACTGGAGATTAAGACTCCACTTGAAATTACCACTTTGTAGGTTAATCTGTGCACATGCACACACAGACACACATGCACTGACACATCAGAAATCCACTGCTGGAAACACACCTGAAGAAGGTGGAAATGCAGGATGTAGAGCATTCAGGTTGTGAGTTTAATGCAGCCATAAATATTACCAGTCTCAGCTATTCCAGCAAGACACAACTGCCACTCATCAATATTGTTGTCAGCTCCCTGTTAGCAACAAACCACATGACAGCCACGGTCACCCCTTCCCCCTGGCCAGGAGGGACTGGCTGCAGATGGAGCTCAGCATGCCCACACAGGCACAGCCCTGGACACCATCCTGCAGGGGCAGGAAGAGGAAACACAGACTGGAACCTGACACCAGGGTGTCATCCAGGAATTTGCTTGATAGCAGCTTTGTGATCAATTACTGGGGTATTGGGTTTTTCAGGAATTACCCAGGAATGCAGAGGCAAACAAAAAATTCCCTCTGAAGTCTCATTGCAGCAAGTGACCTGCCTGAATGCTAAGATGAGGGACGCCTGCAATCAGGCAGCCTGTCCTCACCTCTGTGCCTTGGAAGGGCTCCTGGGCAGGGAAGGACAGAAAGGCTTTGATGCAGTGCACGGTGTACATGTCAGTATCTACTGACTGCTACAGAGCCGACAGACCACTTTGTTAATGCAGCCAAGCCTTTAAATAGAAAAATCAGTAAATCTCTTCAATATAAATTTTAATTTTTTAATTTCAAGTTCTAGTCAAACCACTTCTGATGCTGAACTCACCTACACAGGGTTTGCTCCTTCCTTTGCTAAAATGACAGCTTTTAAAACAGCATCTGTAGTAAGGTGTATCAAAACCAAAATTCAGTTTATAGGATTTTAGAAAGCTTTCAGTTAATGTTCACCGCTACTTCCTTTACATTCTTTAAAATACTCCCCACTGATCTTCTCTTTTATGTTATGTCTTCTATAATGTCAAATGGGTCAGATTTTCAGCTGGAGCCAGCTGTGGCACTAATTCATCCCCACTTAAACCAACAGTAAAAACATCAAAGCCTTTGAATAGCAGTCACCTAGTAATACCTGTGCTGGGGAACTTCCACTATGAACAATTACTTTCAAATTTCATTCTGAGTATTCATTTTCAAAGTTTTAAAAACATTTTAGTGCCCCTTCTCCACAAACCAAACACCTTCACCATGAGGTTCACGGGGTTTGGTGGGTTTAGATTTCAAAGACACAAAATCAAGTGGGTTTTGGTGAAGAAGACACAAAGAAGCAGGCTAACTGTTGTACAGAGGGAGAAGTAATAGAGAGCCCAGTAGAAGGAATATTTTCTTACATTCATGAAAGGTTTTAATAGGTCTCACAATCGCAACTTTCCTGCAAAAAGACTGGTGTAATAACACACTGGCCTATGCATGGCCCAGGAGGAAAGCCAGGAACACTGCACCCCATCAGATATACTGACCTGCGATACTTGGAAGAGACAAGAAAATGAGTTTTCTAGTTATTTATGTGAGCAATTCAGAAAGCATATCCACCAGTTTCACTTCTCAGAGAGATTTTATTTTTGTGGGGACTTTTCAAGGACAAAGGCTTCAATTCCTAAACTTTAGCCAGGAAAGGAAAAAGCAAATGAGAAAAAGCGGTGGAGGGATGAAAACCCCATCACACTTTTTTAGCAACAAGCAATGCTGCTCCAATTGCTACCATCAGTAACTTCTTGGTGTCCCCAGCACATAGAAGGGCCCAGGTCAGATATGTGATGACAGCAGTGTTGGCTGCTTGGTCTTGCTTCCACAGCACTCTTGATGGTTGCTGCATCCTCCTCCCAGCACTCAGAGCCCCGGCCTCCAGAAGATGTCAATAATGACATTCAAGAACAGAGGACTTGTGTTTCCTTCAGGCAAATTAATGGGAGTATTCAAGTTCACACAAAGGTTTGAAATGGAAGGTAGGATGGAAAACAACTGATAAAATATATCCTCAGAGCCTTATAGGGAGCAGTGTATGCATTCTCTCCTCAAACAGGGATTTCTAAACACCTGCCCTCAGGAGATCTGGGTGACAGCCCAATACAGCAGCTGGTTGAGCCTGGCAGAGGGGCACACCCAGTGCCAGGAAGGGCTGTTGGGGACCCAGCTGGTACACCTGGCCAGCCCTTGGGACACAGCAGGTTAACCTGATCCCTCTGCCTTTCAGGGAGCTATCCTGCACTCTCAGAGGAGCTTAGCTTAAAGAATAGGCAGGCAGACCTCAGTTCAGAGGCAGCAGTACCCCACATGCTGCCTGCAGAAGCTGGGGCCCAGCTCTCCCCAGAGGGGTGAAACCACAGGTGCCCATCAAGCAGGGGCACGGCTGCTTGTCCACTGGCTGGAGTTGACCCTGGAGCCAGCCAGGTGAACCCTTCGGTGCCCTCTCTGCCTTTCTCCAGAGTGCAGGAGACCCAAAGCAGGGCCATGAGTCTTCTTTGCATTTTCCCTTCCTTCCTGGTTTCCTGCACTGTAATTATCGCAGGGCACAGCAGGCAGATAAGTGACAGGGGCAGAGAAAGCAGGAGGGAGGTGCTGGCCTTGCTGCCTGTAATGCTGGGGTCCTTCCCCAGAGGTTGGCCATTAGGGGCCTCACCTGTCACCAAGCCAGAAATTACAGAATCGCAGATGAAAAGATTTATAAAAGGCACCATAAACAACTCCATCCCTCTGGTGACAGGAAGGACGTACTTGTCAGGTCTCTGGAGTGTCCAAACTAACAATGGGGACAGAAAGGCAATGAGGTGCAAGTGGACTCAAAAGAGATACCAAGGACATCTAAAAAGGTTGTGTGTAGGGGAAAAAAACCACTTTTATCAGCATTTCTCTAGAAAATACAAGTGATAAAACATAGGATGGAAAATACAAGAGTCACATTCTCAGCAGCACTGTGCCTTGCTACCAGAACTATCCTGTTAAATACAACTAAAATATTCCTGCACTGAGGTATTCCTGCACCCAAGCCAAGAATAGTAGAGTTGTTTGTTGAGAAAGAAGAAACAAAGCATGAATCTGAGAGAGAGTAAACCAAAGCTAACTGAGGGGTTTCCAAAAAGCTACTGGACAGTGTAAATAAAAGAGAACTGAAAAATTGGCTGTACAGAAAAATTGGGAGGTAGGGCTGACTTCTCCCTTCTCCATATTTCCAAGGAATACCATTGCAAAGTTTTGACAATTACAAAGCACATTAGCTAATCATGAAAATTCATCAAGTATGTCATAAGAGACAGGGAAAGAGTACTTGTGCTAAAATTGGATGAGCCACAAAACCTCCTGACAATCACTTACATAAATCACAGGAACATATCCATCATTTGACACAGAAGGTGTTTCCAGAGAGTAATATTTTCATGTCAAGAACAGGAAAGTTTGTATACCGCTTTTGGAATCACACTGTATTTTGATTATTACCATATCAAACCATTTCAGTGGAAAAAAATGGGTTATGATTTTGTGGTCTAATACTGAAACATTTGCAACTGAGGCAGAGGGCCTTCCTGTCCTGACCAAGGCAGCACGAGTGAGGCAGAGCTGCACTGCTGAGGACGCTTGCAGGTAAGTAATGAGGAATGACAGTAAACACGCATGAACACTTTACACGGTAACACTTCAATTCAGGAAGTAGCACCAGATTAGAAATGCTAATCCTAAATGGTTTACAACAGTATTGGAACAAAAGAAAAAAGGCAGAAGGTTTACTGCACTTTGTTTCAAGGACTGTACATGTGGCATTATACCATATCAAAAGGTAAGAGCACTTAAGTGAGTGCAATTGTAATTCTTTTGTTTCAAATGCTAGGTTCTGGTTTTGCATGTGTAACTAGAAATGTCCTAATTTATTTTGTAGTTGTTTTGTAAACTTGTTTCCTCCCTACCCTCCCATCCCAAGTATTCCAAATACGAATTTGTAACATCATAAGTTTCTCTTCCTACTACAAATACAAACCCAAGATAAAAACTTGCAATCTACTTGAAGATGAAATGCTGGTTTGTTTTTTGTTACAGGAAACCCTGCTCACCTCCTGTGAACCTCCTGCTCTTCAGAGCTGATCCCAGTCAGCAGCCAGAACTACTCTGCTCTTTAGATGTTTGGTTGCATCCACCCCACACTGAGACTCTCTGCATGCTTCCCATTAGAGCAACTAACTGACTTCCTTTTCCATAAATTCCGAGTGCAGAGCAGGAAACAGCTCATGGACTAACATAGGTTAGCAGCTTACAAGCTTTAGCAGCTGATCTTTGCAGCAGGCATGGGTTTCCCTTTGGGAAGGGGTAACACAGAAGATACAGTAAGTAGTTCTGCATACAAGGTATTAGGAGGATGCAAAGAGCAGCAATAAAATACACATTTCTTGACACATTATTTCAAGAAGAAATAACCTGCCACGCTCAGCTTCTTTCCTTCCTTCTGATTTTTTTTTTTTTTTAATTCTGAGCCTTGACAGTAGCTCTCAATATCCCACCACGGAATTTTATATAATATTATGCACTGTCAACATCCTGTGGAGTTTGAAGATGTCAATGATAGCTTAAAAAATAGCACACTAGTTCTGTTCTCTACCATTCTTGAAATGCTGTCAAGAGATATATTGATAATTAAATCTCTATGTACATCAAAAGACATCCCTCAGCCCCCTAAAATGCATACACTCCAGCAGCACAATTAGTCTGAGATGACATCCTAGATTTTCTAGCTAACAAGGTCAAGAGAGAAAAGATGGGAAATCACACCTATTCAACTGCAGTCTTTACTGGCATTTGTCTGCAAATGTTAGCTGTATTTCTTTTTTAAATTTAAACTTGTCTTGCTAGCAAATGGAGAAAGAGATTGATTTTGTAGTCCATACACTAAAATACAGCATGCTGAAAAACAATTTTCCACATGCCTCAGGAAGACCAGCAATTGCATATCAGTTCTCATCATTTTCACATAAAAATTTCTGCACAGTTGCCACCTATTTATCAGTAAACAAATAAATAATTTTTTTAAAAAGGAAATTGTCTCAATAAAAGTAAGGCATCTCCATATAATATCATGGGCAAGGTGCCTTGGTTGCTAGAATCAAAGGCAGGTGGATAGCTGAAAAACAACTTATCTTTAATTATTTTACAACAATATTTGCCACCAAATGTGCCCAAATACATTATGGTCAGTGTACCTGTGCGAGAGCACACCAAACCACAGTAAGCTGCTGTAACTCTCTGACAACAGCAGCACTGGTTATGGCCACACAAAGGAAACAAAGAAGTCACTGATATTTGCACTTTACTCTGTTTATGTGACATTATTCTACTGAAATTCCAGTTCTTGAGACGACCTGCAGGGTATGCAATATAATACAGCTCAGTAATTTTGCTCTTTACCTCTCCACAGAAAGAATTACATTTCTCTGCGCATGCTGTGATTTATAGCATTCTGTTTTGTTTGTGCTCATAGATTCCTATTAAGGCCACTAAATCATATAGCCACTGGTGGACCTCAATTAGCACTGGAAAGACACAAGAAAAGCTTTGTTAAAAATTGAGTTAGCTGACAAAAGACATCCTCAAATCCAAGTTTTCTCATACAACAAAACAAATAACCTGATGAAACAAAATACAATGGGAAAGTAGTTGCAACCTTAACCACGGAGAAACACCCCATCAGTTCATAATGAGCACGGGACTGTCATTTATCCTGAAGCTCAGAACAAGGCATTGTCCGACCACTCTGACAGCTCTTTGTTACTATCCCCATGATTGTTTGCAAGCATATTCAATCCAATTAACAGTTTTTTGTAACAAGTATCTGGCCTTTGCTAGGAAATGTAACGAACTCTTTGGAGAGAAATCGGAACCTCTCACTAAATTCCCTTTCATTGCACAAGGAGTCCAGGCTCCATCCCACCCCCAACCCCAGAGGATGGATTTTGTTCCGGTCACTTCACTCAGGGCTGAACCCTCGGTAAGCCGGAACAGACTCAAATGGATGGCCTAGAAAAATGTGTATATCGGAAATTAATTTGAAACAAGGATATACAGCACAGTTGGAGTATAAATTCAAATTCACCAAGGGCTAAGGGGTGACACGAACTTTAAACTTCCATTAATTTTGTCATTTTTATTTAACAGCATACCTTCAATCTACTGCCAATACTACAAAATTTGGTGGGGTTTTTTTTTTAATGTACCAAAGTGATTTATTAAAATCCATCTTACAAGGTACCAACAGAAAATAAAGAATTAAGGTAAATTAATGACCATGAAAACAAATTAAGGCATAAAACAACCTTTACTATTGGCTTTGGTTTCTAGAAGATGTAGAACAAGACAAATTCCTTCCCAGCATCTCCAAATGCATTATCTCATGGTTTAACATTTTTGCTGTACAAATGTCTGCTGAGTGATTACAATAGACTAATCTTTTAGAACAAGATAAAACTAGATTTTTCTCCTTAAAAAAAAAACCACTTTAAATATCTATAATCAAAGTTATGAGATGAGGGGGAAAAAGGAACAACAAAAAGAATAGTTCCTTTTTACTCAATTTCTTTCCTGAAAACAACTGAAAATAATTTCTAAAATATTCTATTTTAAAAACCTTGAATTAGTTGTCTTGATCTAAAACCATGTAATAAGCTTTTAATTAGCGTAAGAAAAATTCTTTATGTGTTTTTAAGAATAATAGATGGATTTAAACAGTAAAGTACTCACAAAAGGAGCTTTTAAAGATTTGCACTGACAGCAAATAAACCCTAACCATTGGGCACAGCACTTTCCCTCTTGTGCAGCTCTGGAGGGAATGGCTGTTTTAAGCAATGGATCCCAAATCCAACAACACTGGTCCCTAGAGATCATGGGAAATAAGGAACACAGCAAAGGACCATGTAACATGAACATCTTTAATAGCATGAACATCCTTAATAGCAAAGACACTTCTTGAACAGCTGACAGTGGGAAGAAGGAACCCTTGTGGAGTGCCCAGGAATTAAATCTGCCTATCAGCAAAATGCACCAATTTTTGTTTTTTATTTAGGGGTAAAAAACAAATGAGAGAATGTAGCCAGATCATGGCCCTTGGTCTTCAACTTAGACCTACATAATGAGGCTAAGTTTTCTTTTTCCATATAATCTAATGAAGCTGGGGCCAGTTTAGACCTTGGAGAAAAAGAAGTTCCAGAATAATACAGATAAAATTCTTAACTGTAGGTGGAATCAGACACTGATGATCTAGTGATTTATAATTAGTGGTGAAGAGCTATGAAGAAGGAAAAACTATATATATTTGTGCTAAAGTACAAACAGGGACCTTCTACAGAACAGGCTCTGCCTTTTCCAATATAAAAGGAAAACCAAAACAAGTAGCAATTTAATTAGAATCACCTCTCATAAATTAAATATGCAGTCTCCCTCTGACTGAAAGCAATGATCCTCATTCCATTCGCAAACAGTTGCAAACTTGTGAATATCTTAATTTCCAGTTTTCTACACCAGACTTCTGACATTTATTAGGTTACTTCTTTTAGAAGTGGTAAGAAAAGCAGTTCTCATGGCAGCTTTTTTAAGAGAAAAGTAACTGGGCAAAACACTGTCACTGGCAGGTAGGCACCTGTCCCTCCCTCCTACTTTTTTCCACTGATTTAGCACATCCACATTAGCAGATGGAAAGATGACAAAGATTTATTTCCTCATAAACACTTCTCAAGTCACCAGCAGACAGCTGCCCTCCATCTCAGGGAGAAGGCTCTATTCTGACAGGCACTTTGAAAGCATTTGTCAATATGTATTTGGGCATATTGATACCTGCTGCCTCTCTCATCCCCACTCCCATGCCCTGTGACATGAAATCTGGATCTTGGGAGAAAGGGAAAAACACGTACACTCACATACATACACACATCCTCGATCTATATAAGCTCAAGACACAATAACTCCCCTCCACTATTCTTACCCTGACATTTCACAATTGCAGGGTCCAGCCATTTCAAAGCAAGTTGAATCTTGAACAAGTCAACAACATTGGAGGAAAAAGAAAGACACACTTCCAAATAAGCCAAATACCTTGACCCGACATGTGCCCAGACTCCTCTAATTTCAAAGGTGCAAGAGATCTGGATTTGAATTTTGCAATTTGGAGCTCACTCCAGGCCACCTCTTCCACCTTCCTTCACAAGACAATGCTTTCAATCAAGGCAGACTACAGCTAACAAAGTCATACAATTTAGCTGATCCAATAAAATCATCCAGATGGGAAAGATCCTTCCTCGAATGCCTTATTATCTTAATTAGATAATCGAGTTTTTAAATTTCTTTAGTTTGTGCTGTTGGGAGGCAGACACATACACATGACTCACTGAATGATTCTGGGCAAAGTTCAGCTCTCTCCTTGCACCTGCACTCAATTTAGCATGACTGCTTCTTGCTTCTTCGCTATTTGCCACATCAGCTCCTTGAGATTCTGCAATTTCCCAAAGTGGGGCAAAACTCTGCCTCACATGATCTCTTAACAGAACTGATCTTTGGAAAGGGTCTCCTTGGCCTTCTCTGGAGTCTTTTGTTTCAGCCCCCACGCTATTCGTGCCAAATAAAAGAGGCTATGCAGACTAACTGAGCCAAAAAGGAAAAAAGTCCAGATGGTTTAGTAAGGAGTTTGACATTATTACAAAAAGTTTCCAAAAACTAGTAACTTTCATGGACTAAGCTGTGTCCTACATTAGTAGAATGATTTGTTTTCCATGATCTCCTTTGGTCTTTTGAAACCTCCCAAAAGCTCAACATTTTGAATTGTAATTTGCTTTATGCCTGTTAGTTTTTGTTACATTCTTCACAGAAAATGCTTCTCTTTCCCTTCACAACCGACTTTTCAGAAATCTCCTTCTGTTTGTTTTCTGAGAAGCTCCACACATTCTAGATGTGCTTCTCTAAGAAGAGTTCCACTGAAGAGGGTAAACACATGCAGACATGAGGCTAGGCAAGAGGAGGTACTTAAAATTGCCTCAAAACAAAACACAGTTAATACCACACCACAGCTTATACATTAAAATAATCTGATGAGAGACAAAGTTGTTAAGCAAAGTTCTCAAACCTAATTCGGGACCCACTGCTGGAGTGAGATATTTAGAATAGGTCTCCTGAAACTTAACTTCAGCCACCTGAAAGCCAGGCAGTGTAAGTCAGCTATACAGGCTCCCTGAGTCAAGAGAAAGAGACAGGTTTCCCCAAAATCCAGTTCATTTCATCTGCTAAAGTGACATGGATGTAAACAATGTGGATACCAATCTGAGTAGGGCAACCCCAACCTCTCGAGCTGCTCTCTCTTTTCGCTGTCTAGAACATGAGATTGATCGTCCGTCCTGGATGAGGTATTTATGTTTTAGAAGATTAATTCAGAGCACTACAAACTCCTCTTTAATAGGAGGTACTTTATACACCTCAGAGATGTTATACACTTTCACGTACAGATCTCAGCATGTCTTGTATACAGATATTAGGAAAAAATTACTGATGGAAGTAGCACACACCAGAGCACCCTACTGCTGTGACACACAACCAGCACTCATCCAGGCCTGTTAGCCAGATGCTGCAGCTTTAAGCCTACATTATACACCAGAACAGGCATAGATGAGCATGTCCTGTAACTGTCTATATAGCTCACCACTGCTCTGTTTGGCAAATCTGAAAGCAGAGTCTATAACAAAATAGAAGCTGATCTAGTGATGGAAGTGTAGCAGCAGGAAACAGAAATACTGAAAGCTACTTCTTTGCATGCAGAAAGATACCTCCCGAAGGAAATAACTCACTTTCTTCTTCCCAGACCGAAATTGCAGTGGCACTCATGAATGAGCAAAAGGGAGAGGAAATAACACAAAAAGAACTGAAAACAGTCTAAAGCCCTTTGTGCAAACCGTGGACTTTGGACCTGAGAGCGCTGTCTCGAAGAACTGCTGCCACTGGGCTAACTAAGCTGAAAGAACATGCTGTTTCCAGGCCACAAGGTAACACCTCACAATAAATGGCTGTGGAGTAAGTTCTTATAAAATGAGATCAGCTTTACACACCATGCATTCAAAATCCAACATGTAACATCAGGTCTGCTGTTCCTCAAAGGAATAGCAGTAATATAGAAAGTTCGAATTTACTCAGAACATAATCACTCATTTTATTTATCAGAGAATGCAAATCTTAAGGTACTTTGTCAACAGTCTACAACAACAATTTATGACCCACAATGATAGTCTAATACATGCTCAAAAGCTAGACACCAACATCCTCCCAAGAGGAACTGAAATATATAAGGCCCTTATGCAAACACTGAATCAGTGTTATTAATCTAGAGATCCTGGCATAACTACTGCAGGCATTCAAAAAAACCAAACTCAGTAACAACTCAGTCCTGATACAGAACAGATCAAAACTAAAGTTTAGAAAGATAAACAATATCTGGATATAACCAAATGGGGAAAATGCAGAAGATTGTTTCAATGTTAAGCCTGTCTGGATCTAGATAACACTGGGTCCATTCTGTGTTCCAAGATTCTGTCATTAATATTCCAGCATTTGAATTTTTTTGTACCTACAAATGAGGATCAGGTTCAAGTATGTCTTTCATCCAGCAAACTGAACACTTTCTGTCCTTGTTGCCTGCCATATCCCATCTGTACATCGTGTTCTTACCAGTCCCATTGCTTAGGAAGAGCTCAGTCTTACCTCTACCAGATCCCACAAAGACAAGGCAGTAGGACTTTTATTTTTTCAGGTGCTCCAGACCTGAGCCAAACTGCACACCTGAACATGTGTGCACTCCTAGGAAAACAGAAGGCCTTAGCCTCACCATCCTACTGTCTGGGTTTGGGGACAAACTGACTCTACCACAAGCCAATCTATAAACAGATGACAGCAGCAGCATCTTAAAAGGCTGCAGAAAGTGGTAGTTTCAGTGGCGCAAAAAAGTCCAAAGAGGGAGCAAATTATAACCACCAGGATGGCTTCAGCCACAGAGAAGCACTGATAAACCAAAAGAGAAGCCAGGTTTTGTAGACATCAACCTGGTAGACCATGTTAAGGTTTGTGAACACAGGTGTCAACAGCTAGGACCTTCAGCCCAGTGACCTTATTTCTGAAAGTCTGTAGACAAGGAGCACAGAACTGCCAGAGCAGCACAAGGAGCTTGAGGAAAAGCGTCACTGCTGGCCACAACTGTGGATCACTGCTGCCTCAATGCAGGAATCAGTGCTATTACCAGAACTGTTTTCAAATTAACTCTTTGCAGGCAATGGAAAGGAAGGTACGAGCCACTGCTTTGTTTTGGATAGGAAAAAATGCTGTGCAGTGGAAGTAAACCAATATAAAGATGCTGATTTTACGATGCTGAAGCATGCCAGTTACTCTGAGCACCCTCTTGATAAAGGCAAGCATTGAAGGAAGAGCTGAAGAGAGAAGGCATCCATCAAGACTCCCCACCTCTGCCAGAGCCTTTCTGAATGCCATCCTTATGATTACTGTGGCTGTTCAGATGCATATATAAAAGTGCAGTTACTGTTAAAGAGTGGTCTGGGCGAGAAATCTCTCCTACCCCCTGCCAGGTGGTTTTGACAACTTTCATATTTGAATTTCCACAAGGTAAAAGTCTTCAGCTTACAAGCTTCCCATCAC
This sequence comes from Pachyramphus minor, assembly GCA_013397135.1. Lineage (NCBI taxonomy): Eukaryota > Metazoa > Chordata > Aves > Passeriformes > Tyrannidae > Pachyramphus > Pachyramphus minor. Next base: position 1,057,382 of record VYXB01002021.1, on the reverse strand, counting down.
ATCATCAGGGGGAAGAAGCTTTTGCTTACAAACACTCAAGTCATAACTCTACCACAAAGCATGACTAGAGCGAAACCATGCCCTGGGTACCCAGCCCACAATACACATCTTCATGATTTTAAACCAAAACCATTCCTTCAGAGCTGCCCTGCTGCAGAGCCACTGTGTCTTCATAAGACTGACCAGTCTTTCACACCACCCCATGATTTGCCTCCGCCCCTCTAAATTGCTTCTTGCCCGCATAACCCAGGCAGTGGACAATTGCTTTGGGATGCTCACAGGTAAAAATGCTGCATAACTTTATCAGCTGTCTTTATCAGAGAGGCTGTGGGAGGATAGGAAGCATTACAGGGAATTCAATGAGAAAACGAGCACACAGGGGCAAAGTCAACTGCATTTGGAAACGTTGGGTTTGCCTTTCAGGTGTTAACCTTGAAAAAAACCAGATATACTAGAGATATCAAGACAGACACAGAAGACAGTCAGAGGAAATGGCAAAACAAACACATACACAGGAGTTTTGGAAAAGGAATTAAGCATGACAAACTCTAACATGTTGATTTACTAATACAAATGTAAATTTTACTTAAAACTTATTTTATTTTTCTTTGCGTTTTTCCAACACACACATACTTTACAAGCAAGTTGTTACTGGTGGGCTTACTCAGCTATGAACACTACATTACTGCTATCAGTAAGATCAATCATGCACTAAATTGCTACTGAAAATATACTCTCTCTTCTGGCTTTATTTCTCCACATGGTTAAGCTGCTATTTTCTACTGTACATTTTTTATGTAGGGAGTAACTGCATTTTGAAGCCGCCTACAACTTAACCATTGGCTTTTGCACAAGGGTCAACACAAAATATTTTTTTCCATACTCTGATGATACCAAAAGCTGTGGCCAATATGAACACACAGGCTGTGGTCATGTTTTGTTTGGGATTGTGCTGGTTAACCAAGGAGTTAAGAGCCTCTTAAATGAAACTACATCATTTTTGTTAGCTTTCACTGACAGATGAACCCACAATATTCTCCTTCTTTCTCTTCAGAACAGGCATATTTCAACTACCTCCCTCACTTAGAAACTAATTAAACTATGATTATACTTGAAAAAAAAAAAGTATCAGCAAAAAATAACTTTGATTTACCAACAGCTAAAATGCCAGGAGGAACCTGGACACCCTTTGAAGATTTCTACCTTGTTAAGCAGAGATGCATGAAGGGAATGTGAGGTTGTAGGGTTGGGGATAACGCTGTGGCAGGTACTTTTGATGCTACAAATACTGGTGGACTCAATCACCACCTTAATGATATCTAAAAAGGAAGGTTATTTTTCTAGCAATTGTTTGGTGGTTTGTTTTTGTTGTTTTTTGGGTTGGGGTTTTTTCCCAATACATTGCCTATAGTTCTCTACTTCTTTTGGAGATTTAAAGTAGGCCTGGAAAGCTGGAGGGTAGGGAAGCAGCACTGGGCTTCGTAGTCAATTTTTACCTCAGCATATATGGAATCTGGTTTTCCCTAGTGGGATACTAAAATGTGAGTCTTAAAGATACCTTTAACTGAAGACTTTAAGGTATTCCACTCCTTTGAGCTCACTCCTTGTGAAAATTCATTAGATGCCGAATTAAATTTGCTTTATAAATTCTGAAGACAGTCATTCAATTGTTTTTATCCTCTCACAGTTTGGCCCATTTCTAACATGTTCTCCAATACATCTCCCAGCATTGCCATGGGCTTCAAGGACTTGCACTTATAACACTGTCAACAACAGCATAGCTGTTCTGCTGCTTACAGAAAACACTGAATACCAGAAAAAGAGGAAACAAAGACTGCAACATTATACTGAAAACTGAGCATTGCTACTCATCACTTTGGATTTGGTTCAGCACTGGGTTAGCAAATCTGTGTTTAGTAACACCAAGTACGCAGGATTTCATTTCCTGTGGTCTTGAAGACTCCTGATTCAGCAAGCAAAGTCTCAGTATCTCTTCCAATTCTCCACCTCTTTGGTAACATTTTTTCTAACACTGACCCAGTCTTTACAGGTTGGGTTTGGTAGCATGAAATACATTAAACTTCATCCTCAGACATAGGAAAGAATACAAAGAGACTGAGTTGTTCACACAGCTGTATAATCCTGAGCACACCACTCAACCTCCCCATGCTTCATTCACCACCTGAATAGCTGGGACACTCCAGAGGTCTGCTACAAGGCTTAATTAACCAGCATCTGGGCTTTGGCTCAAAGGTACTGAAGAGACCAATGCTCAGCCTCTCTGAAGGTGGGGGTGAGAAAGGGAGGTGTTTTATACTGTACAAGGTCTCTGAGAGTGCTGCCACTGGTTGATAACAACAGTCTGCTAAGGTAGGGTGTCTCAGTCAGGACATACAGCTGAACAGCACAACCTGTCACACTGAACCTTGGGTCCTAAGTCCCTGCACAGGTGGGTACCTGCACTGTACCACACCAGAGCCACACACGCCCCTCATCTCTACTCCGAACTGAGGACTAACTGCACTGTTTTCTCTTTTTGCAAAAAGAAATTACAAGGGCACAAACTGAGAGTCTAGGTTGACAAAAAAACTCTAGCAGAGCTGGGATTTGAACCCACTTCCAGTCCAGGGCCTTATCTATCAGGCAAAGCTGTCCAAGAAGATAAGCTCTGTTTCCAGAGCTAAAAAATATCTTTTATGTGGGCATGTTTTTCCACAATGACCTAACTCGTTCTCATTACTGTTTCCCTTGGAAACAAAAATTTATTTTGCACAGTTTCCTCCGTATTCCCTTTTTTTTTTGAGAATAATTGCTCCTAAAATTAAGGATTTTTTTTTTGTTTGTATATTCAGTTCTATATGGCTCTTTCAGATAAATGCAGAATGAAAGCAAATGGAGTTTAACAACCATGCTGCTGAATAACCTTAATTTATGGATCCCAGCACGCGCCACACAGACCTGAATGAGGAGTCGAGAAATCTTGGCCTTGTGCTTAGGCAAGGTGGCTGCTGGACAAGCAGCATATCAGAATGGTTTTCAGGCTTTCCAAGTTACATTTTTAGTCTTTTCCCTCCTACTGAGGAAATATTTTCTGATCATCACAAGTAAAATGGACAGCATGCTATCAATATTCTCATGTCTCTGTTGGTAAAAAGTGCATCTTTGTACTTGTGTTGATGTCCTTATTTTGGGGAGAAAATTATGACATATTGCATCAGAAGAAAACACTTTTTTATAAAGAAATTATCAAAAATAACTGTTCCATCAACTGGCTTATAGTTCCAAAGTCATCTATCTTGGCAATGTAGAGGCCTGTTCATGATGCATGAGACACCTTACCTGAATGACAGAATCAGATGTAAAATCTCAGGCAGTTTCCCACAAGGAAAACAAACACTGAACATGGACACACAGAGGACAGTATAAGTTTTGTCTGAGCACTGCACATTTATGCTTACCTACCAGACCTTTTCTGGTAGGACAGAAGCTTCACCTCTGTTTCAAGGACCCTGTGATCTTAACTAGTGCAAGGGTTCTGTTCTATCGCTTCTCTCATCAGAATTGCTGTTGGCCCCTGCTGCTCTTCCACTGTAAGGTCAAAAGGTATCAGAGATGAACATCAAGAAAGAAACAAGCTTTAAATACTTTCTAAGAACCAAATGTGCTACAAGCAAGCCCTCAGTCTGTGATTACTGCACTTAGCAAAGGAGGGCAGTGACAAAATCAACAACCAACTTTTCAAGATCAGCAGGGGTACATGGAGAAAGTGGAAAGCCAGTTGAATGTGAATATACAGCTCCCGGACTATAGCTTTAGGTTTACAGAGCAGGACAGGTGGTATTCAATCCCCACTAAGCTTATCTGCTAAGTCACAGTAGAAAACACTAATATTCTTGACTGTTTTATCTTTTCATAAGCAAGCACAACAACAACACAGTATGGTCACAAGTGGGTAAGAAATTAGGAATGGTCTATGGCAAAGTTTTGTTCAGGCTGCAGTATCTGTGAAAAGTACATCTTGCAGCATTGCTTATCTTCTGCCAAAAGTCATAGAGCAGATCCTCTTATGCCTCATTCAAGTTTATTTCTTTTTGGAACCACTAACAGTTACAAATCCATTTATAAAATTCTGTGAGAAACAGTCAATTATCTTCCTTTCTTTTTAAAATATATTAAAATTAGAATGCAATAAAAGTCTAATTTCACTGTGTCAAGAGTACTACTCAAACTCAAGTGCTAAATTATTACTCACTTTCAATTCATCACTGCTTTCCAGAATTTACATACATTGAAATCTCAATAAAAACAACTTCACAAGGGTTGTAGACAGGGAAAGAAATGAGACCTGGACAAGACTGTATAATAAGCATGACCATCCAAGCAAAGCTTCTACCCTTTTCACGCTATAAACCTGTGTCCTAGCACTTTACACTAAAACTGAAAAGTGGGATGTAAATATAACAAATTCCTTCATTTGCAATGAACTGCAGAAGCAAATGTTTTCCATTCTGTAAGCCTTAAGTTCTTTCAAATTAATTTTTTACTCATACACCCCCAAATAGCTACAAAGCCAAAACCTATTTTAGTGTACATTTCCCTGCTCTTCTTGGAGGTGAAGGGAAGAAAGAAGGGATTGGTAAAATGAATTTAAACTCTAAAATAATCCTTACAAATGCCATTTTGCCAGGACATTTCCTTCAATGTAACAAAAAAGAATTAATGCAAATAGACTATCCTTGTAAAGAGAATTGAAACATTCCCATTTTCTCTTTGGCCCTAAAACCTTTTACCAGAATCACTGTAAAGTAGTTTTATTCAGGAACGTGAGCACAATACACCAGACATTTTTCTCGTTTCAGAGACACTGAAGCCCTTATTGCTCTAATCTTCTTGCAAGCACCACACCACTTGAGTCCCCAACTCAATTCCAGGCAGGGGCTACACAGACAGCCTGGCCTGCTTCCCTTTTCCACCCCACTCCCCCTGTTAGCAGCCACCTTTTCTCTCACATCCTGATTTTCTCCAAAATTAAACTCTCGTGACTGGGTCCAAAGCATTCTGCAGACCCTTTTCAAGCAGAAGGGCAACTTGAGCCTTTTTCCCAACACAGGAGCAAGAGGAGATGCGTGCCTGGAGTGGCTGCAAAATGCCCACGGGCCAGACACAGTGCCAAGACCCAGGAGAGCTGTCTGGGCCCTGGTAGAGGTCTGTGCATGGAGCAAGCTCACACTCCAAGCCACATCAGCTGAACAAACCCCCGTTCAGTACCCAATGGTTCAAATCCCATGTCACCTCACTGCCCCCAGCTACTGAAGACCATTCTACCACATGGAAAAGATGAGGGGTGATGGGTTACAAGTTACTTCTGGAGATATTCCAACTGGGCACAAGAGGAAAATTTGTCACAATGGGAGCAATCAGCCATTGGACTAATCTCCCCAGGGAAGCCTCCAAGAAAGGTGGACCAGATGATCCTTGAGGTCCCTGTCAACTTCATATTCTATTCTATAATTCTTATAGCACACAGGCTCTGCATGGGGCCAGCCCATGAAATGCTAGCTGGATTGTTTTTTCTTGATTTAGCATAGATGCGTGGAAAAAGAGACACTACTGAAAGGCAGGTGACTGACCAAGTGCAACAAAGACACTTGACACCCCTGCTCTCTTTGGTTTTCCTTGTGGTGTCCCCAGGGAGGAAACTGTCCCCAAAACATGGGGTCACCATGAAGCCAAGATGCTACTTCAATTCACCTATGAAGTATTTTGACAGATACATGGGATTTAAGTGCCCCTAGGTGTCACACAACATGAAGGAAATTCAGCTTCCCACAGATTAAAACCTTTATTGGATGTTTCTCTGTATGGCCTGGAAGCATTGCTCTCCAAAATGAAGACCTGTGTCTGTCAGCTATTGAACAACACACTGTGGCTCACCCTTAAGGCTCTGAAATATTGTATCCATTAAACGGTACTTTTTTTCCAAGTAGCCTACGGAGTTACAAGAAGCTACAATTTTCTCCAGTCTGTCAGTCTGATAATTTCTAATACCTGTGGTCCAACGCAGAAGAGCTGCACTGGGGGACTACTACAAGGTTCCCATATTTTCGTTTTCATCAGGTTTCACAACCCAAATGAACCTTGTGGAGAAGGAGCAACTGAGACAAAACCATTTTCATTCCTGCCTCCTCCCATGCCTTCTTTAAGATTTCATTTTATTTTGCTGCTCCTGTTTTTTTGGGTAGTTGGTGGGGGAGGAGTGGTTTTGTTGAAGATTCTCCATTTCCATCTTCTCACTTGTCAATGTTGGTAGTTTATGGACTTCTGAACTCCTTGGGAGAAATGCTGCTGAAGATTTCCAGACCAAAACCCTGCATGCAGTTGCAGCAGTCTCTGAACAGCTGGGTCAGTTCCATCAGTCCCTCTCCAAACTGCACATCTGAATGAGGAGCACACCCATAAAACAGCAAAAAATACTCAAAAGCACAGAAGCACTGCCTTGCACAGAAAAGGAGCTTTTAAGAAGCACTTTCAGTATTAAAGTGTGGTAATTTCTTTATAATTATCCTAACTAGCTGCGGTGCACACTTGGTGGTACCTGAACTCATGTACAATAGTGTAAGGTGAAATTCTTCACTGAAGATGGAGGAGGGAAGCAGGACCAAAGGCTCTGTTCAGCAATTTGGATACAGAGGGCAAAGGTGATTTAAAAGAAGAACAACTGTCTTGTGCAGAGATTTCCTCCTCATATCTCCAGTCACATTATATATGCAGTATAGATATTCCACATGCCATTCAAGCCCTACTAAACAAAGGCAGAATAATTACCTAAACTGTAATTTCATGGACCCTGTCCTGTATTCCTCACTGTGGACTGCAAGCATCACTCATAATGGTAAGCAGTACACAACCAGGGTGATCAGGTTTTTTTAGAGATCAGCTCTGCAAATCAAAGACGCTCACAGAACCCGGGACTTAAAACTGACGGATGGCCCCACTCTTATTCCTACAGACCACTTGCCACAAAACCATCTAGTAGAAAGGGCACCATGACAATTCCAAGGCAGAGGACAAACCGGTGGTTGTACACGTCCATGGGGGTGCTTGCTGTGAGGAAAGGACAGAGGTAAACACACCTGGGGAAATTTCCAATGCCAAAAGAATGCAGACTGGTACCTCTGAACTTTGCCACAGTACAACATCCAAAACAAGAAACAGCGAAAGCTGTCCATTTTCCACACAGACTGAGTATGCAGCTTTTCCACAGGTAGTGCAAATAAAAATACTTGTTCTTCCATGAAAGCACTACCTCTGCACAAGTCCAAGCCCATATTCATCTAAGCCAGGTACAAGTCATATCCTCATCAAGCAACTACAACCTGAGCTAGTCATCTGCAGAGTTCATGGTCAAGCTTTAAGGCAAGAGTCATCTGACCTAATTTTAATGCCACATCAGAAGGAGAAGAACTGCACCCTGGAGTGCACATTTCTCTCCAGCAACTATCACACAAATCCAGACAATCCACCTTGCACAAAACACATCTACATTTTATTCCACGTGTCCAGCTTACGTGCTGGACTCAAGGCCGTGCTTCCAACCACGCTAAGCCCTAACAGCAGTCACAGTAAGTATCCACCTGGGGTATAACCGGTACAGATACAACTGGCATCATCCCATTTGGCTTCACTCCCTCAGACACAGCAGTCCCAGCATTCAGGGAAGGGGCCCACAGGATGGCTGAGCTCGGATGGGCTGCCAACAGCATGAGCACACCACACCCAAGGCATGGCTGTCCCAGCACTACCTCAAGGCACGCACACAGCAGGGATTACCAAGAACATTACACTTTTGTACATTTCCTCACTGCAAACACTCAGAAGGGCTTGACTGAGGCAGAAGATAAACCCTTCCCTCTGTCCCTGCTTTGCTGGATTAGATAGATTCACTCACGCACCAGTTACAGCTTCAAGTTCAAGAAAGAGATTTCCTTTTCCTTTCTCTTGAATGTTTCTTGTTAGAGGAGATTGAGGGAGTAGGACACCTGGGGATCAGACCTAATGGATTCCAGCACAGAATCTGAGTCTCAAAATCAAATCCCACTGTCGCTGAAATGTTGCTAGGTATCTTTGTTATTCTTTCCAATATCTGTCTTCTTGTTTTGGTGCTGTCAGAATGATTGTGTTTCCTTAGACACTGAATGCCCTGGGTGCCACCGTTACCATGTTCCCACACTTCCAGTGCCTAGGACATAACAGGGATTATTGCAGCACACGCTCCTGCCTGGGAACTTGCAGGGTGCAAGGACTAAACAGCGAAGACAAAAAGCCATAGATAAGTTGCTACTGTAATTAGATTATACAGTCGTCGTGAATATGAAAGTGTTTGGCTGCAGCCTGCATTCGTTAAAAGTACAACCAAACAATTGCTTAAGAGACTTTTTTCAGAGCACACATATGTTTCACTATCAGCAACAGCACAAAGATTACTGGTAGCTGCACCTCTGACTCTCAAGGACTTGTTAACTCTAGCTATTGATCCACAAACTATTTTTCTGGGAATTTCTGGCCAGGAATGTTCATACCAACCCAAATTACTGCAGGTTTAATAGGTCACCCTTGGACTGTAACATCACTCTCCATGTTCATCAGATTCATGCCTCTGAACACATTATTATCCACCAGTCTCCCCCACTAAGTAGAAAACTGCTGGGATTTGGTTCTCCTTTTGTTTGAGGGTACTTATTTGGAGGGGGTGATGGGCTACTAACATCAGGGTTTAACTCAAGTACACAAAAGCCAGGAAATTCACAGCCAGGGCTGAAAATGTGTGCTGACACAGCAGCATTATCTCCTGCCATGAAGCCTTTTCTGGATCTTTTGGCACAACGGCCTGGGTTAAAGCCTGTGCGTCAGTAAAGATTTTTCAGACTTTGCCACCAATTTCTTTGCTTAAGTTGCTAGCATCATTCAGATATTTCTTCTTAATGAACATGAACACCTCATGAAGATGAAGCACATATGCACACACACACCCCCAACTCACACCTTTCCATGTGTGGTTTCACCTTCTTTCTCCCCAAGGGCTGTGAATGCAGCATGAACAAACTCGCAAAATCCCAGCCATCCTTCCAAAATGGACACAAAAGGGGATTAAGCAGTGCTGAATAGTGCTGACAAACAGACCTGGGCAACCGTAGCAATTGGTATTTCAGAGCAGCGTCACATCCCAAGGATCCGGCTTTGGCTTCCCTCCCAAAGCCGGGAAGGTGGACAGGAGGAGGACCCTGGGGATTAGCCATGGCATAGCTCTCCTCAGGGGCAAAGAGGCCAAAAATGAGGCTGGAGGAACTGAGTCTTGGCTCTTCTAGTCACCCTTGGTGAATTCATTTAGTCGTTCTTTAAATAGGGGGGTGAGGACAGGAAGCTTTGGGGGACTTTACTTGGAAGTGACTTCCCAGAAAAGGGAAATTCTCCATCCCAATGGCAGGAGGCCTAGGCTGGCTGCAGGTGGACACAGCCACTGCTGCTACCCACCCCTATCTCCTGTTCCCCAGCCACTCCAGGGGCTTCTCTAATCTAAAAATACAACAGGGTAGGGTGGGGAAAAAAACCCACAGCATTAAAGAGGTGAGGTTTTTCCCATTTCTGCTTGTAGCTAGGAGCTACACAATGGGGGATGGCTGAAAATCGGTTAAATTGTGAAACTGCACCAATGGGTGAGCCCACTCCTTCAGGACAGCCCACCTGGACACAGCAGTGGGTCCCCAGAGTCCAGCACACACAAAACATCCCACACATGGGACACCAGACCAGCCCCAAGCATCCATAACCTGCATCAGGACCTGCTAACTTTGAAATCCTGAAGCAGGTGAAGTCTCAGTCAGGGCACTGAGAAAAGGAAAGGGGACTCCGGTTGAAGTGAGGAGCCAGAGGAGTTTGCCTAGGTTAAACAAGTGACAGCACAGCAGCCCCCAACTCTGAACCAAAACCTGCTCCTTTCCACACAATTTAAATGTTCTCCCAAGCAAGAGAAGCTCTGGCTGCCTGTAGGGCTGAGATCCAGAAAGGTACAGTACAGCCCACACCCTCATTTTCTCCATCTACTTTTAAAATCCAGACCAAGATTTAAGGCAAATTTAAGAAGTTAGTTAAATGACAGGGAATGACCAAGGTATCTCACCAGGAACAAAACTAGCTAACTTGGCCTCTCTAAACAGGCACTCTAGAAATTGCAAAATAATAAAATTAGAGTTTATCTCATTGGTTATGAGGCATTTGTTATAGATTTATAACAATTAAATTTAAAAATTAAGACATTACTTACACCTGCCCAAAATTTACCAGATTCATACAAAGAAATTGCCAGAATGACTCAACATCAAATAAAAGGGCAGGGTTGGATTTTACAGTTTTAAAGACATGTAGTTAATATAATCTATAAATAACTGAAATAGTGTTTCTGAGTGAAAGGGCCATTGTTCATTTTTATCACAGATATGAAGAGAAGTGCTATGGGGAAGGCAGGGGCAGTTTTCCAACAGAACGTTATAGATTTATTTTATAAAAAAGAATTCAACAATAGAGAAGGATACCTTTGGGGCAGTAGTTTCAGGTGTACTTCAGTACAAAGGAGGGACTTTAACAATATGGATGTCAAAGAGATTAACTTAACCAATACACACTGGAAAAAGAAAGGAGAAACTGGTGACAGATAAATTTGTATTTTATTGGGACTCTAAAATCCTACAGAATTAACATTAACTGTTAACATAATATAACTACCTATGAGGATTTTTCCAGATTAATATGAGTCACTTAAGTGGTTTAATTAGTCACTCAAAGCCTAAACCTAAACCAGTTCTTAGCTTTAAACCAGATCAGCTTCTAGTTGCAGTTCACTGGGCAACCACGGAAACATTTGTCCTATCACAAGGGAGGCAAAAGTACAGTCAGAGGCAGATGTGCTCCTTTCCATGGCATCATTCTGACAGTAAAGCAACAGCAAAAATTTGTCAGGTGATAAATTCTTCTGAAAAAATGCTGCTGCAGCAGTAACAGCTGCCAGGAGCAGGGCATGTCTTGGGCCAGAGAGTCTTAACCAAACAAGCCTGCATCTTCAGCCATTAATCCAACTGGAAACCAGTGGGTCCCATCCTGCTTCCCACAGGGTCCAGCAGAATCCACAGCACCATCAACTGCTAAGGAGAGCAGAGCTCCCTGGACTGACAGGGCTGGCAGGAGAACAGGTGCCCGCCCAATTAGTCTGCCCCACATGGCTGGCCAGCTGATGTTAACCCTGCGGGGAAACCCCTGGCTCTGAGCACACAAGGGATTAAAAACCTCAGGTTGAGATCACTAAGTCTTCCTTGCAATTAACTGAAATCAACAGATGAACAACAGGGTGAATGATGCTGCTTAAAAGAGGTAGCCTTCAAGCTGTGTAGTAAACAGCAAAACAAGCAAAAAAATAAAATCCAAAGCCATGCAACATCACCCTCCCCCTGTACATGTTTTATTCCACTGATGACGGAGGACTCAGTCAAAATCTGCAAATTGGTAGGCAGCACATTCTGTGCTGTCTGTCAGTATTACACATTCTAAAGGGCTGAATAAATAATTGAAGAATAAATAATTGTGCCAGGGCTTTGTCTCATGGGCCATTTTTATAGATTGCTGTCTAATGATAGCACCATCTGCGACACTCTGCATTAATATGGGATAAAATTACATAGTGCTTTGTTTGCTCTGACACTGTGATGTTATGATGTCTCTTAATATTATCTTGAATAAAAGGCTAGAGCAATGATGGAAGTGTCCCAATTGCTTGTAAACTCTCACTTAGGGAAACCCAAGTTTAAGCAATCGGAGATGTTTTTCCCCCGGGGACAGGACAGGGAAGAGTGGGGAAGCCTGGCTGTTTCCAGTGCATGTCATATCAAGGTAATTAAAAAGAGAGGAGCTTGTTAGTACATTTTTGTTATGCATGTCCAATTCAAAGGCTGCAGGTTAACAGCCCTTTGCTGACAAGGTGGCAGCTGGGCTCCCCTCCAAAAAAAACCACACCCTGGTCCCTTCCTCAGAACAGACAGGGAGGCAAGGAGATCAGGCACAGGTTCTTACTCTTTAAATCCAAAGGAAATAAAATTACTTACATTAGTTTTATCTTGCATGAAAGCATACCAGAGGTGATGGAGGTTACCTGCAAGGAGACACATGCTTTTTGCATGGGAAAGAAAGACAGCTCAGTACAGTCACCACGGGAAAGAAAGACAGCTCAGTACAGTCACCACTTGCTTTCCAATAACATTTTACAGTTCTTAACAATTCTCCATCCAAGAAATATTTTCTTATTTATTCTTAGAAAGAAAAAACTGAAGCCACAAATAAATATTCATCAGCAGTACAGCTTATATTCTTCCTACCTTCTGTGCACTTCTCTATCCATGCAGGACACCATTGGCATTTCCCTTCCGTCCTGAAAGGGTCTTGAATACACCATGTCTCCCTCCCTCCCCAGCCAAAGGTGCAGGGGGCTGGGCAGAGCAGCACACCAGCAGCCCCCTTCCCTCACCCCTACGTGTCTGCAACTGCTGCAATGAGCAGCTGCTGGCTCAGAGACTGCTAGGTGTGCACGGACAGAAGCTAATTTGGATCCCAAGGAGATAGAACAAATGCATTTGCTGCCTCAAAGCTACTACTTATCTGTGGAGCAAATCATGAAATTTTAAGAATGTTTTGCAAAGCCCAATGTCACTGTCATCACAATCCAGCACCACCCTAGGGAGGTTGTGAAGAGAAGAGCTTTGGCCTCTGAAGCCCCAGCCCTCCATCTCCAACCACCACTCAGCACCTGCATCCAGAATTGAGCATTTCAATTTCCACATCCCAGAAAAGCAACCCAGAAGAGACGTTGGGCAGATAGGATCCCTGCAGTTACGATACCTGCAGTGTCACAACCGTGACCACAGGCTTCAGGAACTAATTTGAAAAGCAGGAGTTTTCAAACTCTTCCGGGATCAAGTTGAGTTCGGCTTCAGATGTACAGGGACTGAAGGAAAAGGGTTTGCAGGAGGCTTTGGAGAACAAAGCATTGTGGCTGCTCTACTCACTGGGATGGAGCCTCTTGCCTCCAAGCCTTTCTTGTACCATCAGACAAATATTTTTTAGTCACTCAGTCCCACCCTAAGAGCTGGCACACAAACCAACCTGGGACATGTGGTTATAACTTGGCTGACCAGAAGCCAAGTTACAAATAGATTAACAATTAGAAAGAGACCTACTGATACAATCCTCTGCAGGAAAATGCCTTCAACCAGCACAAGGCTCCTCCAAAGAGACAATACATGCAGCATCCTACGCCTGTTCTTGCCAGTGTGGGCCATGCTTGAGATTACTACACATGGACTCACTGGTTACAGCATGCCCTTCAGTTTCTCTCAAACTTCAGAAACCCAAATGTGTGATGCAGGATGCTAAAGCACACCACCACAGCACAGGGAGGGTGGGAACCTGCTTCTGTACACAGGGCTTGCTGGGGTTTTCCAAAAGATTTGGCCACCTACACATTAACCAGCACCAGCACGTGCTGGGAATCAATTAATTGCTGACCACAGTTCACATAAGCTCAAGAGCTTCAACCCCAAACTCGCATTAAAGGAGACATATGGATGGCCACCGAGGGGCCCCGTGCCCTGGTCTCTGCCACGGAGATGCTGCAAAGTTCGGACAAATTCCAACACTCATCCTGCAACCCCACTGGGCCAGCTGGGAAGACAAACCCCTCCCCTACAGCAACAGCAGGGCTGTTCTGCATTAGTGACTAAGAAATGTTCAAATGTACCCAAGCAGACACCACACACATTTAGCAAAACTTATCCTAATGCCAGAACAGCACCAGCTTCACCCCATGCAGCTGGGTATCCTGGGCATGCATTTCTATTCCTCCTGGAAAAAAGTAAGAGAGCCTTCTTTGAGAGCAGAAGGTAGAACACAGACTGTGGATGCACACAAGTGGAGAACAAGAGACAACACAGACACCAAAACATTACAAGGGGAAAAGTATTAATCAAACAAATTACCAAGAAGGAAGAATCAGACTACACATCAGAAGAATGTGTTTCCTTCAGCAAAGAAATAAAATGTTCAGAGGGTGCCCCAGACAGTGGATCCATGTGTACCCTCAGAAGTGGCTCTGCCTTGCAAGCATTCCTCTGTTTCATTTATCTGTTTTGCAGATAAAGAGGGGCCAGCGACCCATGAAGTGTGGGGAATTCATCTCCTGGCACCCAGGCGAGGCACGGGACAGCCACTGGGACAGCCATTGTGCTCGAGTGAAGTTCAACTGTAAATCCTGTCGGAAACGGCACCGCTCCCTGAGGGCTACAGAGGAGGGTCAGGGGGAGGAGGAGAAGCTTAACAGCAGATAAAAAGTGAAGAGGAAGGTACAAGCGGGGTGTGGAGGGCATGCTGGCTGCCGCCTGGTCTCTGCAGGCAAATAACCACTTTTGTCAAATCAGAGCAATCAAAAAAAGCACAATAATAACAAAAAGTACTGCTCTTGACATTAAATATTCATGGCAACAGCTACGGTGCAGCTAATGGAAAGTGTCCGTAAAACCTTTAAGAAGTTTGTTAATGCACAGAGACTGGCAGAGGTCACAGCTCGCTTGGTGCAGATCGGGAGCAATCAAACAAAAATAGTCTGTCCCTTTCCAAACTAGCACAAAAAAGGTATCCATTTATTGCACCAAAACCACTGAAGGCACCAGGAAGGGTCATAAACACTCATTAACACTATTTCTGGTAGCTGCCTCCCTGCTGCACAACCATTAAAACCTCCCCTTACCTGACACCGGATTTCGGTTGTTGGCAGAGAGGAGGCTGCAGGCCTGAGAACAAGTGTTCCACAACTTCAGCACCACCTTCCCCTTTCCCATGCTAAGAGGTAAGGATTAAAATCCACATAGTCCAGTAATCTCCACCCTGCAGTGAGGCTCTGATGCAGGTTAGTGCACAAAACCTCTCTACAGAAACACCATACAGGCCACTTATCTTTGTTATCTCCATTTCATAACAAAGCCACATAAGACTTCAATGTCCCTGTGCTTTTAGGAGAGGGAGCAAAACATCTGACACTCCAAGACAAGCACAACTGCAATTGCCAAAATACCCAGTTCTATTCCTCGCCCTTATCCTCAAAGTAAATCAGTTACCCCAAACTGACAGTTGCAAACTGATTTTTGCAGTTTCCATCACTGTTTTATTCTGAATAGCAATTAAGTTCAACTTCCCACCCCTCTCCAGGCCATGCAGGGGAACACTGGGGTTTTCTGGGGCACAGCAGGAGCTGAAGCAGTGCCAGCCAAACGCCAGCTTCTCCCATCACACTTCCACCTGGTCCCACAGCAGCACAGAGAGAGTGGGTACTTCCAGACAACTTGGTGTTGAGAACACAGGAGAGCACCATTTCAAACCACTTCGGGCTACTTTAATGGAGAGGTCCTGCAGTATCACATCAGCTGGAATAAAACGCACCAGTTCTAACACTGCATGCTGACTCTTGCCTCTCCTTCTTTCCAGCAGAAGGGCAGATGCATCCAACAGCAGCTTTCTTTTAGGAGCTCCATCCCACACCATCTACACATCCACGAGCTCCACACAACAGCGTTTAGAGTTCTGACATCCCCCTTCCAGCATTAATTCCATGCAAATGACAATCACAGAGCCCTGTTACCACTCCAGACACAAAACCAATTAAAACCTCGTAACATCTACGCAATAAATACAAACTGCAAGGGTAACTTCGAGGCTGCCAGGTAAGTCCTGCCTGCAGGAAGTCACCAGGCACATACCTCTTACAACCCAGAGGTCATAGAGGCAAGCATGCCCAGGTGTTACAAACGTATCATGTAAGACTTTAAGTATAAAAAGTTGTACAGATTTCTCTTAGTCCCTATTGGCCAATAATTTTAATCCATATACTGCCCCTGCTGCATCAGCACTGGTCTTTTAATGCTACTGCTACCGGTGAAGATGTAGACACCAGTTGCTTTGTTTCACTCTGGATTTCAGAAAGCATTGTGCCCACATAAAATTGTTTGCAGTGCAAGAGTAGGTCATATTAGGAACCAACATATTAGTCATATTAATAAATTTTTTGTCGAGGATTTGAAAGCGCAGGAATCTGTCACTTCCATTGATTGGTTCCATTAATCTTTACCAGTTTGTTTATCTCCTATGACTTGCTCAGCTTTCCAACCACTTGTATAAAAAGGTTTCCACTCTTTTACTTTTTAATTAAAAACAGAGTGAAAAAAATTATTGTGATTCACTCTCAAGACACAGAAAAATCCATTTGTAATAGAATAGAAACGACCAACACAGGCAAACATTTCCTAGAAAGCCAACAACTGTAAGTGAGCCTTTTTTAGGTTAATATCCATCATATTCCTTGGCTTAACTTTACATAGAAAAGGTCCCCACTCAGCACATTTTCCTCCTGCACATTATTAACCCTCCATATTCTGCAGGTCCAACCACTAGACTCTCAGTGTGATAAAGCTTCCCAAGATGTCTTTTGTGAATGCCAAAATCTCTTGTGGAGTATGAGAACTGGTTAAACCCTGCCCTTCACAGAAAGGGGAGAAGGACTCTTGGGTCAGGTTGTGCTGCTCTCCCCACTGCTCTGGATAGGTCTGACAAATTCAATTATCAAACAGTTAGAAATAAAGCCTGCAAAACCCACCAAATTTCATGTGCTGAGTTGTCTGTGGTGCCTGCGTTCTCTAAGACCAACCATTCAACCTGTGAGGCTTTGATTTTCACAGCTAACATATGTGGTACACGTTATTTTAGAGTTTGCAGTGGCCTAATAGTAAACATGATTAAAAGCAAAGAAGGGCAAGTTGGTGGGATGATGACCAGCAAGAGAAAGTCATGGTGTATGCAATTCTGTTTAAAATGTGTGTATGTGTGTGTGTGTGTGCATGTGCGTGTGTGTAAATGAAAACTATAAACTGTATCAGTTCTGAACAAGCAAAGAGACACCTTAATCCCACATACCCCATAACAGAGAAACATTTGGACAACACCAGACATAACATACTCTACTGACTCAGAATATTTCCCTTCCCACAGAGGACACAGCTTCACAAATTTAACTTCAGTGCAAAAAATTTCAGTTTGGGTGAAAATTTTTGAATAATATCTATTTGCCTTCCCGGGGGTCCCTGGTGGTCTAGTGGTTAAGGATACGGCACTGTAACTGCCAAGGCCCGGGTTCAATTCCTGGTCAGGGATACTCCCCGGGCAGGTGGAGCCCGTTAGCCCTGTAAGGCAATCCACCTACGTCCTGA